>WUAM01000261.1:676014-698654 GCA_024336885.1 Actenoides hombroni
TTGTAGAGAGGTAGGTGCTGGTCTCTTCTCACAAGTAACTAGTGATAGAACAAGAGGGAATGGCCTCAAGCTGCACTAGTGGAGGTTTAAACTGGATATTAGGAAATATTTTTTCACTGAAAGGGTTGTCAGGCATTGGAACAGGCTGTCCAGGGAGGTGGTTGAGTCATCATGCCTGGATATGTTTAAAAGCTGTATAGTGGTGGACTTGGTAGAGTAGGGTTAATGGTTGGACTCAATGATCTTAGAGGTCTTTTCCAACCTAGATGATTCTATGATTCCTGGGGCACTAGTCATACACAATGAAAGTGTTCAGCTAGACACTGTACAAAGAACAGAGATATAATTCCCGCCTCAGCATTCACTCTCTAGTTGTAAGTAAAGAGACAGCAAATGGATTGAGTCATATGGGGACTACGAGGCAGCAGTGAAAAAATCTGCAGTTTTAAACAATGTCAAGTTTATTGTTAAGTTTCCTGTATGTAGTGTGGTAAAAGCAAGTTCCTAAAGATAATTTAAAACATGATTGCATGTGCAGGTATTTACTTGAGAAGCTTTTTCTAGTATTATTCAATTTCTTCTGCCTGCTGTTTATCTTGAAATTGATGCCAAATGACACAATGCAAATACATTTAATTTGAAAAGACTTTATAAACATGTGGGAATTACTGCTAATAGCAAAATGAACCCTTTACAGAAAAAAAATAAATCTGTAATAAACACCTGAACAGAAAAATTCCTGCAGTTCAAAGTAAATGCTGTCACTTTAACTCATATGAGGAGCTAGAAGTTTGGGGTATTCATCTGAACGTGAATTGCTCATATAACTGAGGCGCATAAACTTGAGGCACTATTTTATGATATGAGAGCTCATCTGCATGTGATTTGCCACGCTAGTAGAGCTGTTTCTGTATTATTCACTCAAGTTTCTTATTTTCTTCTCTGGAATTCTTTCAGAGAGTGAAGTAGGCAAGAAGTCCTTTGAAAAACAAACAGTGAAGTTATTCTCATAGCAAAGGCATTGGATAGGTAATTACTATCAGCTATTGATGATTTTGGCTAACTTTTATGTTTGACTTTGATATTAGTTTTACATCTGTCTCATCATAAAGTAATCTTTGAATACTTGTGTAGATATATTTATTTCTTTCCAAAAAACTGACCCAGTCAGATACAGTAAGAGGACATTGTTTTTAATAATGAAGGAATAAACAAAATCATTGGCTTAGAAGTGTCACTGAAAAGCAGCTACTCTTCTCTAAAGCAGTATGTCTTTTTAACAAAAGCTAAAGATTCTCTACCCAAAAGATTAAAATACACTAGGTTTTTTTGTTGTTGTTGGGTTGTTTGGGTTTTTTTTCCCATTAATTTGATGAAACTAAGCACACTGGATTTAATTCAGGGCATTTGTATCATGGGATTACCATTAAGTTACAGACATTATGCCACCATCAAAACTATTTATTTGGACCCGTGTGAGATTGTGTAGTTCTTTGACTAACAAAACTTTGCTTAGATGATGTAACCTTATTTCATTCATGTTAGCTTAAGTACATTTTCCTGTACATTGCCACATGCTCAACCCAGCTAATGCATATTCTACTAAATGAGGAAAGCTGTGTGTCATTGGATGTCTATTTCCCTTCTCTGCAGCTTCACAACCCCAACGAGGTGCCAGGGAGCTCATCCCTGCTCCCTTTCTCAACACAACACCCTGCTTCGGTGGCTCCTCCTATTCCTTGTGAGGAGAGCTGCCTATCTGATCTTGGAGCTCTGGCAAAAAGCCTGAGCTCATTGATTACACATCACTGTTAATAAAGAGCATTTGTAATGCAGCAGTGGTGATACAATCTCCACACGCTAGTTCATGATGGCCCTTCAGTCTCCACAATTAAGTCGTCCAGCAGGCATGCCCCCTGTTGCAGCTGCTCTGTCAATCTCATTTTGTAGTACAAATGATCTTAGACCCAGTGTTTGACATGGGGTTTTAACACCAAAGAAGGCAATTCTGCAACTTCAAATGAGCCTAATTGGTTGTGCGCTCAGGCGTTCACTCAAGCTGCTTCAGTCCATCAGAGAGAGATTTCCAACTAATTGAACAGCTCAGAAGAAAAAGAACCACGGAAATCACAATGCACTGGGTCGTTTGAGAGGGTTTTTCATGATAAAAACCTTCAAAATAAGGTATTTATTTTTTTGTTAAACAAGCCACCTGTCAATCGAGAAAGAGGTTTCATTGGTACAGAAGCTCTTAATGAGGTATGGCCTATAAAATAGGTGGCTATTAATAGCAAAGTCCGCAGGTAAATGTAATTTTTTTACAATAAAAAATGTTTATTTTTGTATTGCCAAAGTATTTTCTTTAGACTGGCAAGCTTTTCTTCTGGTGCGTAACAATTATGTGGTGCTGGACACAACCGACTCTGCAAATACAGGACATCTCTTACCCGAGGAATGCTGTTCAAGACAATTTTACTGCTAAAGTGTGTAAAGTTATTCATGTGTAGAAGTGTTGGGACTGGGCTTTGTAAGATTCTGCTCACATAAATATTTGCTTTTTTTTTTTTGTTTTTTTTTTAAGCACAGCTGAATTTAAATGTTCATGTTTGTTCTAGGAAATTATGATCCTGGTTTCTCTTCTGAATTGCACCTTTTTTACCTCTTGTTTTCACTCCACTAATTTAAATAACATTCCTTCAAAGGTCAATTCAGAGACTTTTGTCCTAGTGTTGACATACTGTATGTCTAATAATTCCATATCTATTCCATGAGTGATTCAAACATATCATTTATGCAATATTTGTATTCAGCATTCAAGGTAGTAGTCCACGTCTGAACTGATGACAACTCAGTATCTGCTTTTTTTTACAAAAAGGAAGATAGAATAGGCTAAATAATATATATTTATTAATTTCCGGTTTAACATAGGAAGAAGCTGAACTTTTGCTTCAGTAAATATGAGTGCAGAACTTCTTTATTGAAATGAAAGTGTGTTCTGGGGAGGAGCTGATTAACCCCATCTTATAAAGCACTTCAGCTGCTGTTTAATTGTAAGTATGTAAGTAGTCCTCTGATTCCAAATGCCAAGTTGCTTTTGCCACTGTTTGGACTGTGGTGGTATGGGGGAGGGCAAGCCCATTTTAAGCCCCTGTTGAATGAGATATACACTTTAATGAGCAGCAATGCTTACTCCAATGAGTATACATACATACACATATAAATATAAAATATAAACTAATTGTTCTAGCTTATGGAAAATTCCAGAAAGTCTGAGACTTATGCCCTGTATTGAATTGTTTTTCAGAAGTGTTTTTACACAATTAGGCTCTAAAATACTGATATATCCCAATAAGACCTGAGTTGACAGCAGGGAATGCAAAACTCCATTAAGTCAATGAGAATATCTTTTGTTCAGCTAGGTAATTAAAGCAGCATTTATATATTGCTGTCATCTTTAAAGCTTAGTGGCAGTGAAATTAAGCCCAAAGTAGCAGACACTTAGGTTGAAGTCTCATAAATGCATATATCCTAATATTTTACAGGCGTCCATAGAAGTTAACAGCAACACTCTCATTTGACTTCAGTGGGAACAGAATCAAACACTGCAGTTTCAGGATCAAACACTAAATTCCTTAAGTTGAAATGAATAGAGAAGAATGATACCTGCATGTTCAGAATGTACTTTTCCCAATCACTTGAGGTGCTTTATTGCTCTAGTGTTGAATCATCACTCTGAATTTTAAAATTCAAGCACATGTAAGAGGATATAAACATAACATGGTTACTTAAGTAAAATATCCTTTTATTTCAGAAATATTCACTAAATTAAATTAAAACATCATGATGCTTATCTCTCTGAGGATATATTTCAGTGTGAACTATACCTCAAGAATATTTTTCTGTAAAATCTGAAGGATCGTACTATACATATGATATCAAATGCACTTGTAATCCTATAGTAAAGATAGTAATTGTTAAGTGCCTTCTAGGTCCCCTAACAGTGGGGTGGAGCTGTAGTTACAGCAATCCTTGTTGCTGAGCTCAGCAGACAAGCTGCCCATGTGATTCCAGATGTTTCTAGTTTTTTGGGGCAGAGGACCTCCCAAGATCAGAATGCCAGCATGTCTGAGGTAGGGAAGCCACCCTTTGACACTGGAAGCTCAGTAGTCCTAACCCTACAGCTCTGCAAGAAATTCAGTTGGATCCTCAGGGGCAGATGGGCTAAATAGATCCATGTTGTCAACTTCCCTAGCCAATTGCATATGCCAAAAATCTCATGTTTAATTTGCATGCATACAGAGAGAGTATATTTCTGAACCAAGAGGGGAAAAAAAAAAAAAAAAAGCCAAAAAGAGAAGCTGAAAACGTTATGCAGAAAAACAGCTGCACTCATTTGTGCTATGAACCAGCTGAGTCAGCCCTTAAATAAAGCCCTAATTAATTTGTGCACACGGTGTAACCAACAAAGAATGGCAAAAGAAGAATGGGCTGTGTTGAGGGGCATTAGTCTCCAGCAGAAAGGGTGCCTGAGAAAAGAGAGCCTGATGACAGCTAATTGCTGCCAGGAGGACCAAAATAATGGGCAGTCTGCAAGAAAACGAGAAAAGAAAGGACTGGTGGAAGTAGTCATCAGGTGTTTTTGGTGATGAAGTTCATTGCCCCCACTGTTTACTCTGGTGTTCAGCCTGCCCATTTGGAACTAGCACAGTAAGAAGCCTCATTAAAATAATAAATTGGAGTGTGTAACGTATTGATGGAGTCAGAACTCCATACAAATGTCCCTTCCACAGTGGTTGTTCAGTCTGAACCCTGGCATGTAGGGTTCGTGCACTGAGACCTGGAAAGAGCTGAATAGCCTGATGTTTTCGCACATCAGCTTCTGCAGACACTTAACATCCGTGCTTAATACAGCTTCCTCTAATGGAAATTGTTTAAGTGGGTGATGTCTGAAGAGAATTTTGGATTTTAAGATTTGCTCATTCTGTTTTCACATAGGAACCACAGCACAGTGTTACTAAACCACCAGTACTAACCTAAACATTACTGTACATTATTTTGAACATGCCTTGCTAAAGGTAGAAAAAAGTTAAACACACTTAGAATCATAGAATCGTTTAGGTTGAAAAAGACCTTTAAGACCATTAAGTCCAACTGTTAACCTAACACAGCCCAGTCTAACACTAAACCACATCACTAAGCACCATATCCACACTTCTTTTAAATATTTCCAGGGATAGTGACTCAACCACTTCCCTGGGCAGCCTGTTCTAGTGCTTAACAACCCTTTTGGTGAAGTAATTTTTCCTACTGTCCAATCTAAACCTCTCCTGGTGCAACTTGATGTTATTTCCTCTTGTCCTAATGTTTGGTACTTGGCAGAAGAGACAGATAACCTCTTTTCAGGTAGTTGTAGAAACTGATAAGGTCTTCCTTGAGCCTCCTTTTCTCCAGTTTCCTCAGGCACTCCTCTTAAGACTTGTGCTCTAGATCCTTCACCAGCTTTGTTGCCCTTCTTTGGACATGCTCCAGCACCTCAGTGTCCTTGTAGTGAGGGGCCCAAAACTGAACACAGTATTGGAGGTACTTCTGTGGTTTCATTTCTTAAAATCTGAACAATGAATGTTTAATATTTGATAAATACACAACATATTAGACTACCCTTGTGGTTCTTTATGTGTGAATGTGCTCAAAAGGGAAGGGGAAAAAAAAAAGTGCACCACTACTACTATTCCTCTTGAAGTTACTGTAAATTGCCAGCAGTAAGTACTGCTAAAATTCAAGCCCCAGGCGTTGCAAACTAAGCACTGAAAACTGATGGTCTGCAAAATACTCTCTGCTCTCACAAATGCATTCAGTATTTTGCTTTATGTATCCATTACAGCAGGACTGGATTAAACTTGTTAGCTGAGAATTGTTGAACAGTCCTTTCTGGAGGAATGAGTAGAAATTCTGAAACAAACAAAAATATTTTCTGTGATTAGACAGTCATCCCAGTTAGAAAAAGACATGGGTCTGTTGTGCATAATATATATGTAGACAAGCTGTAGAAACATGTTCATGCATATATAGATAGATAAATGTTTCATAAACAATAAATGCCATCAGTGACTGATAATAGACAAGGGACTCTACCAGATAGTTAAGAAATAATGTTTACAAAATAAGAGAAAAAAAGAAGAAAATCCTATTGTTCATATAGTTCCAGTAAGAGATAAGGGTAGAACAGCTATCAAATATAGTGCAAAAGCTACTATCTACTCACAAGAATGTTAAACCAAATGTAGTATAATGAGACAATTTGAATCAACGTGAATGGAAAACCTACATCCAACAAACATCAAAGTTAGCTCATTAATTTCTCAGTCACTATTCTTGATTTGTAAGAAACATAGATATACTGTCCTGATATGAAAAAAAGATAAAGCATTTTGAGTATTCAAGCTGGCTAGTCTTCTGATCAAAGCCATGGAAAAGTTCATATTATGCATAGTCAAATAACAAATTAAAATACTTTAACATAATCAATGCCAGCTGACAAAATTAACTGTGTTGACATCATATACAGTGTAAAGGTTCGGTACCATATTATGTTCTGGTTAAAAATAGTTTGATAAAATATATCATGGAGCCCATATGAAAGAAATTAAACTGGTCTGCAAACACTGATTTCACATGGAAAATCTATCCAAAAAGGGGAAAAAAGTCTAGTTAGGTCCTGCCTGGTCCTGTTCATGTATGATATATATCCATTTTCCATTGTGATCTAGAAGAAAGTATAAAATCATTGCTTAGAAAGTGATGATGATGATTAAAAAAGCTAAAATTGAATGGAATGAAATAAAACTATGAGGAAAAGATTGTCAGATAATGAACTTTCTTTGCATGGAGTGTGGAACAAACTAAGGTATCAGAATTTGCCTTCATGAACTTATACTATGAACTAAGAACATATACATTCTGCATTAAGGAAGAAAAAAATTCTTGAACTATTTTTACTTTAATATTTCATTTTAATATTAGTTGCTTGTTTGGTTTTTTAAAACTCAAAAAACCTCTCCCAATCATCAAAGCATGTATCTTGCTCTCAAACTGTAAATCTCATAATTGTCTCTAACATCTTTCTTCTGGAATGCAACTCCAGGAAAACCTTTATGATTCTTGATGGAAGTGCACATACAGGTGGAACGTGAGTCCATCAATTTTTCACCAATCAGTTCTGCTAATGTAGGACTACAAAGCAGGTCATGCATAGCAGATGGGCAGCACTGATCTCAACTTAGGTGACATGGAAAAGAATCCAGAGCTGCAGTAACGAATCAGCATAGGTATGAATGAGGAGTATCTGTTCAGGGTTATAAGAGAGCACAACAGGCAGCATTGTTTAAAGTTATATAATCCGTTGTACAAAAAACAAACTGAAAAACTACAGAAATTATAGAAAAGTCACCAGAATTATTGGAAGTGTGAAACATTGTGAAATGCAGGTTATGGTTAGGACATTTCTTAAGCTGTCCTTGGATAAATAAAACTTACTAAGCTTCCAGAGAAAGACATTCTGAGACTGGATAGCTACTTAATCTAGCACTTTTTTTTTGATATCTCACTTTCCCCCAAACACAGCAAAGCTGAAAATACACTAACTTGACTTGAAATTTTGTCTTTTAAATTGTGACAAATATAATGACTACAACTTTACCTGGATATCAGACATGGGCAGACTAACCCCTGGACCCAATAGCAAATAACACAGGACATTTATGTCCATAAAGCTAATCTCATCTCTAGCATCCTGCCCACAAATTCCTGTTAAACCTACTGGGAGCAGATCATAGCTTGTGTCCCCTCCTGAATGTGCCAGGGCAGTGTTTGGACCTATGAAGCACTGACTAAAGCTGTGCCAATGAGCACAATAATAATTAAACAATATGGAAATGTCCAACTTTGGGTAGATTTAAGGGGACAGAGACAGTCAATGTAGTCACATAAAAATAGCCTGTTTTCTCCTTTACTCCCTTACTTTTTTAACCTGTTAATTATTGATTGCCTTATACTTAGAACCAACTTGTCCTCACAGCTGACTGACACCACCACCAGAACGGTTAAGGACAGGGTTCTGCTCTGGGATTTGTCAATAACTTGATACATGGCTTTGGACTACTGAATATAAATGTTTGGCCAGATTCTCTCTACTTGATCTAGACGTGAAGTGTGCTTGCTCTTCCCAGGATGAGCCTGTTCCTCTACTGGAAAAATTAATCACTGTTTTCCAGTTTCAGAGAATTTGCCATTAAACAAATCTTATACAGCTGCTGAATGTTTCTTCCTTGTTAGGTAGTGATAGTGTTTGTGGTTTTGCAGCAGACCAATTTTCTATCAGTAGATTTCAGTCCATTATTCAAATTATTTTCTGATTAAGCGAATATATTTAATAAAGAACAGATAGTTTTAACACCAAGCAAAGGTGCTTAAACCACATACAGATTATTTCCTTTTACAAAAATTCTGTCTCTTCCTAAGGAATTTCTGTCTTGGCAAGTGGTCTTCATTGACAGCCACAGCAGTATACACTGCTACAATCAGTAGTATAGCTCTAAACTCTCCATACCTGAGAGACCCCTAATCCAAAGGTTAGGCACACCAATAACAGTCTCCGATGTTTTCTTCTGCAAAGAAGAAAATTAGTTTTATGTCTGTCCTTCAGCTGCCTTGGCTCAGCTTGAGTTCCCCAGGGTATATTGAGCTGGTGGGCTTGGGCAGTGAACTTCCTCCCTCCTGCCCGACTGAGGCAGCATCCAAGAATTTGCACAGCTCCAACTGCAAGATGGTCTTTTTTATGTGGATGTAATGGATGAGGACTCAGGGGCAAACAGTTGACCATTTCATAACACAGACCTGTGATATGCAAAGCTTTCATGGAATAAGGACTTATGCTTGATTTCAACTCTGCACTCTGTCTGTTCTAATATCCTTTCAAATTGTGCAACAAGGTTGAGAGACACGGCAAGAGGAAAGTGCAATAAAAGGTTTACAATAGTTCTCTTTTTTTTTTTCCCAGGAGCAATGTTAACAAGACCATGTTCCTGGCACAGTCCCACAGTAGATATTAATCTCGGCCCTCTGGGATAATAAAGGATTGAGACCCTTGAAGACTCAGTGTCTTTTCTGAGAATTACTTTTAATATTCCAGCTTAAATGACCAAACTGACCAAATCATGGATCAGTGCAAACCTGAAGTGTCCTATTGAAATTGTTATTTCTTGATTTTTGCTTTCTCTAACAAAAAAAATCAAAAAAAAAACTAACCAAAAAAAACAGAAGAAAAAAAAATTTCTAATGCTCTTTTTCAGTTTCTTCATCTTTGCATGTTTTTCTATAGTCCCCATGCAAACATTTATGAAACACTTGGTATTCCTTTTTCTGATGTGACCTAGTGGCAAAAGCTTATCAACATTTCTCAAGAGACTTTGGAGTTGAAAGAGCCAAGGCTTTCAGTGGAAATGCAAGCAATCATTTCTGTATGTCGGCATTTTTTTCTCCATAGACCTGGAAAGCAATGTGATAACGAAAGGTTTATTTGTCCTGGCTAGATGAACAAGCTGCAACTGAATAGAGGACAAATGTTGTGTGATTTCACCGTGTTCTTTGAGTAGTTTTTCCTTGTCTGAAGACACTAATTATTGCATTGTTTTTGATTACTTGGCACAGTTCTCATCTTGATATATCAGATTTTCTTATTCTCATGGCTTTTGCTATTTAATGCTTGTCTTTTGGTGATTTATGCCCTGGACTCCTCTACCAAAAAATCCTCCAATCAGGTAGCAGCTGTAATTAAAAGCTCTGTATGTATTTATTGTATTCACTTCTAAAAGGAAAAAGTCATGTCGTCTTGCTGCTGAAAAGGTACATGATAGAAATCAGTTTAGAAGACAATATAATTATGGAAAAATGATCAAAAAATATATTCACAGAATACAGCCCATGGATTCTGTATAAGCTCAGAATGATATATGATCACCTGTTATATAGATCCTTCTTTTCAAAATGAGAAGATCTGTAAATCTCTTTAATCCCACTTGTTTTAAATCTCAGTTTGACTATTTACTTGAATATCCAAAATGGAAGTCTCAGACTTCACTCATTAAGTGCAAATATTCAAATGAGCATAAACTGTGGCATGCATTGAATAGAAGCCAACATGTTCTGCAGGTAATCACCAATGCATGCATACTTCTGGCAAGTAACTGTATTTGTAAGTACTTTCTGGTATATATAAAAGCTAGTTTAAATAGTAAAATGTTATTTTTCCTCTAAGCAAAGAAAGTACATCATACAAGAGGTATTATAATTACAAATCAGTATTTATGGAGGGTTAATATATTGTTATGAAACCAAATACTATTTTTACATATTCAAATAACAGTGTTATTTGATTCTTAAATAGATGTTGAAAGGTTTTTGGTTTGATGCTGATTTTGATTATTATGTGTTCTGATACATGATTGGGCTTATATAAAAGTGAAATATGAGTATATGATAACATTACTAGGAATCTCGTCAACTGGGGATATGATTGAAAAATAAAACCAACAAATGAATTTAAGTTGTTGGATAGATCCTTTGGTTTTTATCCTTTCATTGGTTTAGTTTCATTTTTATCATATTTCTTTTGCTTACGTGGCTTGCTAACTATGTAGTTTCTATAGCAACATCCATTGACCGTTGGAATAATGAAAGCCACAAGCAACTCTCCTGCAGTGAAATCCTTCATGCTGACAAGCACAACTCCTATTTTCTTTGCCCAGTGTTGCCCATTACTTACACAACTGACTCATTTTTCCAACATGTTCAAGATATTTGCTAATTACTTCTGAATTTGACAAACGCAGCCAAGACATCTAAACTTTTTTAGTGTACCTGCAGACTAGCATTGTAACAAAGAGTTAAAACAGGAATCCTTTCTGTGTGCTGGAAATCTGATTTCTTAACTGTGGAAGGATTTCAAATTTGTATTTGTGATATTTAGAAGAAAGAGCAACTTGAATTTTGAAAAACAAAACAAATCAAACAAAAGTTAGTTTATTTAACTTAATTCTCAGGGGTTTCTACCTACCTCTAGACTGCTCTATTTTATAGTTCTTGAATTTGATTCCAAATTAACAACAAACAAGATCAGTGCCTGGATGTTGGACCTGAAGGAAAAACATAAGAAAAGCAGGAAGTGGTTCTGGTCACTTGGTGGCACTTAAGATTTTTATCTCACTAAATCAACTGTTCATCATGCAATTAGTCAGCTCTTTACTATTGGAAATGCCATCTTCCAGCTGAAATAAAGAACTAACAACTGATGCTAACTAAAGAACCTGTAGCACTTTCTGTATTAATCTAATGATGTTGACCATTGTGCCATGCAAGTAACTATAGTTTTCAAAATTAAATTCTCCAGATGGTCACATTATATGAAATAGGAGTGATCTGTTTGTGGCTTTTAATCAGATGTAGCTCTTCCTCTATTGAAGTGAAGCTTCCAGATGGCTTGCTTCTTGTAAAATGGAGGACAGAGGCCACATACTCTTGACTCGATCAAGTGGGTAAACAAGACTGGGCTTTTGCCTTGCCCTGCTCTAGCTCACCCTGACACCCTCTAGGCAGAGAAACTGAAACCTTTGGAAAGCAACTGTGGCCTTTTGCCTATGGACCACTGTTCAATACTTCTCCTTATCTCTCCAATCTATGTGACTGCTGGAAGTATTAGTATGAGACTACGAAGAGTGCTGTTCAGTATCTTTATCAACGACAGAGAATGGGATGGAGTGTACCCTCAGCAAGTTTGCAAGTGACACCAAGCGGAGTTGTGCAATTGGCATGCCAGAGAGATGGGATGCCATCCAGAGGGATCAAGACAAGCTTGAGTAGTGGGCCGGTGTGGACTTCACGAGGTTCAACAACGCCAAGTGCAAGGACCTGCACCTGGGTTGTGGCGACCCCTGGTGCCAATACAGGCTGAGGAATGAAAGGATAGAGAGCAGCCCTGCAGAGAAGGACTTGGAGGTACTGGTGAATGAATAAAGGCACATGAGCTGGCAATGTGTGCTTGCAGCCCAGAAATTCAACCTTATTCTGGGCTGCATCAGAATAAGCATAGCCAACAGGTCAAGGGAGGTGATTCTGCTGCTCTACTCCACTCTGGTGAGACCTCACCTGGAGTACTGTGTTCAACTCTGGAGGCCTCAGCACAAGAAGAACATGAACCTGTTGGAAGGGGTCCAGAGGGGGCCCACAAAAACAATCAGAGCGGTGGAATACCTCTCCTACGAGGACAGGCTGAGACATTTGGGGTTGTTCAGCCTGTAGAAGAGAGAAGGCTCTGGGAAGACATTATTGCAGCCTTTCAATACTTAAAGGAGGCTTATAAGAAAAACTGGGACAGTCTTTTTATCAGGGCCTGTTGCAACAGGACAAGGGTTGATGATTTTAAACAAAAAGAGGATAGATTTAGACTAGGTAGAGGAAAACATTTTTTACAATGAGTGAAACACAGGCACAAGTTGACTAGGGGAGTGGTAGAAGTGCCATCTCTGGAAACACTGAAGGTCAGGTTGGACAGGGCTCTGAGCAACCTGATCTAGTTGAAAATGTCCCTGCTCACTGCAAAGGGGTTGTACTAGATAACCTTTAAAGGTCTTTTCCAACTCAAACCATTCTATGACTCTATAATGATAGCTATTTCTGATGCAGAGTAATGTTACCGTGCATAGCTTCTTCTCTTAGAGTGATCTGCTTTCTTGCTGTGAACTATTAATTACTATATGCACTTTGGAGCTGGAAGTAGCACTTACCTACTTTTGTAAGATTTAATGCTGATGAACTGATTTCAAATGCTGATGGGATTTTTAAGCTGAGCATTAATCAAAATGAAATAATGAGTCCTGGTAAATTGTAAAGGAACTTGACTTTTTTCTGTGAGTTTTTTCCCTTTTATAAAGATTTGTTTGAAATCAATCCAGACACCACAGAAATTATTTATTGTGCCCTTTTAGATTTGCCTCAACAATGCAAAATATGACTTCTGAGGGGTTTATTTGATTGCTGGCATGATTATCCCTTTTTAAAGTAGCAAATGAAAGGAAAACATAGGGACAGGAGTAAAACCAAAAAGAATCAAAATATATTAAACATTTAAATATTCATATAACATTTTGATTGAACACTGTTTCTGATTTAAGTTTGCAGAACAGCAATGTAAAAAGCAGTGCTGTTGAGCAATACTGTCAGCCTGGTCAGCACAAAGCAACACTGTGAGAGGTACAAGAAGACAGAATGCAATTAAGAGGTTACTCCACTGGAGAAGATTAAGTTCTGCAGAAGGTTAATTGCTGTTCTCTGTAAGGCTACTCTGATAATGCTTAATTTTTTCCTGGTCATATGACTTGGGGTAGAGTCAAGTAGCAAGTTTGCTGATGATATGAAACTGGGAGGAGTGTCTGACATGTCAGAATATTGTGCTGCCATTCTGAGAGATCTGGACACACTGGAGAGCTGGGCAAAGGGAAACCTAATGAAGTTCAACAAGGATAAGTGTAGAGTCCCACACCTGGGGAGGAATAACACCATGCACCAGTACAGGTTAGAGGTAGACCTGTTGGAAAGCAGCTCCACAGAGAAGGACCTTGGAGTCCTGGTGGACAATAAGTTATCCATGAGACAGCAATGTGTCCTTGTGGCCAGGAAGGCCAATGGTATCCTGAGGTATGTAAAGAAGAGTGTGTCCAGTAGGTCCAGGGAGGATGTCCTCCCCCTCTACTCTGCCCTAATGAGACCACATCTGGAGTATTCTGTTCAGTTCTGGTCTCCCCATTTCAAGAGGGACAGGGAAATACTAGAGACAATCCAATGAAGAGCTACAAGGATGATTAAGGGACTGGAACATCTCTCTTATGAGGAAAGGCTGAGAGCCCTGAGGCTGTTTAGTCTGGAGAACAGAAGACTGAGTGGGGATCTTATTCATGTCTACAAATATCTGAAGGGTGGGTGTCAAGTAGAAGGGGCCAGTCTCCTTTCAGTTGTGCCCTCTTATAGGACAAGAGGTAATGGTCATAAGCTGGAACACAGGAAATTCCACCTGAACATGAGGAAAAACTTCTTTACTGTGAAGGTGACGAAACACTGGCACAGGCTGCCCAGAGAGGTTGTGGAGTCTCCTTCTCTATGGACTTTCAAGACCCACCTGGATATGTTCCTGTGTGGCCTGCCCTAGGTGATCCTGCTCTGGCAAGGGATTGGTCTCTTCCAGTCCCTACCATTCTATGGTTCTATGATTTGTCTCTGTTTATATAAATGAGAAAATACAAGCAGCAAAACAAATGTGGTAATATGTGAAAAGGTAGTATTTTATTCATTCATAGCTGGTTTAATATTTAACTTTGGTTCATCTTCCAGGTGGATTCATGAAACATATTGTTTGACTCATTTTTTTCTATTTTAATATATGAAAAAGCTTTAACTGCAACCGGCCAGCTCTGAAATTCTTAGCTCTACAGCTCACCAGTGGACATAACTGATAAGGAGCTGAGTCATACTGGGAAAAATACAGAAAGTTCTTGAATGTGACAGCTCCTGCCTTGCATGGAACATCACAGGCTTTAGACGAACTCAGCAGGACCTGGGAGAGCTTCTGTATCTGGGAATAGATGACATTAATCTTCATTCCTGAGGTTAGCAGACACTGGCAGTCACTGCCTTGTACCTGTTTTGGTCAGTGGTCTCCCACAAGGTCTCCTAGCTCCCACTAAGTTTGGAACCATATTCTTGTACTCCCCTCTAGTACTAAATACTGGGTGCAGACAGGTTTGAATCGGCCTCTTGTGATAACTGTGGACTAAATGAGCCTGTATCCCCGAAGTGCCTTGGGTATGTTGAAGTGCTAATTGGGTTTCAAAAGGAAAATTCTGACCAGCTCGAATTTTTAAACAGAAAACAGAGGTCCTTTAGGTATGTGCTGGTTTTAGAAGCAGTTATTTACTGGTTTTGATCATATCACTCTTATTTAGTTATGGACTTGAATCCCTGGAGTTTCATGTAGGTCCTCAATTTCATTTGTTTAATCTACTAGCAGATAAACCAGAAAACTATGCTTGAGTGCATATGAGATCATGTTAACACCTATAGAGTTGTAAGGATAGAAAAGGAAAGACCAAAATCTGCTGTCTTGCATTTGGTTGAAAGCTAATAACCTTACCTGCTTCTTTGGAGGTGCTCTGACTTGGTGTGTCCAAACCCAGCATTTCAGGAAGTATCTTCAAGGTGAAACAACGTATTAGATTTTTCCTGCTTGAATATCTCAAACTTTTCTTTTAGCTTTAACAAATTTAAAGTTATTTCTGTTTCTACATAGGCCAGCAAAAGGTGTATGCACTACCTCAATTACTGGATATAATAGCTGGGGTCTGAAGTTCTTTATCTGGATTCATGGAAAATAATTTGTTGCCACTATCTAAAATGATTCCGTATTAGCCTTTCACAAGGGAAAAACAGGGTATTCAATAAACTGCTTAGTCTTGCTTTAATGCAATTGATTTTAATGTTAGAGCATGGTAAGCTCTTAAGAATGTAAAACCCACCAGGCATTTAACATACAAATGTTCAACACAGCTTTGCACTATGTTTCATCTGAAAAAAAACCAATAGAGGTACGATTGCACAGGTGTAATTCACCAGTAAGAGTGATCTGACTGGTTTGCTTTTAGTTTAGTAGTGAAAACTGACTAAATTCTTTAGTAGCATGGATTCTTCTGAAGGTTTATGCCATAGTAGCCAAAATCAGCTACCATTTGCAACTTAATAATGTATTTGGACAGATGATTGTTCACTTGAGTATTTTGAAATGGGAGTCTGTTTCTGTGCAGGACTTGCTCAATCAATTTCATGGCTTGGATATGTTGTCCTTAGCTAATGGGTATCAGTGTAATTGTTGCATGGAAATGTTCCTCTTCCATACAGTTCTTGCCATGGTGGTATGCTGTTTTCAGTAATCATCTCTCAGGAGTACGCTGATGCTAATTTATATATATAAATTAATTCATAACTAGCTGACCATTTACTAGGGCATGAAAATTGAGAATTTAATTTGATTTTTTTTCAGTTGAGCTCATCAAATCTGTTTATTGCATAATACAGTTTTATGGGCATAAATGTCTAAATTTACAAATTACCTACACTGATAGACCTCTGAGCCAAAAATATCAGTAGATGTTTTGGATAGTGAACCTTGCTGGATATAGTCTGGTGAATCTTTTACTGGAAGAAAAAATAAACACAACAGCATATTGGTTAGTGTAGCATTTTCACATCACTTTTATTCTCATTTTTAGTTCAGTTCTAAAATAAGCAATAATCATTAGGAGCCTTTGATAATAAAAAATTAAACTGAACTTTGTCTTTAGGTTCATCTCTCTCATTTTCATATATTAATGCAATATGTTTAATATAATATTAACTATTGAATCTTTAAAGTTGTATTTTCACTAAACCAAGGCTGCTTTGAATCTATAGCAGTTCTGAGGCATCTGAAAGCATTGACAAAGCTGTAGTATGATACACTGGACTGCTTCAAAATTGTTCAAAATCCTTTCTTAAGTGATGATTATATGTTCTTCTCGATGTGCAGGGATTATTCTCTCTACTTATTAGACATACTATCTTACAGTGGAAAGAGCTGCCAGAGCAGACACTGAACAGGGAGGTAGGCCAGGTGATTCAGTCAGACTGGGCACCTAACTTCCTCATGGATGAACCTAAGTGGTATGAACTGCATGCTATAAAATGAACACACAAATAGGACTATCTCTTGACTGTTGTATTTTTGACATGTGAAAGAAGGTAATTCTACTTTTGTTTTCTTCTTCCAAACAGGATGAATGTTTTCATACCACTCTAGAGTGGGTGGTGGCAGGAAAAAAGTAAGAGAACTGTTCTGTTAGTAAAGCTCGTAGCCCAAAACCAGAGCCCCTGTGCTCCACTCCTGGTTTTACCTCACATCACAGCCAAGTCACACCATTTCTCTAACTTCTCTGTTTTCCTTCCCTTTTGATAAAATGTGTGTAGCAAGACTACCCTGCAGTAAACCACAGATATGTAAGAGTGCGTTAAGCTTCTTGTATGACAGTTGTCATGCAAGTGCTAAATATTATGTTATGTAATATGGATGTTCTTGCATGTGGTTGTCTTTTGATGTTAAGGAAAGACTGAAGTAGTTTAAATACAGCACAGATTTACAAATGGGTGATATGGAGACAAATGATGAAGCAGTCCATCTGCTGCCCTCAGTGAAAACACTTTCTCTTTCAGGGATTTTATTCTTTAATATGGATAGCTTCCATACAGTATAAGATTTTCTGTCATACTCTAAGACAAATTGGATCTAAAAGTAAATGACCTGCATTTCCATCCATAAAATGGATTCTTTCTAGATTATAGACAAGATGACCAGGTCAATGACACTGGTAGAATACAAAGCTGCTTTTGAAAGATATAAGTTGTCCGTTCACCAGTACTGTCTGGCCCATCCCCAGATATGAACTGGCTTCCTTCTTGTCAGATTTTTATGACAACCAATTAAATCAATATGGCTGTTGAGACATATGGCAACAATAACACTCTGAGTTTCTGCCCATTACCACTCCAGCAGGAAACCAAGAACATGCAGTATTTGTTACTGCTTATTGCAGGGATTCACTGAAGAATATCTCCTCCTTAAATAAAAGATTCACTGTGACTGTGTCAAAGACCATACTGTGGATACTATCTGTGGAGCTGCTAATGTACCAGTGTGCAGGAGTTTTC
Organism: Actenoides hombroni; assembly: GCA_024336885.1. Lineage (NCBI taxonomy): Eukaryota > Metazoa > Chordata > Aves > Coraciiformes > Alcedinidae > Actenoides > Actenoides hombroni. The sequence goes on from WUAM01000261.1 coordinate 693,853, forward strand.
CTGTTTTCTACCATCTGGAGCCATGTTCAGAAAATGTTGCTGGAATCTTAATGCACATCTGTTCTTGCCAAGACATATTTGAAAATATTAGATATTAATCTTCCTGTAGAGAATCCTATGAGACAAGCCTACACTAATGTGCATTTCTGGGGTTTCTGCTTCATGGATGACTAGACATTTGAGTGGTGAAGACTGTGGTGAGAATTCACAAACCAGAGCTTCTTTCAGTGAGGACATTAGACCAGTGATTTGTAGCCTTTATCAGCCATGAACTTATTTTGGAAAGTATACATTTTTCTCTATGTATTTCCTGGTCCTGACAGATTTTTCTTCAGATGATGCCATGTTGGTAGAGCTGAACAGGGAATTTTAGTGCAGGGCAGTTTCAGCAAAAGGTTTGACTCTAGAATTTTCATTTCTTCTTGGTTCAGTGTGTAAAATGGACATGGTCCAAAGTCTCTGGGTTCTCTGATTAATCATTCTTAAGTAGGGCTAATGACCAAAGAGACTTGTTTGGGGATTCCCCTGACCTGTTTGGTTTTTTCTTTTGGCAGGAGTTATTGTTTTGTTGCTATACTGGGAGGCGAGAGATGTATTTTTCACTGTAACTGTGATTTATATGACATAATGCATATGCTCCCAAGGCAGAACAAATAAATGTGCACATATTTAAGAGAAAGAAAACCCATGGGACTTTGCTGCCTAAGATGACCGTAAAGCTGAGATGTGAAAAGTGCGGTGATACTAGATCCAGGGAGAACTATATGTTACTGCAGTTAAATGACTGCTAGTACCTGATTGGGCTAGTTCTGTATCCTGATTTTAGAAGAAAATGTAGATATCCAAAGAAGTATAATAGCTCTCCTGTGTCAATGACTGACAGGGTCTTTTTGATGTTTGTTCTAATTCTTAAGTTGTTATTAAGCTCAATCACATAGAAGCATCAATTTGTGCATTAGTGTGTGATTACAACCTCCCTTGCATATGTAATTACAAATGGTTTTAATTTAGAAAATACACACTTTAAAACTACTAGATAATAGATGTATGTATGGCCAAGGAACATGCAGACTTATAATTCTGAAATTAATTTTTCAGATAGGTTTTTAATGCTTTACTACAATTTTAGTCTGAAGTATTTCTAGTTGAAACTTGAAGTTTTCAAGAAGATGCATATGTTTATACATTTCACTTAAAGAGAAGCAACAACTTGAAATGTATTTAACCTTTGCTATTGTAATAATCTAATGATTCTTGCATCAGATGAATCTATGAGTAGAAACAAGAGAATGTTTTTTAAGAATTTTCAGGAAATTCTGAGACGACACTAAAGAGACATGTTTGTTTTCCTCCTTTTTAAAAAAACAATAACAACAAAATCCCCCAACATTAAAGTTTGGTACAGAATGAATTCTAAAGTTTTGGTGGTGTTCCTCCCATTGACTTTTGTGGGAATTTGTGTGATTAGGAGTGAACAAAACCTTTTGGATAGAGCCAGCCATTCATACCTTCACTGGATGTCAGGTGTCATCTTCCTTCAAGGCTTACTCCACTGATAAGAATAGAATTAATTAAGAATAAATTATTTTTCAACATGAAAAAAAGATTATATCTCCTGATCCAAAATAAAAACCTGCAGATTAGGCTGTAAGCACACTTAAAATGTGAGATAAAACTTTCAAAATCAATTTAGATTGGGGATTTGTATAATGCTGGTACCTAAACCACTAAAGTGATTTGGAGACATTATCCCCAGCATTATATATCTCTAGAAGCACCTACATCTTTCTAGATATCTTGCTAGTGGTCTTGAAATTTTACTAGATGTCTTATGTTCACTTCTTGCACGTATACATAAATGCTTTGACTTGAGCAACTGGGTGGCCAACTTTCCCCTCAGTTTTATCATGATCCATCTGGAAAGCAGAAAAATCACATGAATACCTTAGCCCTGAAAAACACTATATGCTGATAACATTGAGTCTAGCACAGAAAGCACAAACCCCACTATGCAAGACTAACAACAAAAGAACAGTGCTGAAGGGAAAAGAAGGAGGGCAGAAACTGATGGTCACCCTTCACAGCCTAAGAATATAAAAATTTCTTCTATCCTCCACTTGCAAGTATGTGGTGCTCTCAATCCAAACTGATTCAGAGACACCTTCCTCCATCCGATTGACGCTGGCCACCATGGAGTGCATCAGTCGTGGAGTTAGAAGAAGCCAGAAGGGACAGGACTGGTTCGTGGTGTGATGGCTAGGATATTCAGACTGGCCAGAAGATGTCTGAGTCCTGGCTTGTGCTCCAAGTACTGTTTCTGTAGGGAGTAAAATACATTGATTAAAATACAAATTCCACTTAAGTTCAGATTAGTTCTATATAGTAAATATAGGTCAAGATTTTGAGAGCAGAGTACCTCTGCACAGGTCCAGAAGCAAAGGTGAAGGAAGGCACATCAGAAGTGTTTTAAAATGTCTTCTGTGTCATAGTTACTATGAAGGTGGTGAAACTGCTTTATGTAACTTCAGGCTTGAGTTATTGTTCTTGGACTGAGCACCACAGTAGAAGATAACTCAGACTAGCAAGTCTGAAGCCCGTCTTTTTCAATATTTTAAAATCTAAGTTGAGTGTCTAGTGTGGACATTTTGGATTTTTCAGTGACATTTAGTTAATCTGTTTTCTGAAGGCATCCCACTCATTCCCTTCTGCCTGCTAACTCTATTAATTAGAGAGTTCTGATAGCTGATTTAATGTGTATGGATGATAGTTTTGAAAAAGCATGGTATTTTGTAAACTAACATCTATAATTACATATAATATTCTAAAGGTTTTTTTAAAGGACATTAATGCTTTTAAAATATTGTGGATAAGAAGCCCATTGGGGCCTAATTCTACACATTCTACTAATTTCATTCATAATGTTATTGAAAGGATAAGAAATTTTACTAGCCATTTAAATAGCTATTTTGGCCATCAAAGCACAAATTTATTTTTAGGAAGTTCTTTCTTACACAGTGTTTTCAAATATGGATTTCAAAAGCAACACATGTAAATCAAAGTTACAGTGCTTTGTATTAATATTTCCACATCTTTAATTTTTGCCTCTATCAGATCACATGAAGGGAAGGCTTTGTGTTTGAAATCATCATTTCTTTGAACTTCCTTGACATTCTAGAGACATCAGCCTCCCTTGGAATATATCCTGATAGTCTGTCTAATGTCTTTTGTTTCACAACAGAACTGAGCTGAGCATGGCTTTGTGAATTTTTGTTCTTGAAAAACTATAAAGAAATAGATAATGATTGCATGCAGCGTTCCACACCAAACATTGGTGGCTACTCAGATCAAAGCAGAGAATTGCTTTCTTAATGCTGCTTTAGAAAAACATTAATCTAAATGGTTTGTGGAAAAAGGGCATTTTCATAGCTTCTTGCCACACATATATGCCTTGTTGTATTTGACCAAGCTTAACATTGTTGTCAATTTTCATAGGTGAATAAGAAAAAAAATATTTCCACCTATGTTTATGCTTCTAACATAACATTTATATTATTTAATTAAATTTGTCATTCCAGTCTCATTATCAGTGTCTTTCCATCATGAATATGTTAATATACTGACTTTCTTTTTTTCTGCTTTTTTTTTCACAGTGCCTTGCCTTGCAATGTGTAGCCAATTAGCTTTTGTATTTATAGAGATAAGCTACTTCATTGCCACTATAGAACCTCAGAGTAGCTTGCATCAATGCTGAAGAAATAAGCAAGAAAACACAAATATGGGTCATGATAAAATATATGGCTAGATATATGATGCTAAAATCTTATTCCAGCTGTCTTATAATGGCTCTCATTTTCAACAAAAAGCTTTCAATGCTTTGAAAAAGGTAGTGACAGGTACTTTCCAGGAAGCCAAGAAAACCTTCTCCCAGATGGGTGTAGTTAAGGGAGTGCATTGGATAAATCCATATGAAAAGCATCATCTTTAGATACTGGATTCTTGCTTCTAACAATTTAGTCTCTTTCTTGGAAATTATTATGATAAAAGGCCACACTTGTAATATATGATCTTCTCTAACTTAAAATGTCTAATTATATACAGCGTATAGCATAGTGAGGTGCACCTAAAAGTATAGGCCTATCTAGAGAACAATGCAGCCCTTCACAATAAGGCACAGGAAGACAAAACCAAAAAGTTTCTTTCCCCAGTTACAGGAAACTGGTTACTATGTTATACATGCCTGTATAGTTTCTGTAGAGAGATACAATATGAAATCATAGACTCATGGAATCATTATAGGTTGGACAAGAGCTATAAAATCATCAAGTCCAACCATCAACCCAACACTATCATGACCAGTAAACCATGTGCCAAAGTGCCATGTCCACACATTTTTTTAATGCTTCCAAGGATGGTGACTCCACCACTTTCATGGGCAGCCTGTTCCAATGCTTCACCATTCTTTTAGTAAAGAAATGTTTCCTAATATCCAATCAAAATCTCATTTCCTCTTGTACTATTGCTGATTACTTGGGACAAGAGACCAACACCTACCTCACTAAAACATCCTTTCAGGTAGTTGTAGAGAGCAATAAAGTCTCCCCTCAGCCTTCTCTCCTCCAGACTAAACAATCCCAGCTCCCTCAGCCGTTCCTCATAAGAGATGTTCTTCAGAACCCTCACCAGCTTCATTGCCCTTTTCTGGCCCCAATCCATCACCTCAATGTCTTTTTTGTATTGAGGGGCCCAGAACTGTACACAGGACTTGAAATGAGGCCTCACCAGTGCTGAGTACAGACAGACAA
>WUAM01000261.1:698786-711839 GCA_024336885.1 Actenoides hombroni
GCTGGACAGCTTTCCAGCCACTCTTCCCCAATCCTGTAGCATTGCCTGGGGTTGTTGTGATCCAAGTGCAGGACTCGGCACTTGGCCTTGTTGAAGCCCATATGAATGGCCTTAGCCCATAGATCCAGCCTGTCCAGCTCCCTCTGAAGACCCTTCCTACCCTCAAGCAGATTGACACTCCCACCTGGCTTGGTGTCATCTGCAAACTTACTGAGGGTGCATTCTATCTCCTCATCAAGATCATTGCTAAAGATATTTAACAAGACTGGCCCCAAAACTGAGCCATGGGGCACACCACTTGTGACTGGCCACCAACTGTACGCTTCTAAAAAATTATTTCCTCAAGAGGCACATAATAAGAACATAAAATGCTGTCTAAATTAAGCTGCTAAGCATGGGGGTATGAACCATAAGTTAAAAAAACCCCCACCAACGATGAAGTCTTTCTTTCCCAATGCATTAACACTGATTTCATATGACTATTTCCAATAACTGTTTCAAACATGATAGGCTGAGTATGATGGAGAAGATGAAGAGCTAGCACTGTCATAAGCACACTCTTATGGTTAATTCACAGGCAGCAATCCCTTGTCTCCAGACCAAAAGGTGTGAAGTGACTCCTAGCAACGCACAACTAGTCTTCTCTCAAACAGAGTGACCAAGATACTGAGCACAGGGCTTATATTATCCTATCAGCCTACTGTGGTTCAGATGCTATGTTTTTGATGTGTGTCTTTTTCAGAAAAAATGCCTTAAAGAATATGAGGAGTGCCATAGAGAGCATACCAGCATTTTTTTTTCAGCATGGTCTCAGGTATGTGTTTGAGAAGGTGAGCCCTGTCCAAGTTGAAGGTGGATGCTGTCCATACTCAGTTCAGTCTTCTCACAGTGTTTTCAGGAATTATGTCACAGTTAAACCATCCCAGGAAACATGTACAGTTTGATCCTGGAGGTATTGTCTGGATCACTCCAAAAGAAAGCCTGAGAATAGGTGTCTGTAGACAGTGAGACAATAAAAGGGTAAAACATAGAGGCTAACCACAAAGGTAAAGTATTTGTCAGTGGAGACGGATCCTGTAAGACTTACTAATGGCAAGAGCAAGATCTTGCCATGTAAATGAAAGTCCCCTTAAATAATTTCCAGTGTCATCAATAAAGATTTGGACAGCTGGTTATTAAGAGGATTGCACAGAAATAGACAGTGGACACCTGCAAATACAGAGTCACAAGATACACTCATTTTCATTTGACATCAAAAAAGTCTACCAAACAAATATTTTTATAATGCGTAATTGTGAGTAATTCAAAAGAAAAATTATGAAAAGGTATCACCAGTGTTTCTAGCTGAACTGCTTTTTTCTGCAGGCAAGTAATCAGATTTTGGTAATGGTTTTAAATTGCATGCTTACATGTTGCAAATGCTTTTAAAGATCTTAAATCTGTACCTGGTTTATATTCAGATTGTGTCTCTTTGTAATTTAAATCTAGTATGGTAATGAGGAAAATAGTAAGCACAATAATCAAAACAAGATCATGGAATAGAAGTGATTAAAGTGAAAATGTAACCTAGCTATATAAAATAGTGCTAATAGTAATAGCTGAAGCAAGGATATTTAAGATCTAAGGATCTTGCATTCTTTTTTTATGATCTAATAGAAGCTACTATTACAGTACCATTGTTTTGCTATAAGGCCTCTGACTAAATGGAAAAATGTTTTTTCCAAAGAACTTCTCTCAGAGACTTAATAAGCTGTTTTAGCTGAAAAGACATCTGATAAAAGTTACAAAAATTCTTGTGATAAGTAGAAGGTACCTTTTCTGAAAAATCTCTTTCCTCCTTTCTCACACTTTTCTTTCTTGAGTAGCTGTAAATCCATTATGGTCAAATTTGTGTATTGCATGGTAAGCAACTGGGAGCTGTTATAAGTTAAAGAACTAGTATTTGGCACTTATGCATGTAACTGAAATACTGTTTCTTCCTGCATAATTAGGGTGTGCTTTTCATCAGCAAGAATCTCTGTCTGTAGTGTGAAATTCCATTAGCCTTAATGCAATAGCAGCAGCATGGAAAGGCTCATGCCTAATTCATTGCAGCACTCCCAAGCCTCCCCCATCCTGATGTATGAAGGCATGATCCTCCTGTAAAAGAATGCTGCGTAGGCCTTTCTCCACAATACAGTTCTCTGGGATGAAATATGGGACAGGTTCATTTTTTTTTTTTGAGACTTCAGGTACCCCTGACCTCTTGATCTTTTGTATGTCTTTATTTTTTTGGTTTGACAGACCACATGCCAATGTGCAGCCCAGAATTCTTCACTCACGTGATTTATTGTTTACAGCTGTTTGGGTATTTCAGACATGGCAGCTGCTTTTCAGATGTCCTCAAAGTAGAATGAAAGTCTTAGATAGAGGTCTTAATTCAAACCTGTGTGCTTGCAGAAAGAAAGGGGAGAAGCTGATGAAAAAATCATCTGAATTCTGCTCTAAAAGCTCTCAATTGATCCTAGCCTTGAGGGCAAAGGAAAATGTTTGGTTTATTTCATAAGCTCATTAAGTGTGGGAGACCCTATTTGGCATTTGCTATTGACCGAGCCTGAGCGAAAAGTGATCACTGGAAGGATGTTCAATAAGAGATCAATAACAAGCGTGTGATTGGATTAGCTACTTGATCAATGCTTTGTGCTAATATATTAACAAGCAAATTACCAGGCAGCCCATAAGAGCAGAGTGCTGACTATAATTGTATTACAAACTATCGTGATCTAATGACCCTTAAAGTGCAAAAGGTTATTTATACAGTCAAAAGGCCTAAAAGTGCTTTGAGTGATGTTGCGTTATTTCAGAAAGAAAATCTTTCCCTCAATTAGGTATCATTCAATCATGTTGTTAAAACAGGCATATGTATTTTGCATTCTTCCAAAATTTTCAGACCAGTTTTAGCCATACAGCTGAGACAGAAGAGGGAGAATGAGTGACTGTTTCAGTGGGCAATTAAAGGTGGCAGCACTTTCACAAGAGCTGGGAAATGACTAAAGAGGAGTGCGGGGAAGGAGGTGGCTTCCTGGGAGGCAAGAAAGCCTTAAGAAGCAGCACCGGGGACTCAGTGGAAAGACTGCTGCAGAACTGAAGGAATTGCTAAAAGACATCTAAGCCTGCAGATAGGGCTGTGAAAATACCTAAATTTAAATCTGAAAATTATGTATGAAATTTAGAAGTAAGACATAAGGTATTGTAAAAACAGAACTCTCACACTTTTAAAAGAGTCTGTTGATTTCATCTACCACGAGACCAGAATAAGGCATCTGTTCCTTGAAGTTACATTGCCTGGGTTCTTAGCACATGACCTGCAACTTACAGGTTTCCCTAAAGAACAGATAAGCATGTTTAAAAACAAGTTCACTCTGGGTCTTGAGACATGGGAACAAGCCTGACTTCTGAGTTTGGTTCTCATAGTTAAATGGAAAATAAGGAAAATAATTGTAAAAAACACAAACATTTCTATTTATTTTCTAGTTAATTCTCCTATTTTCATTTTATAGTGCAAAACATCAGCTGGTTTAATTTCTCTTCTTTATAGACATTATCTCTGATATACCAGTAGGAACAAGCCAGGTAAGCACACAAGCGTTCAAATAAATAAGTAGTTGTGGTGTCCTAGACTTCATCTAGACAGATATTTTTAGCTGCAAATTCAGATTTCCATGGTGTTGCCGTTGCCCTCCCCCTCCCCTCTGCCTTTCCTTCCTCCTGAGGAGAGGCTGAAATGATGGCAATGAGATGTTATTTGAGGGCAGGTGGGGGGGCAAGAAGCACACCGGCTGCAGCCGCCAGCAAAGGCCAAGGCCTGGGCTGGGCCCCCTGCAATGCACAGGGTCCCTGCCTGGGCTGACAGCGGCCGGCCACAGCTGACAAAACAAACTGCCAGGCTGCTACCCTCAGGGTCTTGCTTGGCGGAAGAGGAAGAGCTGTCAATCAATGTACACACATGTACACAATGAAACATGATCACCAACAGAGCCGCTTCAAGTTTTGATGCGTGCTTGTCAGTAGTTTCTGACTTCTCAGTCGAGCAGACATGGTCAGGCGAGTCACCTGCAGCAGCACTGTGGGCTGGCTCTCTGTGTGCCTGTGCAGCTAAGAAGAGTGTGTTTACTCATTTTACTTCACTTCATGTCTTTTCTTTTTTTTTTTTAATTTTACGGAAGGACCTTCCCACAGATGTCAGATGATGAAATGGGACTCTGGTGATGATGGCTTTGAACCATGTGTGATTCATTTGACTTCTCTCTTTCCTTTCCCAATTTAGAATTCCAAGGTGACTGTCTAAAGTGAATGTTTTCATAGCAACCAACACCTTTACAAAAAACTTTAAAATAATCTGTTTCCTTTTCAAAGCGACATGTTAGAATTTGAAAAAATATCTGCAGTTACTATTTTAAAGTAGTTTTGGAGAAATTAAAAATCACATGTATCTTCTTATTTCAGGCACAGGTCTTAGTTATTTACCTTAAAAATATACAGACCCCAGACAATACCATAAAACTAATTGCCTATGACAGAACAGCTCAGTCAATGGGTCTTCGAGTCATCAGGTGACTTATCATAATTTCAGCACATATATTATACATTATTGCTTCCATGAAAAAATTACTCAAAGGAATATTTTGCCATCCGCTCCCCTAACCATGTACATCCAAAATCTTGATTTGCAATTTTGAACCTTAGTTTGAAGCTAAGAGTAGCAAAGAAGTTAGAGAATGGTCATAATTTCAAAACAGTGTTGAGACACTGAACCAGATATCATTTTTACTTTAATTGGTTACTGCTCCATAGATCAAAAAGGTATACACACTCCTGTCACCTGCAGTGAGGGAAAGCGAGTGGTCACATTTAGCTTGTAGCTTAGCTAGTCCCTATCCATCCTAAGCTTAGGGTCTAAAAATCCTTGGGAAATTTTTTGTTAGGAAATAGCTATATGCCCTTTAAATTACTATATTTTGTGGTATTTTTGCACAGTCATTCTGATTACTACACTTGATAAAATCAATTACTTCTCAGATCTCAGTTTTTCCACAGGTTATCATAGACCAAGAAGTCTAATAGTTGGGAATGCTGTTCATTTTATGCAGGTTGAACATAACCTAGAATCTTAAAATAAATATTAACTTTTTTCTCCATCTAGAAAATCCTTTCTCCCAGTCTTCACAGACAAGAGGTTTCCTTCCAATAACAATGATAAGGAAAATTTCAGCTCCTGATTAAGATAAGTTTTCAAGATTGTCTTGAAAGCATTTTTAATGACAATTTATAAATCATTGCCAACTGTAGACCAATACTGTTATGTCACAACCTGCAGTATAAAACAAAGCCACAAAGTGGAGTTAATCATTATATCTTCAGTGGAGAATAATGATTCTTTACTAAACAGTAAAATCCCATTTAATTTTTAAGCTTCCGTAACTCATCCACAGGTTTATCAAATGCTTAAATTCAGCTGTTAAAGAAAATCCTACATCCTAGCTAAGTTCCATAAAGCTATTAGCCCTTCTTGTGAAGCTGTAAGTTAATACCGCTCTCCATTGCACACAATGTGTGGTTAATTGTACTTCTAGGAATAACTGCTAAAGATGTTTCTTCCTAGAGGAACCTAGTCTTCTCCAGTGAGGGCCCCTAATGAAAAAGTACTGTCCCTACTCCATGCCTTGTGATGTTTGGTTGGTGAGTCTGAGCAGGGACAGAGAAGAGTGGGCAGGTGTATGAAAGAAAGAGAGGGAGAGAGGGAGAAAAAAAAATAGTTTCTGAACTATAGACCAGGTTGGGAGTACTATATGAGAGGTTGGGAAGATTAATAATATACTGTTAAGCCATTTCAGCAATGTCACTAAATTGATAAGTTAAAAGAGAAATTGAATTGAAAGCTTCTGACTGGTTTATACATTTATTTACACAGTGACAGCCTTAGAAGCATGCTCCATTATGCTTCAGAAAACCGTCTAGATAAAACAGCAGAATTCCAAGCACATACTTTTCAAACCCATAACCCCATTCTAGCATCATGGCCTTGGTCTGTATCTAGAATTATTATAACTGTGTGTCTCAAGATGGGCATATGTTCTTTCTTGTAGAAGCAGAAACAACCACTGTGCCCTGGGAAACTGTGGAAACAGCTCTGTCATCTTCTGGTGGGAATCTCAACACCTTAGATTATAAGATTCAGAGTCTTCTTCCTTCCTCCACCTTACACCATGTCATTCCTCACTCTAGTGGGCTACAGAAGAAAGCACTCTTTAGAGTAAAATACTACAGAGCTGCAAGAGATAGCTTTCTTCTCATAGAGATGCTTTCTAGGATTCCTTCAAAACCCAGACAGGCATCCCTGCGTTGGTTGTAGTTATCTTGAATTTCAACCCTTCCTTCAGAATTGTTGGGAGTGAGAAGATGAAATTTGTCATGAAATGAAAACTGAGATTGAGACGTAACCATGTGAAGTCAGGAATTTAGACTGTAGATGAGGCATTAAGTCAATGTTTTCACACCCTTTTTTCCCCGTATGAAAGCAATATGGGCTTCTCTGAAGACAAGGCAGGTTGATCATCTGACCACACAGTAACTCTGCTGCTTTGAGAGGTGTGTTCTACTTGGGACCCTTCTTTACTCAGCATGGTTCAAACAGCCAAGGCAGACATGAAGTAGCCAACAAATGGGGTCAGAGTTCTCTGCATGTTTTTGTTTAGGTTGGTGGTTGATCACAGGTGGTGATCCCATGGGCTCAGTATTGGGGCCTGTTGACAAGGGATCAAGTAGACTTTCATTAGGTTTGCAGACAACATGAAATTGGGCAGGAGTGTTAATGATCTGTCTGAGGTAGGAAGGCTCTACAGAGTGAACTGGACAGGCTGGATATGAGGTTCAACAGCGCCAAGTGCTGAGTCCTGCACTTGAGCCACAACAACCTCATGCAGCATTACAGGCTTGGGGCAGTGTGGCTGGAAAGCTGCCTGGTGGAAAAGGACCTGGAGGTGCTGGTCGACAGCTGTCTGAATATGACGCAGCAGTGTGGTCATGTGACCAAGAAGGCCAACGGTATCCGGGCTTGTATCAGAAATAGAGTATCCAGAAGCACTAGGATTGTCCCTCTGTACTCAGCACTAGTGAGGCTGCACACCAAATGCTGTGTTCAGTTTTGGGGCTCTCACTACAAGGACATTGAGGTGCTGGAGCATGTCCAAAGAGGGGCAACAACGCTGGTGAAGGGTCTAGAGGACAAGTCTTAGGAGGAGAGGCTGAACTGGAGTTGTTTATCCTGGAGAAAAGGAAACTGAGGGGACACATTATAGCTCTCTACAATTACCTGAAAAGAGGTTGTAGCAAGGTGGGGGTCCCAAATGACAAGCAATTAGACAAGAGGAAACAGACTTGAGTTGTGCTAGGGGAGGTTTATGTTGGATATCAGGGAAAATTTCTTCACCAAAATGGTTGTCTAGCACTGGAACAGGATGCCCAGTGAAGTGGTGGAGTCACCATCCCTGGAGGTATTCAAAAGATGTGTAGATGTGGCACTTAGGGACATGGTTTAGTGGTAACCTGGCTCTGCTGGGTTAACGGTTGGACTCAATGATCTCAAAGGTCTTTTCCAATCTAAATGATTGTATGATTGTATGATTCTATGATTCTATATACAGAATGTAAGGAGTGCACATCTGCAGAAGTACGATAGCATGAGTATTTCTGAGTCAGTGGCATTTCTTACTCTTATTAGTACTTCATTAAAAAATAAATTTAGTGGAATTAGTAAACATCAAAGTGTGCAGAATATCCTTGCACATATATCAACATATCAAACAACACTGCAGTGGTGTTAAATGCAGAAAAATCATTGCAGAGATTTACCAACTCTATACACTTCAAAACAGTTCACTTAAAATCCCCCATTCCTTTGATCAAATACCTGGAAAACATGAGTTAATGCATTGAAAGTCTGGAATAATCATGCTTTGGTCATTCTAATGCATAGCTAATGTTCAAAATCACATACAGATTTTTGACATAAAACAACTTTCCTCTGCTTTTTTTCTGTTGGCATTTCATTGTGCTAAGGCAAATGTTCAGTTTCTTTGCAAATTTTTTAGGAAACATTTTCACATTTCACATTCAGATTATTTTGTTGGTGACATGATTACCCCCCATTGCATTGAGGTTTTCTTGATGAACCTAGATGTACAAGTATATATATAAACCTTTCATTAAGACATCTATTTCTTACTCTCTGTGTTGTGTGGAGCATCCTACAAAAGCTAGGAAGGAAGTAGTTATTTAATAAAGGGGAGAATAATCTTACAGTCCTTGCATACCCCAAACTGTCTTTACTTCATAGGAATGTTACAACATCAGTCATTATTTTCCACTGTGCCTTACAGTCACTAGTTAATGTAATCTCACTGCACATCTATAACGTCAGCAATTATTATTATTAGCTCAATTTCTTATGCAGGAAAACAGACATTGAACATCTGTGCAATTCGTTCAAAGACTTACCTCAGCTAAATGAGAAGGCAATGAAGAACATCCAGATCTATCCTTAACCACATGACAATCCTGCCAGACCTAAAAAGACATATTGAATTCTACTTAATCACTTCTTGGAGCATGATAAAACACTCAGCACTAAACTTTGATGAAATAGACATTTTCAAACTATTAATGATTGGCCACTACTTTAAAAGTAATTAATTACGTTATAAAGATGGAATTGTTCCTCCCATCTGCTATATGTATTTCTCTATGTATCATGCCTGCATTTCTTTTCTAAGGCATTTTTGTGTGTATGTCACTTCTAAAGAACTCAATATTCTGAACACTAAACAACAAGTTGCCATCTTCCAGACATTTCATTCATGTAAACCTTTTGTTTTAAAAAATTGACTATTAGTATATAATGGCTTAATACTTATGGTAAATCGTTGAACTGTTCTCATTATTCCCAGTAGATGAATTGATTAAATAATTTATTCTGAGCATATTAGTCATCCTGCAAACTTTCTAGTGGTCCTTGGTGGAGCCTGCATTTGTATGAATGCAAGTTTTATATACAAATCATTTTTATGGGTCTTTCAGCACCCTGTCACTTTTGTACAAAATCAATAGAATGTGCACACATTAAATCTCATTTAGATGTGAAAATAGCTTTCATACCCATGATGAGAGGCCATTTTGGAAAACACAGGGTTTTTTTTTTCCCTTCTAAAGTCAAACTTGGCTTCTGAGAATACCTAGACAGGATTATGAAGTGCCTCCAAAAATATCCCACTATTCCATGTTCCACTATTTTCACAATATATGCCTGTATTTGTTTATTTGTTTATTCAATGCCTTTCAATGTGGGCAAATATGTGTATTGATTTAGTAGTGCTGTAATATTTTAGAATGTTTTTTGCATTTCTGAAAACTTTATCGTGTTCTTTGTATTGTACATTGCCATACTACTATGCACATTATTTGTGCCTAAGTATGTCAATATTTGTGCCTAAGTATGTCAATGAACATACTTCAGTGACTGTAGAAGGTCTGTGCATTTGCAAATACAATGATCAAATAGTACTTCATTTCAAATTTATATTCGTGGAACATTAACCTGAGGTAAAAGAATATTTACAGTATTATGAATTATGAGAATGGGCTTCCTCCCTACTGAATAAACTATACATCCAGTCCCTGCTTCACTAACGTTTTTTGTTTCTGAGCAAGGAATGCTACTGATACATAGAAAATGTTATGATGTAGTGGAATTTCCTTTAATTTTTTTAATCTTTCTCCTTACAAACATGTAGAAACTCAGTTAAAAACTGTTACAGTGCTTAAGGTTGGAAAGTGGAGAAATTAAAAGTTAGAAAGACCGAACTGGAACTAATGAACAAAATCTTAACATTACCCTCTGTACACAAATATTATGGTAAAGACTTTGAAGATATGATGATGTGTTAGCTTCTGTTCAGGTCCCTGGTTTCATCCAGCTTATAGATTATGGGGGAATTATGAAAGAAAGAAGTAACTCAGAGATCCTCTGCTTCCTTCCGTCAGTGACTGATTGTGTGCAGGGAAGAAAATATGGGATATTTCTTGAACAGAACAATGATGAAGAATTTAGTGATGCATATCTACTTCATCCCTCTTCTCATTACAGAACGAGAGGGCGTGAGATAGAAATCATGTGTACTGTTTCACATAAATAATGCCTTCCTTGCTCAGTTAAATATCATGGCCCTACATTGGAGCTATACCACTATAAAACTGAAATTATAATCTGGATGAAAACTGGCTGATAACACATATATAAAGAGGGTGGAGCTAGAATCATGAAAATGTCACCTTTATTTCTGAACTTGTCTGCATTTATCTTTAAAAGCCATACTATTATTTCAGTGTAGATTTTATAGAATTTTATGTAGTCATGCATACATAGAGATAATTTTCACTGAGATGCTTTCAATGTCCATTGAAAAGACTAGGAATGAAGAACAAGTTTGAGGCACTGCATTGTGTTTTGCTCGGTAGATTTTTCTGAGTCTTACAAGAGTTTGCACTAAGTACAGACCAGGTAGCATCTTAGGAATGCATTTGCAAAGCAATTTGTAAAAGAGCATGCATTTACATGCTACAAAACTGTGAAAAAATGTGTTTGATATGACCCTCAAAATTGGCCAGCATATTCCATGTCCCATTGAAGTCATGTACATGGCTCCTTTGGAAAAAAAAATAAAATAGAATCTGTGGCACAAAATAGGGATGTGACATAAGTAGTAATTCTGCTCCATTATGATGTTGCTTTAGGACAGCGAGCAGTAAACCTGATGTTTACTCTTGCACATATAATTGTTTTTAATGAATTAATAAATACCACTTAAGGAAATTTGAAAAAAAGAAGCAGACTATAATTTCATTTTAGGGCCAGGTAGCAAGAGGGTTACCAGTTTTGCTACAGTTGACAGCACACAGTGGTAAATTTAGATATTGTCCAATATTCATTTTTAAATGTTAAAGTAAAATCTGATTCAACTCATGAAAATACCATTCAACCTTTTCCTTTTATATTTTTATTTACTTGTTTGGTTGGTTTACAAAAATTCTTCATTGCATTAACTACATTGAAATCCTTCTTCAGAATAAGATCAACATCCAAGGCTAAAATTTAAACCTCGGGAAAGGTAAAAGAATCTTTAATTTATGAAACTGAACAAGTAGACTTATCTAAACATCTCCAGGGCTTTAATGGGGGATATCTATAATTCTCTGAATTGTATTCCTTTCACAGTGATATTTTGTAATTCCATTCTATTACCCTTGCTTAACATTAATGAGATAAAAAGATCACATTATGGCGATTGATGTTCTCCAAATTAAATGCACGTTTCCATGTACAAAGCTGTCTGCTAATTTAAAAAACATAGCATGTAACATAGAATCATGACCATGGTCATCACTCAGCTGGGATCAGATAGCATTTTTTATCTATTCATTGGATTTAACAAGGCATGAGATGGAAGCAGAATACAAAGTGTGGGTAGATTATCCGGTATCCCCCCTTTTGGCCACTTCTTGGCAATCTCAGCAAGGAAACTGAGGCTTCATGTTGCCATGGAAATAAACCTCAAGGTCAAAGGGGCATATGGAAGGTCAGGCAATGACAAAGGAACATCTGAGAGGCCATCTGGATGAGTGACCTGACATAATTAGTCATTAATCCCACTCTTGGGAACAATAGAGTTAGCTGAGAATGTGTTTGGACTTTGATCGTGGTCAGGGTGATCTCATGGGGAAAAGGGAAGAAAGCTCCACTTGGTAACTAAGCAGATTACCCTGGCATGCTGTTAACTAAAGAAGAGTAGTCAGAAGAGGCCAGTGGGATATGCATTTTACATGTGCTATGTTTTCCCTTTAGTTACTACCAGCCTCTCTAGAGCCATGTGGCTCCAGGATTAGCTTTAGGGTAGTGATTTTTTATTTATTAATTTATTTAATTTTTTCTTACAGTTTTCAATGAAAAGAGAGCAAGTATCCCAAAATGCTTCACTTAAAATTCCCAGGCAACAGATGGGAAGAGAGCTGAAGAGCCAAAGGCATTAGCCAGCTTGGTTTACAGGTGTCAATATTTACTAAGTCGAGTTGGCCAGGGTGCCTTTTGGGAAAAAAGGGAGAGAATAGCTAATCAGTAAAACAACAGCAATCATCCCTGTTGTCTGTTTTATACCAAATGGTTAGAATTGTAAGATGACCAAGTGTGTGGCAAAAGCTCCACATCAGCATCTGTCTTTCCATTCCCACTCCTTTCCCTTGCATGTCATGTTTTCATTATTGAGACCAGTGCCTTGACGAGAAGATAAACCTCACATATATCTGAGATTCTGCTACTTCAAGAGTTCGTGATATGTGGCGATTGACTGTCTACAGTGTTGTGGGGCGTGAGTGTGATAATGGCCTACAGTATATGCATGCAAGCCAGGACACAGAGAAATTCCTTTATCCTTTGGATAGAAATATATGCATTTAACTGTGCCATCAAAGGAACTAATAAATGACATAGACTGAGACAATACTGTAAGAACAGAGGGAGATTTAAGAGATTTATTTTTTCTTTAAATAAAGTGAAATGTAACATGTAACATTCTCATTTTCAACTAGGGTGTATTTCCTGTATATTTTCCTCTTAAAACCATCATATTGGAATGAACAATCTCTGCTGAAATGTATTGTCTTTGCCCCTGGCAAAGGCATTTTCCTAAGTTAAGAGCAAAAGCTAAACCACTGGTACTTTGCTAAAATACAAGTAAGCATCCAGGAACTCCATTAGGGAAGGCCAGATATGACATCAGCAACTGCAATTCTGTGCTGTCTCTGTGTAATGAAAGTAACTTTTGCAAAAAATTTCAGCCACCAATAGGTTCCACATTTTAAATTAAGTCTTTAATAATTGACCAAACCCAGGAGGAATATCTGTTTCTTCTCTATAATTAGTACTTGATTTCTTGCTTTACTAGTGTGTAGAGGAAACCAAATATT
>WUAM01000261.1:714741-731594 GCA_024336885.1 Actenoides hombroni
AAAATAAAAAAAAAAAATTAAAAAAAAAAAAAAAAGGGAACAAACCCATGATTTTCTTTCCACTTTTAGCTTCTGCTTTCCAGCCTGGCTTCTGTATGGCTTGGTGTTCTGGCTCACTAAAGAAAGCCCAGACCAACCAGTGGTGATAGCTGGTACCTAGCTTGGGATCACTGGAGGATTACGACCTTGCACTCCTCAGCCTGTGCTTCACCCTGGGCACTGAATTAACTGGTGGTGGAACTGTGTGTGATTTCACACAGCAAAGCTGCAGGACCGTAGTGTTCATTTCTATCTTGTTCTCACAATATTCCATAATCCCTGAGCTAGTGTATTTATTTTCACAATACTTGATTGAAAAATGGCTTAGAAATACTGAGAAAATTCTGGTGATAATTGAAATATCGATTGAGAACTGCTATTGATATTCTACCCTGGAAGATTCATAGCACTCTGAGGTTATTTCCAGTCCTGTTATTTGTTTTCACAAAATGGAAGCCAGAGGTTATGAGCAGATTTCTTATGACCTAGAAACATTACAGAAATAGACAAAGAAGTAACAATAAGTTTACTGCTTCTGAATTTGTCATTGCATGTAAATGAGAAAGAAAACCAAGAACCTCTGAACTCAGTTTTTAATGCTAGTCTTTGAAGATTGACAAATTTATACAAATATTCTTTAAAGGAGTTCTGAAGAAAGGTTTTCCAGTATTAAAATTATATTTTAAAAATCTAAATAATTAATAAAAACCCCTCAAATACTGTAAATTTATCATGAAAAAGCCTTCCAGCCTGGATGTCTTGGGCTAAAATTCATAATCTAAAAGAGGAAACAGAGTTGATCTTCAGTCCTTTGCATGAGCATACCCATTCCTGGACTATCTCATCTGCATGTGTAGGGAAACTGACTTTTCCTCTATCATTCTTTAAATTGTCAAATTTGAGCCTCAAAACCAAAGGGACTTCATTCCAAAAGAGTTCACAATTTGACACTAATTGTTCCTTCTTAAATTAAAACTGTAAGACATGACTTAAATTCCCAAATAAATTTCAATTTACTAAAACAAGTTTTTCATTTAAGTGTGAAAAATGCCAAATAGATATCAGTTTGTTTCTGTCAAAGTTCAGTGTATTTACACAGATGTAGTACTTTGCAAAATCAGATTTATAGCTATAAAACTGTAGCATAATTTTATGTATTAGAATGCAATCAGGGTAGATACACTAAGAATGAATGGAGTCTTTAATTAATCTTTCTATTGTTTATAACAGCTGTGAAGCAAAAGCACCTTCCTAATTTTAACTGTTACCAAAATATGTAATACCATATATCAGTCAGACTGAAAGAATTCTGTAGAATCAGTCACTAGGAGACATTTCAATAAACTGTGTAGAAGAGAAGTTTCTTGAAGAAGAACACCTGCCTCAACAAGTACTGGCAGAAACATAGAATCAGAATGCAATGGGCTGGAAGTGACCTCCAAATGTCATCTAGTCCAACCCCCCTGCAGTAAACAGGGACATCTTCAACTAGATCAGGCTGCTCAGAGCCCCATCAAGCCTGACCTTGAATGTCTCCAGGGATGGGGCCTACACCATGTCCCTGGGAAACCTATTTCAGTGTTCTACCACTCTCATTAAAACATTAATAGAAGAATGTAAAATTCTAAGTAAACCAAAAAGCTATTGAGCTTGGTGTAATGTTTTTCAAAACAACAACAAAAAAATAATAAAATTCAGGTTCATCTGAGAAAGGCAAATAAATAAAAATAGGTAAATTCCTTACAAATCATACTAAGCAAAGAAACCTATAGTGGAGTTGGTTTTTTTTTTCTAACAGGAATACTCAACATTTACTTGCTTGTAATAGAAGAACTTAAACTTAGGTCTTGAAGCTGACATATCAGCTCAAAGGCCAGTTTGTAGTAAGTTTTACTGTACAAACCTTTTTAGTAGTTCACATAACATTTCATAAAAAATAAAACCTTCAGAGGAAAATAATTATGTTTGAATAAAACTTAATGTGTTAAGATTCATATTAATTCAGTGTTAAGATTCACACAGCAAGCCTTAAATTTGCTAGTGAAGTAGATAAAGCTTGCACTTATATTGTCATACTGTTATAATAGAATTCAGAAACAGGACTAAAGATCTTGTTGTTGACAGGGTGAATCAATTAATTAAATACTAATATGCAGACTTGATAATCATCTGCAATGTTCTACACCTGCATCTGCTACCATAAAAGCAAGAAGTAACAGTTTTGTTATATGACAGTTTGTTTGAAAGTATACCTGTGCTTAACTGAAATGTTCTGTAACTGATGAACTGTCCTAAAAGCTTCTCTAAAATAAATATGATTTTAGAACATTTGACCTACACATCATATACATTCATGCAGTAAAACCAAACATGACTGAAATAAAAATTCTAATCATGAGAACAAAAGAAGTAGTTTCATGGTATGGTTGAATTTAAAAGGAAGCATAACATATTAAAATTGTCCTAGAAACATATCTGTCAATAATATAGAGCCTAAAAAGGCTTTGTCATTTCTCACTTCACATCCACGAATATATTGCAAGACTCATACAGTGTTTTAAAAAAATTTTGAAACACTCCATGACGTGGTGTCATACATGACAGGTATCCTTCAGGCAAAATAAATGTTTTGAGAAGTCAGCTGAGTGATTTCTGCCCAGCTCTCAAAAGCCATTCAGTGTCACTACAGATTTAGGGGTGGAGCCCACAAAGCTGTAACAAATTAATTCCACCTTTATATAGCAAACAGAAAAAGTTAGAGCTGAAAGATGATTACCACAACAGAGGACAGAAATAAACCACCTACACCAAGAATCCCTAGAAGAAGTCTTGAAGGACAGTTGTGTGACAGTCTGTGCTGTCTAATTGCCCACATCAATAAACCATTAAGCCAATTCTTCTAGTTTGCCATCTTCACCACCCAAAATGAAAATTCTCCGGGGACAGAGTGCAGAGGAGAGTCTGGAGGAAACATACAGGTGCTCAAGCTCTGAAACCCAACTTAACGTTTTTTACTGAAAAAAGGTTAAAAAAAAGTGCAGAGGGTGGGTACTTCTATGCTATTTTGAGACCAACATACAACAGGTTAGTCTTTATTACTTCGCAGGTTTACATTACTGGTTTCTGAGAGACCTATTCTGCTCTGTTTCAGAGCTAAGTTAAAGATGCAAGTTTAAATCACTAAGAGTCATGCCTTTCAGTCTTTACCTGTTTGGTTTTGCTTTCAAAGGGACCTCATGCATCCTCATTGTCAGTTACCAGGTTTTAGCTGAAAGCCAGGATCAAACAGCTGAGATGATAGAAAACAGGTCCATAAACTACTTCTTACTTATTCCCACACATATAAGCACTGTCAACCTGCTTGTCTGATTTTGGCATGAGGCAAGTTCAATTTGAGTTTTAGTCTTATGTTATCAACTTGCCTTTGCCTTGAAAAGGAAATGCTCACAGAGGTATTGCTGGGAAGCAGTTTAGGAAGCTGCTCCTTGCTGCCTCTCAGCTGTACGCTAATGGCTTCCAGCTGAACTAACTGCATTCATGCTTCTTCCCCAGCCTGTGCCCCTGCAAACCACTGTTGGAGACAGCCACAGGCCCAATCAGATGTCTTAGGTATCAGAGCTGGGAGCCACTGTTTCTTAACAGTAACTTTACTGCTTTCCTGCCTATCTCCGAGTGAGTTCCTGTCTTCAGCTTTGCTCCTTTCCCAGTGAAACAGGCTTAGCACTTGCCTAGGCAGTCTGTGCTTCAGCTGGGAGTCATTAACTGACAGCTTGTGAAATGGTAAGGAACAATTTCCTAATTGCTTGTCAGCTGTAGCTGCCCGAGGAACTCTTCCAGCATATGTCATAGCAAAGCCAAGCAGGTTATTTCGGTTACTTGAGACAACCCCCAGCAGAGATTTAGGCTACTCTGATTTCAGTTTTTGTGATGGAGCACTCACAAAGTCCAGTGATGGAGGAAGCTATACATCCTTACAAACTCTCCACTTTTAGTTACCTGCTCTTAACTCAGATACAACTATCCATGATCACACTGTAACACTGTGCACATAAGGCAGAGTTAGGAAGCCCCCTGTGACCACGCTGGGGATCACACTCTATGTACAAGACTGTGAAGGTTTGCCAGCAGCCTAGAGTACACCCAGGACAGAAGGACAAACGTTGCTGCCTTGTGTGTAACTTACATGCTGTTTTATTGGGAAGGTAGTGGAAAGAGAGATTAGTCCTTGCCTTTTGCATAAGAGCTTACTGACTGAAGGAATCAAACAGGAGGAGAGACAGCTGTGTTAACCACTCTAGTTCAAATGGATTTGAAGCCACATCTCACATGAGGCTGTTTCACCTGCCAGGGTACAGAGCACTCTGGACTGGGGAATGTTTCGCTGTTACTCTTAAAGCTGAACATCAGCACAGCCAATATTGCAAGGGCCTTCAAGTGGGAAGAAGAGGAGGGAACAAAGGAGTCTATATATTTGTAGACTGTTAGAGCTATGATGTGTTAGACTAGGTTTACATACCTATTTCCTGAGTGGTTTGTGTATTTTATCTCAACCAGTTTTATATATTGTTACCCCAGGAGCTAAGCAAGTGAGAGTTAAACTTAGTTTTGTTTTAATTATTACCTGTACAAGCTCCATAATCAGGGACCTTCTAGTGACAATGTGCTGTCACTCACTACAGTGGCAGTAGACAGTACGGAGTGGAGCAGAAAGGGTGACTGAAATAGCTCAGCTTTATCTCACTCAGGGTGACACATTGAGGGACAGGGACTCGGAGCTAGAATTTTACAAGTTATGAACTTGCAAAAACCAAATGGTATTTTTTTATACCAAGAGCCAAATATGCTCTAATGGTTCTGGATAAATGTAAGAGAATGAACTATTAGTCTGGAGATGAAAGAGCATGATTTCTCTCAATAGATCTTGCATCCAATAAATGTGCATAGTACCTGCACATTAAAAATGAAAAGCAGCCTTTCTGTTTTCATCTTGTGAAAGCCTGATTTTTATTTCAGAAACCTCTGTATTTTTATTTTTTTTTTCAGAAATTGCTTATGTTGAATAGGTAGAGATTAAACAAATTGGGAGACAGTATAGAATGAGTCCCTTTCTGAAGAGTCCAACAGATCTCCAGGCTGGTACACAAGAAGACCAGAAGGGACTAGGAAAAGCTATTTTGTATAGGTAGCTGTTCAGTTTCCTAAGTGAGATTAGCAGATAGCTTAAAAGGTGTTAATACCATAGATATCTAAGTCTCCAAACCCACCTCACTAATAGGTACCTCTCAATAACAGTCTTAAAACAGAGCTTGAGGATTGAACCTCACAATCCAGTGCATATGTGTTACACTGCCAGCTACATATTCAAGCCCCAGATGGCTTTGTGCTTCATCCTGCAAAAAGATCTCTCTGATATGTTAGCATGACTTAAATGATCAAATCAGCAAATGAAATGAGCTGTATTAAGTACAGAAAAAGTGCCTCATTCAGAGAGCAAATCATACAAGGCCTTCAGAAGTTCCAGAGTTACAGTGCTCTGCTGTTTAAAAAACTTAACTGTTGGGAAGATAGCATTCTGAAATTGCTTATCTCAAGCAAAAAAAGCTTATGCATTTTTCTGTCAGTGTGTTTGCTTGAGCAAGGCCTAGTCCTGCTGGGAAAAGAAAAAAGCTGAGACTGCTCACATGACTGCTCTAATTGTCCCAAACTAATTAAGTGCTTTCAGCTGTGTCCATATTGTGTCATTGTTTACTTGGCTTGTTCACACTCAGCTGTAGGTGGCTCTTGCAAACATTCCTGTGTTTGTTACTTTTGTCTCCTTTTTCAGTATGTTTTTTTGAGAAGATATAATATTGACAAACACGTCAAACTCAACTTTCACACCTTGTCTTTTAAATAATGGCTTGCAAGCATGCTGATGCTATAAGGGAATTTGCAGAATGCAGAGGTGAGTGCTTGGAAAGAACAGTCACCCTTGAATCGCCAAGTCTGTAGCTGCTTTCAACACAAATAGAGTGACCAGCTTCTTTCAGGAGTGGGGTGTAATTCTGAACATCAAATGTCCATTACTTTTTTTAGAATATTGTAACGATATACATAATACCCTTGTGGCAACCAAACTATAAGTCTCTTAGAAAGACTGAGAAGAAAAAAAACAAAAAAGGAATAAAAGCTTAATGGGATGACAGTTCCCATTGTTCTCAAATTGCACCCAGATACAGTGGAAGCATTCCACTGCTGCAGCATGTGTTCAGTGGTTACAGTCATGAGCAACAGTAGAAAATCCTATGACAAATAAATGTTGATCACTTTTGAAAATCTCACCCTCAATTTTTGCTGAACACTCCTATAAGGAGGCTCCTTTATGTTCTGCATCACTGTATTCAGTGCAGGAATGTAATAGGAATGCAGCATGTATAACATTTATATATCATTATCCTCATCATTATCGTGATGTGTTATCTGTCTGGCAATCTGCTTGCAATATGAATGACAATTCTTCATATTGGTCATGTTTTTCCAAGAAGCAGATAATTATTGCTGGCAGAGAAAGGCAGCTTGGATTTAAGAAGGCACCAGATGTTGCTAAAACTGCCTTTAAAGTCCTCTTTGCTGCTTCCTGGAGCTTGCAGCATACAGAGAAATTGCAGCATAGTACTGCTGCACCAGAACCAGTAGCCTAATCTCTTCAGCTGTTCCTGTTACACTTTAGCACCAACGGCTATGTTGTGAACACCCAAGGAAGCCAGAAAATCTAGTACAGGTCCTTACTATGGTTCACTGGTATCAATTAAAGATATTCATGGCAGCTAATGTCTACCTTGTTGAGAACAACCATAGCTGGGACCGATATCAAAGAACAGCCCACCTTAAGGAAAAGAAACACCAAAATTTGCTTGCAAACCAAATGTCTTTCAGCAAAATATTTTGCACTGAATTTTGGCAGCAGAAGGCCAGGGTTTGACACTGAAAATTGGTTTCATATCAGCTGTTTGAGAATATACATATTTGAAACTAGATCAGCTTCAGAGTTTCCTACTTAAGACGCTGCTTCCACTTGGCCAAGACCTTTATTTTCCATGTGTTTGTCCTAAGTTCCACATCATGTAAGTGCAATTAATTACTTGAATGCTCCTGAACAGAGATACCATCAAACATAATTTCATCATGGGATAACAAAAAAGAGTTGGGAAGGGAGTTAAGGAAGGAAATCAACAGGTCTGAACCTTTTGCATGAGTGTATTATCTAAGGCAAGAACCGTTATCAATACATGGTAATATATACACAATAATTCATGGATCCAAGAAGTATATATTTTCAATTATTTTTTCTAGTTTCATAACCCTTTGCAGTTTTTGTTGGGTTTTGTTTGTTTGTTTTTGGTTTGTTCCCTTTTTTTTTTAAATATATATATATATGTTTATCAGCTTTCTAACTTTGCAAAAAATGAATGACACCTTTAACCTTCTATGGAAAAAGGTAGTCTTCAGTTAGCAAAAGGATAGCTTGTTAAATTTTAAAGTGAATTACAAATGCCTTAAAATCACAGTAAGTTTTTTTTAAAGATCTCTTGGGCCTGATTCTCTCTTTACAGACACTAAATTACACAAGTGTGATTACTTTTGTGATATTTCACTGGAGATATTCCCAATCCTACAGCTGTAAAGCAACAAAGAATCAATTATCTTATGTAGGTTTAAAATTCTCCAGATTACACTGGTGTATAGTGCAAAAAGGGCAAGGAGAGAATCATAACAATAAGCTAGTCCATTTTAACCTCATCAAACAACAAACGAAGTCCTTCAAAGAAATCATATCATCAAGCATTCATTTACATTGATAAAATATGTAGCTCTCCAATTGAAATAATTATTTCAATTATCCTTATAGATAGTCATTTACAACTGAGATACATTTACAAGCCAGATCCTCAGCCAAGACAGGCCAAACCACCTTTATTTCCTCTATCATTCTCTATCAACTAAACATCTTTCTATCTGTAAGTGGAGAAAAGTTTAGTGGAAAGAATAGTTGGAATGTTAAAAGTATTAGCGTTTCATTATTTTTCTTAATTAAAATGTCACATAAGATGTCTCATATCTAGATGTCAGGATCTCGTTTGCTAAAATGCTATGCCTAAAAGACAAAGCTAAAGGTTAAAATTAACTGCAGTTATATTCCCCAGGAATAAAATGGGTATACATTAAAAGTATAGTTAGGATGTAAATTCATTTAAGCTTTTAAATATTACAAAAGAATATATAAAATGCAAATTAAAGGAGAAAATCTTTTTTATCCTCCCTGTTTGTATGGTAATTGGCTGCTTTTAATGAATTAATCTCATGCACAGACTCCTGTTAAATTAGACTACCTATAATGTACTGTCTTCAAGTAACTTCACATTCTCATTATGGCCTCCCTAATTTCTAAAGTAAAATTAATATAATTAGGGAGCAAATCAATACATATTGATCTTGAGTTACTTCAATGGAACAAAAGAATAACAGATTAAAAAGAGGTGATTTTTGTTAGCATTGATTTTGTTAGCATGCTGAAACAACAGTGTTGAAGAATTAAGTCTTAAAATTATTTTCCTTCCCTGAGTGATATCTTCTGGTCATTTTATATTCTCTGTGAAGCAAACATTTTTGCATGTCTGTGTTTGCAAGAAATGAAAAAATAATATTTTCACCCTCTGTATTTGGGCGACTGTTTTCTTATGGCATAGTTTTCTGATGGCAAAAAGACATTGAGCACATTTTCTTTTCATGGAGATCAATTTCAGGCTGCAAATTATTTTATCAGCCTACGTTTCTTTTTTCTGAGTGTAAATTAAAGGTGGATGCATGCTGGCAAACACCACCTGAATAAATAACTGGTAGTATACTGGGATGTAGTCAAGCATATGCAGTGAGGAACTTGAGAATCATAATGAGAAATAATGGAAGCATTCACAGAAATCAAAGCAGCAATGCTTTTATACATACCCACCAACTTATTTCACATTGAAGAAAATGACACTTCCTAGGAGAAGAGAGTAAAATTTTTTTTTTATTGTATTCAGGAAGACATATTGCTATTAGACTGACATTTATTAGTAAGGTGTGAAGGAAAAATGATCATACGTTACCTCAGCAGCTGAAGTCCATATTCTAAAAGTTGCTGCTGGGGATGGAAATGTCTCAGGTGGTTCTAGACAAAGGCTTGTGCCACTCCACATTCCTCTAGAGCCTCCACAGGGCACCAGGCTGCTGCTGCAGGTAGATTTTACCCAAACTCATAAGAGCATGTTGATTGAAGTCAGGGGCAGTTAATTTGCTTTTCACATCTTAAAGTCTCTACAGAGCGTAAACCCTTTTTTCTAACTCATATTTCATTTCTGTGTTTCACAGAAGCTTTATGATATATGAACAAATTCCCTTGCTGCATGTGATAAATCTAAATTGCTTTGTTCAAAAAGGCAATTAATTTAGAGTTTTTCTTTCAATTTTCACACCATATGAACATGAATAAAGCTTTTCATGGTGTATAAATTTATGTACAGTGATTACCCAAATGAATGGCAGAAACAGCTGTACCTTAAATCTTTACACTGAATATGCTGATTTACTTGAAGCTAAATTGCAGACTCTGGTTGCATTTCAGACATTCATTTAAACATAATTTTAGGGGAACAATAGTAATATATACAAAAGATGTTAGAAATATTAAAGGAAGAAGAGATTTTTGGGTTTTTTCTTTGCAAATGTATAGAAGGTTTTGTGCTATGTAATGGTGTTTACTAGAAATGAGGCTTTGATGGAGGGAAGGCTCCTTGACTATTTAACAGTGTTCTACAAGAAGTTACATGTTGATACATTTCTAGTTCAGTGACTTGTATAACAATCTGAAAGCAAACATACCTGGCCTTCTACATGATGGATGAGAAATCTATTGTTTAATATGAAATTTTGTCATTGGAAAAACAAAAATACTTTTAACACAAAATCTTAATGAAAACAAGGTAGATGCAACGTAGAGACTGCCATCACTAAAACATATATTTTTTTTCTTATATTAAGACACAGCCTCATTCTAAGCTGGCAAAGCAGATGACAAAGACAATTTAAATATTTTTAATTGATAATTTAGCAATACATTTTCTGTTATAAATAAAACAACGACGGTTGTGCAACAATATGACAATATCAGGAAAACTGGGACACTTCCTCTCTTCTTACCACATAGTAATATTTACTTTAACTCTTCTTTTTATTTATTGATTATACTCTTATTTATTTATTGATTATACTCTTACTGCATTAGGAGATATTAGTATAATTTATTTAATAATAGTTTTCAGACATTCTTGATCTTGGACCCTCCTTGAACAAATGAGTACCCGATAATAGCAAAATTTGACGAGGAAAAGTCTGGGCATCCATGCTAGAACCAAAATGATCTCAGTCTTGCTGAATGACAATTATTTTGATTTCAGTTTCATCAGGAACCTCAAAAAGAAAAAATATCAGGGGATAGGCACCACTGACAGGAACAGACTGATCCTGGAGGTCAAGGAATAAATGTCACTTCTTGTTGACACCCACAAAACCCAAATTTAATTTGAGGGATGTACCCTGAATAAAGATGTTCCAGGTGAAGGATACCCTGTTACTGTCTGAGATCCTATTTGGATCTCAGGTTCATGTTCTCTTAAGCTGATGTAAAAGACATGGAGAAATATTCTTCTGTGAATTCACTGACTGATAAGTAGAGCTGGAGGGAAGTTAATATTTTTTTTTTATTTGAGTCCTTTTAGGAGAACCTTTTGTTAGGATCTTGATTGCAGATTATTTTCCTTTTTTTTTTTTCTTTCCCTTTTTTCCTTCTTTCTTCTTTCTTTGTTCCTTCCATTTTTCTTTTCTTTTTCTCTCTATCTCCTCTTTCCCTCCTCTTTCCCCTCTCTCCTCCTTTTTTTCTTCTTTTATTTTTTTTTCTCTCTTTCTTTTACCATTTTCCATTTTTTTTCCCTGGTTTTCCTTTCTCCTTTCTCTTTTTTTTTTTTTTCCTACTTTTCTTTTTCACATCATTGGCAACCTTGTCTGGCAGAACAGTCCTTTTGACATAATAAAAAGATTCCCACACCAAGACCAGAAAGAAAGAAGCAAATCTTCTTCTTAGAAGAGGAGAACTGCCCTTTTGGGGCAGATTTAATGTCCAGCATGTCATGCAAATGCCTAAAAAGAAACAGAGGTAGAGGTACCAGAAAAACAATAAATTCAATCAAAGCAAAAGAAAAAAATAAAATCAGCAGAGTCGACTTCAGAACCATAAACTGAGGGAGAGCTAGACTTGGAAGTTGTCTAAAGCTACTGCTTCTAAGAGTTCATCCATGTTTGTGCTAGGTTAGTGAAGACCTAGTAGTCAGTGCGAAGCTCACTCTTGTGATCCAGAGATGAACTCCTAATTCAAAGGAGCCTTATTTTCCTTTTAACTGGAAGAGACTGGCCAAATTCACAATTGGCTAAGGCAATTAGAACAGTATCATAGAAATGAGGAAAAATATGTCTTTTCATTGTCTTTTCTGTAGCTAATTTTTAAGCTATATCAAATATATTGCTTGGCCGGAGAAACAAGCAAAATAGCCATTAGCCAAGACACTGATAATAAATTAGAATTCCCTCACAGATCACATAGAGTTTGAAGACAGAAGGCTTAACAGAAGAAAGCTGCTAATAAAAGGAAAAAAAAAGTTTCTAAAATTGGAAATTTGAAAGTCACAGAATTTATTTTTTCTATGAAAATTTTCCAGAAATCACAGGACTGTAAAAAAGAGCCAATTATATTACAAAATATACAACAAAGAGTCAAGCTAGACCTCAGGAGAAATTAATTTGAAGGAATGCCATTTAACATACCAAGGAAGTCATAGAGAAGATGAAATGGAGAAGCAAAATTAAGGTTGAGGGACCAAAAATGGGAAAGACAAATAAATAGGGTCCTCCTGGTGCCTGCCTCCTGAGACAAAAAAGTCTGTGTTTTGAGCACACAGGCATAGGTATCCATCCTGTGAGTATGTCTAGAAAACTGCACTGGGAATATTTGCTGGGAGCAAAATATTTGTGACTAAATAGCTATACACTTACGATAGAAATAAGTAGATCCAGAGTCCTGTGAAATCTTTCTCTGGGAAATTTCTGTCAATATATACTTCCCTCAGAAGGAGGTAATTTGTGTCTCACAAAATTTCCTGAAGAAGTAAGATTTATGGAATGGAACAGACATTTTAGGGTAAGAGAGATTATCATCCTTATTCTTATATCCACATCTGGATATATTTCCATCACAGAGAACTGTTGAGAAAGAGATATTGATCAGTAAGTTCATTTTAGTTAAGTATAACACTAGGCTGGACTTATGTTTACTTTTGAACTTCAATAGTTTTTTAGCCTGCTTATAACATCTCTCAGGGGATGCAGTGTGAAATTTTTTCAGTCATTGGTGTAAACCTTACTAGTCCATTGAAAAAAACCCTTCTAATAGCCATCACCTCATGGAGTGGTAGAGAATAGATACCTTCAAAAAATATTGAATGAGAAAAGGGGAAAAAGAATATGCCAGGATATGGCTAGAAATGAATTAAATAATCTAAGATGAGTCTCAGACATGGACAGCTATGCAATATGGATTGAGTTCAGTGGATTTGAAGAAGCTTATTAGTGCTACTTAGGCACATATTATATTATTTTAAATACAGAATCTCCGAAAAGAGATTTTTTGAATTTTACTGCTACTTTAGGTGAGAAATAAATCAGACCCCCAAGACATTAATCTTTCTTGTGAAACAGGAACATTTTTTACAGAAACACCTTATTTACTGCCAAAGAGAGTGGACAAAAGTGTAATAGCAAAAGATGGTTCAAGACAAAGACCTCCTGAGCTGTAACAGCAAGAGCTTGTCAAGGACATTTCATGTTTAAATGCTGGAGGGATTCTCAGACTAAGAACTCTCTGATGTATCCCAGCATTGCTTGATAAAATAATTAGGAATTACCTTACTCAAATCATACCTTTGGAGGAGCACTAGTCATACCCTTATGTTGGGCATCTTGCCAATATAACCTTAATACTCAATAAATATGAGGGAAAAAATTCATAGAGCAGGAGTCAAGAGAAAGAAGGTAGGAAGGGGTACACCATATAATAAGTTCACAATTAACTTCAGAAAGGACAACTTGTTTTTGAAGTGAATTTATTGTGTAAATGAAAGCTGCTCCTGTAAAAGAGAGGGGCTAACAGGCAAGATTTCATCAGAGGACTCCTTTATGCCTTGTATGCAGAGTTCCTCAAACAAGTCTCTGCAGTCTTTCCAGTATTCCTCATTATTTCCCAAAAGACAATGGAGAGCCCTGAATATTTATTGGCTCAAATTATTCATCACCTTGATTTTATACAACTAGGTTCCCCTTGAGTGACATAATAGCATTTGTGTGTAGTCCTAAGGTATTTGATAGAGGAATTTATTATCATTTCTTCTGCAATGCCTGGATGCCCAAATTATGAGGATTTGTAATATCTCACATGTTGACTGTAAACATGAGTGAAATTTGAAATTGCTGTTTGAAAATGTTATTATGCAGAAATTTAAAGCTTAAATTAAACCCAAAAACTTATGGCAAACTCAGAATGTCCCCAGGGGAAATTTGCTTTTTTGCCAAATGTGTGATTTTTGTTGAAAAATTATTCTTCATTCTATCAGTTCTGGTGCATGGCTTTGAAAATGCAACCTACCATTGCATTTCAAATCATTTTGTAGAGTCTATACAAAGTTTCATCTAGATTCTCTAACACTGAAAATTCTACATTATCATTTAACATTCCTTTACCAAAGCAGGCTTACAGTCACTGTGGACAAAATACAAATTAGCTATTGTTATGTTTTCTAGCCCACATAATCTGTTCTAGTAACACAAGAAGAGCAGATGAGAACAAAACTATATTTCCCTCTTTCTCATGCTTTTTTTTAATGGCATAGGAAGCTAACATTCGTATGTGACAAGTAAAAACAATAAAGCAAACACTGGGAGCAGTCTAGCCTCCCAAAAATCTTAAAAACTAAAATGAATTTAAATACAGAACATCAAGTTTATATAGCCAAAGTCAAGAAAAGTCAAGAAACTCACAAAGTTTTCACCAATTGCCAATCATATTCTATAGATACTCCATTTATAATCCTGTTTCCTTGCTAAATGTGAAGCTTAATAGATTATTGATTATGCTGTAAAATCTATACCATAAAATATACAAGATATATGCAGTGGTAACATTGAGGTTGCTCTTGTAACGTTAACTTTTATGGTTCCTAACTCTGGATTTTAACTATGACCCTTAAACATTACATTTTTCTACTAACAGTTCATGTAGCTGTTACTAAAAAAAAAATTGGACTTACCTTTAGCATTTATCAATAGACTAGAAAAATAAGACAAGGGTCTTTTTATTAAAAATCTGTTGTGACAATTATGACAAACATATGGATAATAACAGTCTTACAAGCAGGATGCTTATCTGTTTTACTAGTTCAGAAAGGTCTGATTGATGTGAAAGACCAAGGTCTCTCTAAAGATAATTTAGCCATTTCCATACAGTTTACGCTTGTGTTAGCTGTATCCTGCAAGGGGACTCCCAGGGGGATTTTCTCTGACCTTCCCTCTAAAAGGTAACACATAAGAGATTCCTAAAGGAACCATCATCTAACAAGACTAATGATAGTTTCCATGCCTATTATCATTCAGTGAGAGTGAAAGAGACTTTAAAAATGCAGTACCACATTCCTCCCTTGATGTTTCTCATGATCTATTAAGGTATTAGATGCCAGATAAATTAATCATTAAAAACTTACAGTTAAGTCTTTACAAATAATAACCAGGTGTACTTTGATTACTTTTTATCTCACTGTATATATTTATATATTTCTGTCACTAAGCACAAATGATACAAGACCATTTGTTTATTAATGACCAACGGCTAGATAAAGTTCACAGAAAAGACCTATATTTTTCAGCCTATCAATGCATTAGAAAGTTAGGAGGATTACAGAAAACTATCCATTCTTCTTTTCAGAAATACCTCATGATTTGTCATTCAGCTATACTTTCATGCTATTTTAGAGAGTGTGAGCTATTGTGATGACTGTTTATTAGTGCATATAGCCTACCACTTGAATTATTTTTCCAGATCAGTTGTATTTTGCTTAAAACTTTCTCCAGTACAATTACTACAGAAAATTTGCTTGGGAACTCATTTTTATTGAAGCATTTTTTCTTCCTTATGTTAGCATTTTTACATAAAATAGATGATCTACATTTCTGTTTAAGCTCTTGTCACCAAAATATTTTGACATATTTTTCACTGTTAGCCAATGTATACATTTAACAAAGAAAAATAAAAAAATTCTGGAGTAGTGATGACTTGTTGAATTTCACTGTTGTCATAAAGATCTATTTTCTTCAGGGTTTGTATTGTTAGTCCCATGGGGACCATGTGCCTGCATTTCTCTAGTGACCATGTTACTTTCTACAGATTTTAAGTTTTCACTTTAAACCAGAAAATGATTGACCTATATGGCTGGAGCTTGAGTTTCCTGATGTGAACTAGTTCAATTCTATTTCTAGATTCCCAGGTAAGCACTCATTTCCACAGAATATGAATAATTCTTGGTGTTTCTCCACTGGAATATAATAAATAGAGATTAATTCAACAGAGTGATTCTAAATATGTTTTTAAATGCTGAAAAAGTATTCCAACAACACTGTCTATAGTTCATTTTATGAACAAGTATGCTTGCAATTTTTTCAGTATGATGCCTTAATATCTACTAATTTTATTTTATTAAGAGTCTTGATTGTTTTATATTGATATTTGGAAAAGTTGCACCAGAATCTGGACTATTCCTTCAACCAAGGGTACAAGATTTCTCAAGTATTTCACAGCACAATGTACTGATAAAGATATATCTAGAGATATAGTAATGTACAGATATATTACTGTATAAGAAGGCTATCTGGAGGTCTTTGTGATATCCTGGCTATTCCTAGTGGATCTATGTCTGCCACGGAGATCACATCGTTTAGGACAATCCCTGCTAAACAAGAAAGTAGACTAGCCAAAGGTATGTCCTATACCACAGGAAAATGTCCTATACCACAAAACTCTTTTTCACCCAATCCACTGATTTGAATCATACAGGAACATGCTTAATAAGTCAGGAGCTGTAGTGCATGGCATCCTGGAGAGTATTCAGGAAGAAAAGATACTCTTCCTCACTGTACTTCATCCATAATTAGACAGCATAACAGATGCTCTACTGTGGCAAGTCTGTACTAGTCAAAAGACCTTGTGTGCTATGATGCACACTCTATGAGGTGTGCCAAAGCCTTTCTCTGCTTCCCTCAAAGCAGTTACGAACAATGCTAACCTAAACAGTAGTAGCAAAACTCCTAATGACTTTGATGGGACAGTGCTATATACACGTCTACATCCGAGGTATTGGCATGATGTCTAATAGTAGTTTCCCTCTCTTCAGAGAGCAAAACTTAAACAGAAAAGAAAATGGAGAGTTAGAATGATGATTAGCAAATCAATTAATAAAAAATTTAAATAACTGTATCTTTCCCCTCCCGTATTATTTGAACAAGGTTTTTACATTCACATGTTTTTTGGCAAGCTTATTCATTATTTCTGGAGATAATTTGTAATCTGCTGTCACGGTTTAGGGTCAGGGCAGCCCCTTAGACCTATAACAGACGCTCTCTGTTAACCCCCCTCCCTTCCCAAA
>WUAM01000261.1:731694-766954 GCA_024336885.1 Actenoides hombroni
GGCTCCAGAGAAGGAGACTCCACAACCTCCCTGGGCAGCCTGGGCCAGCCTCTGCCACCCTCACACCAAAGAAGTTTTTCCTCCTGTTGAGGTGGAACTTCCTGGGTTCCAGTTTGTACCCATTGCCCCTCGTCCTATCCCAGGGCACCACTGACAAGAGCCTGGCCCCTACTCCTTGACACCCACTCTGAAGATCTTTGGAACCATTCCTAAGATCCCCTCTCGGGCTTCTCTTCTCCAGCCTAAACAGCCCCAGGGCTCTCAGCCTTTCCTCGTAACCACACCAGCAGAACACAATGGATACCACAAAAAGAAACAATGAGTGCTAGTAGTAGATGACTCTTAAGGAGCACTGAGGAACCCATCTGCTGGCCTGACAGGGAGTCCTGAGAGGTATGTCACCTTGTGGGACCTGAAGGTCTGAGGTGCTGCCAAGACAGTGCCACAACTTGCCAAGAGCACAGACTGTTGCTATTCATTATTATCTTGTGGGTGTCAATGACACCACAAGTCAGAACCTTAGCAGAATCAAGGAAGATTACAAAGCCCTGAGGGTGTGAGCAATAAGTATCGGTGTCCAGGTTATCTTTTCTCCCATTTTAGCAGTTAGAGGAAAGGGCAAAGACAGAAATAGACATGGAATGCAAAGCAGCTTCTGGATTCATTGCTGGTGCCATCGTGAGGGTTTTGGTTTTTATGGCAACTGGACATTCTTTGATGACTGTAACCTGTGTAGAAAGAGACAAGGGAATCTTTGGCAGCAGGATGGCCAGCTTGGTGAAGTGGGCTTTAAACGAACAGATCTGGGGGGTAGAGTCTAAAGTAGAAACACTCACGCCATTGCAATCAGCTGGGAAATAAGCCAGGCCAACCAGAGCAGTGATGAATGTTCTTTAGTTGCCTCCCAAGCTGAGAATAAGAAGACTAAACATCTCAAGTGCATGTATACCAATGCATGCAGCCTGGGGAAAAAACAGGAGGAAGTGGAGCTCCATGCCCAGTCAGAACCTTAGGGTATCATAGGAATAACTGAAACATGGTGTGACAATTCACATGAGATGGCTATAGGTTGTTTTGTAAGTACAGGCAGGGAAGAACAGGAGCTGCTGCACTCTGTGTTAAGAGTTTTGAGTGTATAGAAATCAACTATGGTGGCTCTGGAAGCCTGAAATGTGTCTGGGTCAAGAACAGAGGTGTCATCTCTGTCATGGAAGCACCCACAAACGAAACAGCAGCAGCTACCCAAAACTGGGGGTTTATTACAACCAAAGTCACCCAGCACTCCTTCTGATAAAAATCAAATTAGAGGTTTGGATGTATATTGAGAATATAACTACTAAACAACTAATCCCTAAATTTCAAGCCAAGATGAACAAAAATGGACATATGCCCAGTCATAAAGGGGAAAACTTCCATACAAGGATACCCAAGGTATCAGTCACCCAAAATTGCGGGGTAAGTCTCAGTCAATCCGTGGAGACTCACTCAATTAGTGGAATTGCCCTTGGATGGCATATCCAAGGGGAGAGTTTGGCTGCCAGGCCCATTGCTCTGTGAAGAACCAACTCAACAGGTTCTTCAGGAGGGCCCCACCTCTACCCTAGCCAAGCATGCACTGTGGTCATTCTAATAGGTTGAGGGGGCAAGCCCACAACAAAAACAGGCTGAGTGTCTAAACCCTGAGGCATCAGTTAGTCACCATGAGGTGCAGTTTCATAGCTTAGGCACAAAACAGCTTTGGCAAGCCCTTTTTTTGTCAGCTTTCTGCTGGGGAGGCTGCACCTGCCACAGTCTTCAAGGGGGTTCTTGCACTAAGCATCTGCTACCAACCTCTAAAACAAGATAAGGCCAACAAAGTAATATTGGCTCACTTAAGCAAGCTTTGGGTCAACAGAACCCAATTCTTACGGGTGACTTCAAGTACCTAGACAGTTGTTGGAAGAACAATACAACAACTCCTATGTCATCCATCAAATTCCTGGAATGCGTAGAGGACTGCTTCCTCCTACAAAAGTTAGATGCATCAACCAGGAATGAGGCGCTGCTAAGCATGTTCCTCACAAACCAAGAAAGCCTGCTTTGTAGTATTTTGGTGAGTGATGGCCTTGGCTGTAGTGATCACCATACTATGGAGTTTGGGATCCTGCTGAGGACATTGAAGGTTAGTACTAAGACGAAGGGTTTATATTTTAAAAGAGCACACTTCAGCTTGCTCAGAGCTCAGCTGGGAGGATAAAGGAGCTAGCAAGTGGTAGGAGTCTTTCAAGCTGCCATGGTTTGAGGGTCAGGGCAGCCCCTTAGACCTATAACAGACGCTCTCTGTTAATCCTTCTCCCTCCCCAGAGGGGAAGAGAGAAGGAATAAGGGAGAGAGACTGAGCAATTAGAAAAGGAATCTAGAACAGCTTTAATGAAAATGAAATTAATAATTATAAAAATGGAATATATACAAATATATACAACACCAGTATCGAACCCAACCCCTCTGATGGCAATTACATCACCATCATCACTGATGCTGTGGAGCAGGCACCAGGGGAGTCCCAGACTGGGCCCCACAGCAGATGGGAGCTGTGCTCAGGAGCTGGATTCTGGTACCGGGTTCAGGAACACACAGACTGGATCGAAGGCAGAACAGACAGAGTCCTCCTTGGGTACTTCGAGGAAGGAACCAAAAGAGGACCCGAGCCAAGCCAAGCAAAGCTGGCAAAGCAGTCCAAAAGGGAAGAAGAGCCCAGAGACCCTTTGGATCCCTTAGCTCTAAGCCGAATATGACGTATATGGGATGGAATACCTCGCTGGTCAGTTTGGGATCACCTGTCCTGTCCGCTTCTCCCTGCAAGTGCAGCCTTTTACTTTTCTGCACCCCGCAATGTGGTACACAAGATCCAGCTCTAGTCTTGGTCTGCATACCAATCCTTGGTAGTAACTCTAAATATGGAGTGTTATCACTGCTAGAAGCAGACACTGTCTGTGAGAACAGGCTGCTAACTTCAGAAAATGCAGTTAGTTAGAAGAACTGAGCTGAAAAGTAAAATTACAGAACAGAATTAGTTCTGTTCTCACTCAAACCAGGACACCTGCCAAACTACCTGCAGAAAAATTTTAGTATATTTTTGATACCTGAAATCTGTAAAGTTTTAACTATGAATAGTTAAAGTGATGAGCAAAGCAGTGAGGATTGGATACTGATCTGTATGCTTATTAATATAACTTCAGGTTTCACTTTTCCCTGGTTTCTTTGAAATATGATGCTATTTGTTTCTAAGGCCTACATCTTCTATTCTCCAGTTAGGTTCCAGTACCAGTAGGAGGTTCTCAGTGTATACAGCAGTGCAAGAAAGAGCTTACAGAAAATATCCATTATCTGGAGAATATTCCTGCCACTACAGTTAATTTGTTATTATATTCATATAAAGCATGAGAAATGAATGAAAAAAAAAAATATTCTATTAGTTAGTAAACCTCATAATTTATGCAAGTCAATAGAGAAAGGTTCTGCTCCAAATGATTAACACAGAACATACCTGAAAGTCCACTGCAGTCAATTAGAATTGATATGATTTAAATCAGTTCTCATGCTAGGTCTAGGCTTGCTAAGAATTTTCTAAGAATTCTAAGAATCTATCAGAGTAGCCATGTAAATATTTGAAAATATTTTTGCACAATATATTATGAGTCACTTATCCACCTTTGTCACTGACACTTGAACAAAGAAAAGGACATGTGAAATCCCTTCAGCTGTCCTCAAGACTACATTTAGTGTAAGAGAGAAGACTCCAACAATTGTTATGTTACTTTACAGTTACTTTTCATTCCTGTCCTTTCTTGTAATCCATTCATTTAGACCTAAAGCTGAAGTGTCTTTTGTGGCATAGAACACATGTGTTACTCAAGGCAAACCATTAATAATAATGTTTACACATACATCAGTCAATTGCATCAGTCAATTTCAAGTACCTGCATGACATACCTTCCCTAAGGGTCAGATATCTAGTCTAGTATTGGCCAGTAACAGGACCAAAGTATATAATATTTTTTATATTGTTGAGGAAAGTACTGAAATCTAGGTGTCGAATAGACATTTAACAAAAAAAAAATCCTTAACTGGCAAATCTGTGAGACAAGGAAAACAAGGTCAAAGACAAAATTGTGCCTAGAATTTTGAGAGTCCTCACAATAAAATAATTTCAGAAAAATTATAACGTTCTCCAGAAGGGAAAGTATTAATACTAGCATCTTCAGTTTTGTCTTTTGGACTCTTCCAAAGCTGGAAACTGGCTTCATCCCATCTCTCTCTCTGGACATTTGCATGAGTAGATGTTTGGTCTATGGGCACCAAGGAAGACCATCAAGGACAGAACAGATCTTAGGCAGGCTGAATTGCTTTTGAAGATTCCTTTCCCTCCCTTCAGTAGGGGAAAGGCTAAAACCAGAAACCTCATTTTAGCAGCATTTTTCTGACCAAGAAGGAAGTAATTGGAAAAGAATACCCATAGAGTATCAATCTGTTAACCTTCAAGCTGGATTCAGGCATGATGATCAGATCTAGGATGGCTTGCTCCTTTTTCTGGTAGACAAAAACAATGCAGTTTTTCCTTCTTAGGGGAGGGTGGAATATAGTTCTAAATGTGTCAGAGATTGTTACATAAGTTATTACACACTGTCCACTCTGGCTGGATACAGCAGTGAGGTAGCTCAAGAAGCAGTGGTGGAGTGGGGTAAGGAAGGCAACCAGAGACAGAGAAAAGCTATTGGGTATTTATCATATGTAAATGCTGAATGTTATTCTCTAAACAGAAGGATTTGAAGCTTGCACTGCACATTCAACATTTTTCCTCTTATCTCAACGTAAGTATCCTGTGCATTGATTAATTATCTCTTTTGGTAACCATACTGCCTTTTCTAACATTTCTCATTTGATTTCCTAAGTACCCTGTCAAAAACTTATGTTCAGATCCTATAAATGTAGAAATGAATGATTGCCTATAGTGTTAATAAGCAATAAAAACTCCAACATAACATTATATAAGGCAAATGTTTTATTATGGGAATTAAAAAGCTGTAGTGTGGAGGGGTCGTGGAATCTGGAGTGTGGAAATGATAGAGATGCAGAGCATTGTCATAGGAAAAGAATGTTATATGAACAAAGGGCAGTGAGGAAGTGGTGGAAAAGCAGATCAGAGAACCATTCTCTTGCTCTGTGACCTGGCTGTTTCTAAGCATAATAAAAATGAGAGATATGAGGGTAATAAAATTCATGCTAGACACATCTCTAAAAAGGGAACAGACTAAGGATTAAAAAAAGCACTTTCCTCCCATATGTTTTAAATTTCCCAGAGTGTATTCATCTCTAGTAGCAAAGTACAAAGGTACCAGTGGCCCTAGGCTACTTTAAGATACAGGCAGTTCTAGCCAAGGGCAATGTATGCATGGAGCAAAGACTTTAGAGCCATTCTGAAAGACACTTTTTTTTCTTCTCTGTTCATTTTACAAATGTCTGTATTGTCACAAAATACTGTGAACAGTTTAGGAAGGGATTCATTGTGGATGTAGCAACTATGTTGGATGTATCAGGACTTATGGGTATTGCTCTTAGCTTTGTCAAAGTCTTTAGATCAGACAACCGTGCCTTGAAGTTTTTCATAATGTAATAAAGCCTAGACTCATACAACTGCTAATAAAGCATTATGCTTTAACTTCATCTTCAACATTACAGAAACATCACTGAGTGACAAGTGTTCAATTCACTATTTAATAGTAAATAAAGCTTTTTCTCCCATTAACTATATATATCTTCTCTGTGTCACATTGTCTTGAAGCTTTAAACTTGTTGACAATGAAAAATGCAAATGTGGATATACTGGTTTTCATGGTGTCCTATTTGAAGAGCTCTCTCACTTGTATGTAAGCACAGGTGTATGGGAAAGAGTTCTGCAGCATCTCTACAACAGGTCACTAGCGTATCAGCCTCAGGTCTCAGCCATGCCTTAACGCATACCTTCTGCCTCTGTTTTAGTTCCAAGGACTGTAGAAAATATATGGAGATAATAAGAGAATTATCATGCAAATTTAAAAAGAAGGGACAGAAGACTTTAAATGTCTTGATTAGATCATCACTGGAACTAGGAAATCAACAGTGGAGTGGTTTCAGAACAGTTTTGTTGCAGATAATAGTATCCACAATGCACTCTTCCATGGAATGGAGACTCAGGCCACGGCTGAGTAGCTTCATGTGTTAGGGTGTCATTTCAAAATATTTCAGCAGCAAAAGTGTCTGAAAGTGTAAATTCTCCCTCTGGCTGCTTGTTTCCATGTCTGTGTTGCAGCTTGCCACCAACTACACTGACAAACTTGCTATTTAACCCGTTTTTCTGCACACCCTCTAGGGCAATTACAGAGGAACACATGAGAGCTAGGAAATGACAACACAGGGATGGGATTGTACTGTGAAGAGAAGAAAGCTAGTCATCTTCTACCAGCTCTGGTAGAGTTTCTACTGGATCTTCTGGTCAAAGAAGCAAAATAAATGCAACTTCAGCCTTAGCTACAACTACAAAGGCCTTATTTATAAAGAGTTCAGTTTTGAAGAATTTTGATGCATTTATCATATCTTATCTTCTTTAGGAGGTGGGAATCAGGATGACATTTTCTCCAAGGCTTTGAAAGCAGTGGTTGGATAGCTACAATTAACCTTCAAAGTGGATCTATTAAAATGGAAATCTATATAAATAAATGGAGAATGTGTATTCCTTCTTGGCTGGCACTTCCCAGAAGAAATTTGGATTTGTGGTGTAACATCAAAAGTAGAGATCTTTTGCCTCATAATGTAAAATTTTTGTCATAGTCCTTCAGCTTAATCTTGAAAACTGCACATATGATTCAGAAATATTGAAGAATTACATGGAAATTGAACAAACAAAAACCCCCAAACAAACCAAAAACGAAAACCAAAACAAACCACCATCAAAATCTGTTTTCCCTTAAAAACAGGTTTGCCCCAAATTTTTCAGCCAGCTGTAGATGTTAGGAAGGATGCTGCTACTGCTTGGAGAAAACTGTTTTATCTTTTATTTGTCCAAAAGATTTTCAGTGGCCTTTCTGAGGCATTTCCAGCTAATTTCTGAATAGGCAGCTGCTTGTAGCTGTAGTAATTAAAGCCAAAACTAGTGCTCCAGTCAGAAGACTGCAGGGCACGGTTTGTTTCTGAGCCACTATTGCAGCTAGGACTGTATTTACCCAGGCTCCCTTGACTTCATGCCAAGAGTAGCAGAAAAGAAGTAAAACAGACATGCACACTCAGGTGCATGTGCACACACTTCATTGGAGGCATGGAGATTTTATTCAAGATAAACATTCTAAAGAAATAGCCCCAGAAAATTCAGGGGATGTACATTTTTCTCCTGAATTGCATACCACTGACATGAACTTCCCAGGTGCAAAGTTGAAAAGGGACTTTAAAGGTCTTTAGGCATTATAAATAATACATTTCCAAATGTCTGAATATTTTTGAGAATTTGGCTGAAATGTTGCTAACTGTTCTGTGGTACCCTACTGTTAAACTGAAAGATGGTAGAAGAGAGGATTACCAACAAAATAACTTGAGCAACCTGATCTAGTGCAAGGTGTCCCTGCCACTGGCAGGGGGGTTGGAACTAGATGATCGTTAAGGTCCCTTCCAACCCTGACAATTCTATGGTTCTATGATTCTAACTTAAAAGCATATATTCTGACACCTATTGTTTGTATGGGTTCAGTGAGAGACTGAATGTGTTCACATAAGACTTCCTCATTCCCTCCCTCTCTCCTTGCTTCCTTTACACCTTTTAATTCCTTGTTCAGTTTCCTTCTTGTTTCCTTCCTTCCTAGACTTGAGGGGACTAACATGTAGTTCTTAAAACAGAAACATTAGACAAGTTTTAAAAAATGCAAATGAAATGGTTTTGTAGAGATTGGTAACTCAAAAATATTTCCAGCTTTGGAATAAATATTTCTCTTTGCCTTTGTTGTAAATCCAGCAGTTTTGAAAACAAGAACTGTCACAGTTTAGGGTCAGGGTAGTCTGCTAGACCTATAACAGACTCTCTCTGTTAACAGCCCTCCCTCCTCAAAGGGGAAGAGAAAGGGAATAAGGGAGACAGAGACTTATTGATTAGAAAATGAAATTAGAACAGCTTTAATGAAAATTAAAATAATAATAGTAGAAATGGAATGTATATACAAATATATACAAAACCAGTACTGAACCCAACCCCCCCTTGACGGCAATTATGTCACTGTCACCACTGATGCTTTGGGGCAGCCACTGGGAAAGTCCCAGTCTGGGCCCAGCAGCAGACAGGAGCTGTGTTCGGGATCTGGATTCTGTTACCAGATTCAGGAACACACAGATCAGGATCACAGGGAGAACGGACAGAGTCCCCCTTGGATGCCAGCCATTGAAGAAGTGAAGAAGACAGGTAAAGACCCGAGTCAAGCTGAGAGAGGTGAAACCCTCATGATACCTCAGTTTTATACTGAATATGACATATATGGGCTGGAATCCCTCGTTGGTCAGTTTTGGGTC
This sequence comes from Actenoides hombroni, assembly GCA_024336885.1. Lineage (NCBI taxonomy): Eukaryota > Metazoa > Chordata > Aves > Coraciiformes > Alcedinidae > Actenoides > Actenoides hombroni. Next base: position 740,260 of record WUAM01000261.1, read on the forward strand.
ACCTGTCCTCTCCACTCCTCCATGCAGGTGCAACCTTTTACTTTCTGCACTCCTCGATATGGTACACAAGATCCAGCACTGGCCTTGGTCTGCACACCAATCCTTGGTAGTAACTCCAAACATGGGGTGTTATCACTGCTAGAAGGAGACACTGCCTGTGAGAACAGGCTGCTAACTTCAGAAAGTGCAGTTAGTTAGAACTGAACTGAAAAGTAAAATCACTGAATGGAATTAGTTCTGTTCTCACTCAAACTAGGACAGCAATAAATACTTTCAAAGCCAAGAACTGATTTTTGGTTCCTGCTTATCCAAAATGAAACTTGTTAATGTCTGATGAAGACATGCACCAAACGCGGAAGACATGCACCACCATCTCAAAGTATAACAATTAAATCACATTAAAACAGAGGCAGTCAAAAATCACGAGTTCATTATAAAAAAATCGGTAAAAGAGGATTTTCAGTCAAAGTTAACAGATTGTTAGTGACTGTATCTCTTAACAGCTTAAACTAGAAGGAAGAAGCCATTGAGTTCTTTTACTGAACACAGAGCTTGAAAGCAAGGACGGATGCCCACAGCACCTCCTTCAGTGATGCTGCCCTCTGTCATTTCACGCTTAGCCTGGTAACTGATTGCAGTGGAGCAGATGTTTCTGTGCATGTGAGAAAGAAGAAGGGGAAATGATGTGGAAGTAGTAAGAGCAGTGGAGATACAGTTACCAAAGCACAGCCTGTGTGTCACTGAGTGCTAAGTGTTGGCTTGAAAGGAACCCACAACTGCATATATGGAAACTGTCAACTGCTGCTTGATTGTTTACTGTTTTGAGGGCAATAGGATTGGGTTCCTTTGGAGACAAACAGGATGACGTCTGAGACGCTGCTGATTCAATTTTTCCTGCCAACAAACTGCCCACCTGGTCCTGGGTTTTGACTAAATGCCTACCTAAAACTCTTTTAACTTTATTTACATTTCTCCATAGAAATAGTTATTTCTCAGTCTTTCTGTCGCCTTCTCTTACATGTCAGTATGTTACAGATAAGATGCTCTGATATTTCTGGTGCATGGTTCAAGATAAAAAAGATTGAAATATCAGCCCATACATCTTAAGATACTATGGTTTTGTCACATTTATAACAGCAGATAGCAGGCGTGTCACAGCATGTGTTAACAATTAGCAGATTCATTTTAGTAGCAGCTTCCCTGTAAAGGCTTCAATATTTCTGAGCACAAGGACTGTGTCATTTGGCTAATCTTCTTATTTTACTATCCAAATCAATGCTTACCCATTCTTTGAATTTCATGTTTGCACACAGAATCCTTTTGACTGTAGGTTTGGGAAGTACCAAATGCTTCCCCATCTGGGAAGGTCATTTTAATCCCCAAAATGGACTTGCTGACATGAAAACAACATATCTGGAATCTCTGCCAACTCTGGGTTGGTCCTTTCCAAATGGCACTTCAGGCATGGGGCATGGGAAATAGACATTTATTACCCACGTGTCCTATTTATAGAAATGAAAGTAGTTAGTAAAGCATATTATTCACATGTTTTGTCTATTTATTAGTGTTATTTTCCTTTTGTTTTCACCCAGTATCTTTCCTCTGGCCAGCAGGATCCTTAAGTAGTTGCCTGCCATCCCAGCTGCTGATTTTAAGTTACATACTGCAATGGTGAGTCCAGCCTCTCATGGAGGGAATGATATATAAGCTCATATCTGACAACAACGGAAAATAAAAACAGGGCTGTATAACCACACAGAGCAGGAGGTTGCCTTGGGCAGCAAAATATAATGGGCTGCAAAATGTTAAGAGACTGTTTACGCACTGGCAGCCTGTCGTGCTGCCGCAGCACAAATCATTTCATCCAGATAAAATTGCATTATGTAACTGTATATATGTATATCTGTAGGGAGTATGTGAGGTGTCCTTCAGTTTTTTGTCCTGCTTTCCTTATTGCAATTAACAGAGTGTACAACTTTACCTAAGAGGCAATGGCTTCTAGATTGCCTTGGGTAGAGGTATCCACATATTTTATCCATCTGGGGACTCTGATGGTTATTTGCTGCAAGCAGGAAGACCACATATAGATTGTTTAGGGTGGAGCAAACTACAGCTACTCCCAACTAATAAGAGAACTTGTGTTTTAAAGCCACAGCTCCCACCTCAGTTTGATCCAAGCAGCTCCACTAGAATCAGTATGGCATATGGAATTCTGGGATCTTACCGGTGTGGTCTTAACACACCACTCTGCCCCTGGCTGTAGCTAACACTTGTGGCTAAGACAGCTGTAGAACCTAGAGAATATCCAATGCTTGACAGAGCTATTGATATGAAAGAACAGTGTTAAGTCTGGTATCAAATAATTGGTTGATGCTGACCATGTAGAAGGAACAGGTGTTAGAACAGGAGCTGTCTTAAGCTAAAATTCTCAATAAAGTTGTGTCCATTTGCTTTGGAGATATATGCCTCCATCATCACTATCTATGCACACTTTGCTACCTATAGATTTGCATCAGTACTTTCAACAATATATTTCATAAAGCTGTAGGGTCATTTGGGTAGTGCAATCAATGTTTAATTTATAGAGCTGTAACTCTCCAAATAGTTAACTATAGCTTCTTGGCTCACAGTCTTCATTTTGGAGTAAAAAGATACTTGAAAATCTACAACTATTTGATAAATAGGCCCAGGGTAAGATTTTAACCTCTTTCTTTTTTTGGCCATGCTTTTCCTCTTGTAGGAAAAGCATTAATTTAGAATTATTTGGAATTAATTCAGCCTTGATACTCAGATATGCTTTGCCTGTGAAAAGGTGAAAGGTAAAGTTGACTTTATTAAGGACTGTTTAACATAGTCAAGATTTTACTTTCCAGTGCACAGAAACTTGAATAACACAAAAAGGCATTTCTATAAGAATAAAACTAAGTAGAGCTTGATCAGTGAGAAAAAACTTTACCGTTATTATTTGGTTCAAAATTTACATTATATTATTCAGCCATGATAGCACTTTGTGTGTGTGCTGATTTTCTGCAAACATTGGAGAAATTGAATTTGAATGTCACAAATATAAAACCAATTTCAAAAAGATATGTATAATTGCAGACAGAAACAAATCTTTAAATTCACATACAGAAGTAGTTTGTGCTGGAAACTAGAGGTCTCATGCAGTCAGGGGAAAAAAATCCATACTATTTTAACTAACCAAGAGCCCTTATGTTTTGAACACTTGCATGCATATATATTGACCTGAGAAGAACCCATGAGTGTAAATTTCCCTATGTAAACATACTGTTTTAATGTAAAACACAACTGGTCTCTAATGTTTATTCTGTGGCTGAGAAAACAATTCATCAGTTATTTAAAAGCTTGGATTCTTTAAGCATCACATTGACACAGGAAAGGTAAGATGTGATGGATAAAGCACCCTCCAAAACAGCTCGAACGTAAAAGACGTGTGCTAAGATAAAATAGATGTGAAAGAACACTCCAATCTTCAAGTCATTAGCATAATATAGTGTTTATTTTCATATATACATTTGCTTTTTCTTTAATTCTAAAAGTCTAGGACTATACAACCACATCGTTCACATTGCATTTGGTGATCATACAGCTGTGGTTACTTTCCATTTCTTTGCCATTACTTAAAGCCCTCAAGGCTCCTCCTTTGAAAACTCACATCTTCCCGTGTTCATGGATACTTAAGTTCCAGAAAATCTTTGAAGTCCTTCAGGGCCTGAGCTTTGTGACAAGGTGTCATGAAGGCATCAAAAGAAAGAAAGATATTCTAGAAAAAAAAACAAGATTGGAAAAAGGTGTATTAGCTTTCCTTTTTGTCACAGGATAGGCTTTTTAATTCTTGAAACATAAATGTTATACATATTGTAGCATGATATAATATAAAAGTTCTGATTTGCCTTCAAACAAGTTGAAGTATGCAGTTTCACAATGTAAAATTTAAGAATCTGTAGGTTATTAAATAGGTTTTCCTTACTTGGAAACTATTTTTCAAATGCTTACAAGAATTGGGACAGAAAAGCATTTTAAAAGTTGAGTGATAACAATTTAAATTAGAAGATGTTAATCAGTATATGATTATTTGATATATTAAATTTATATATGTTAGATTTCCGCATTTTAAAAAGAAAATTGTGCAGGTACACTGAACTTTGAAATTATGTATTAGGCTGATTCAAAGATAACTGAGAAGACACATGATATGATGTCTGCTGAAATAAGTCCTGAATTAAATACTTCAATTGAGCAAAATACAGTCAGATAACAGAAGAATTAGCACCAAGATACAGAGTTATCTTGACAAAGGTAAAACAAATTAAAATTTGTAATTTTTTACAGCTTTAAGTTTTTACAGCTCAGGTGACACAGGTGACACTGTGTAGTATCTTTGCTCACAGTGTAAGTAAAGATGTCTTACCAACATTCACAGTCTTTGGCTTATAATCTTAATGTATTTTTTTTAAAAAGTAAACTATCTAATTGCAGAGTGGTTTGAAAACTTCTGTGAAAACTTCACTATCAGGAAACTAACAGAGAGCACCATCCTATTCTAAGTCATTTCATCTTTCGGTAAAGGCTCTCCCCACAGACATCATCAAATGATTCCACCCATCTTCATCATTGCAGTAATAGCAGCAAATGCTACTGGGACAAATCAGCATTCATTGACATCATTGATCTGACATGTTGAATTATAACTTAAGTTACAGTTAAATTCCCTGCACATGGTCAAATGGAAATCCCATCACAGGGATTAACATCTCAGCATTACTGAGCAGAATAAAAATTATAGGCAACAGATACATATAAACGTCCTTGATATTTCTCAATTCTTAAACTTGAAGAGGTTAACAGTAAAATAACATCTTGACTTTGATGGAGCTTCTTCTATCTGAGATAGACTGTTCTCCTTATTCTTCACTGTTATGAGACAATGCTGATATGTCTATGTGTAGTTTTTTCCAAAGAGTCTTAAACTCTACAAGGGCTGGGTTTTTTCCCCCTACTAACGGACTTCTCCTCTGAGACTTGAAGTACAATTTCACTCATTATCTGCTGTCATGTTTCATTACAAGTTACAGCTGAGCTAAATAAAGTATCTTCTGTGGTGTTTTATGAGACAAGAAAATGATACAGTTTTGCATAAATTTTTGCATTTATTAAGAAATTAAATATATGTGTGATTTCACTAGACTTTGGCTCTAACTCAGTGGAAATGCCTAATGTTGTTTGTAGGCCTCCCAGCGTAAGAGTCAGGGAGCTTCAGTCTGAATCAAGTGGATCTGGGTCAGAGATGGATCTGAGCACAGCTGTTCAAAATTCGCTGTACTCTCTCCAAATATTGTTGTTCACAGGCTTCAGGTGGATCCCAAGTAAATGCTCAAGCCACGCTGGAACAACTTTTTTGGTTATTCTTTATTTTAAAAACTTGCAAGAATAAAGTTAATGAGGAAAACAGAATATCTAAGAGGAGAATGAACTGGTCCAAGGGCAACATATCTTTACTTTTACTTTTGTTTTATTTCAAAATAAAAATTCCCCTGAGTCCTTTAGAGATTAGTATTTAGTGACTAGATTTCTATTTCATGTGTCTTCCTAAAGTGTCCTTAGTTTGGAGACTAATATAACCAAGCCCAAGTCCATATAAACATAAACAGAGACACATACAACAAGTACTTTTATAATTTGCTTCTAAATGACCCAATCCTCCCTTTCCACTGAGAATTATAGGATGGATGGAGCCAGGTTCTTCTCTGTTATGTCCAATGATAGGACAAGGGGCAACGGGTACAAGCTGAAGCATAAGAGGTTCTGCAGAAACATAAGGAAAAACTTTTTCACTGTGAAGGTGACGGAGCACTGGAACAGGCTGCCCAGAGGGGTTGTGGAGTCTCCTTCTCTGGAGACTTTTAAAACCTGGCTGGATGTGTTCCTATGTGACCTGCTCTAGGTGGTCCTGCTCTGGCAGGGGGGGTTGGACTAAATGATCTTTTGAGGTCCCTTCCAATCCTTAACATTCTGTGATTCTGTGATTTCCCTTCAGACCTAGCTTTGAAATAAATAAACAGTGTTAAAGATGATGATTTTACTCATTCAAATATAATAAAAATAATAACACCTCATTGTTTTCTTTGGAGGTTGATAACTGGATCCAGATCACAGGCTCTGTAAATATTTCACTTTGATGACCTCTTACTTTTTTTACTTATTCTAGCTTTCGGGTTTTTTATCTCTTTTTATTTGTTTTACATTTTCTTCTTCTCCTTTTACTCCTGCTTACCATTTGCAATGGGAAAAGAGTACACATCAGCAGAGATTTTCAGGTAATAAACTTTTTCAAGTTCTTTCCAACAAAGCCTCTGCAATTTTTGCTTTGGATATATATCGGAATTTCAAATCTGAATTCTTTCTAGATATCAATTTTTAAAATGTCTAAATTGATTCTGGATGAATTACTAAATGTAGGTACTCACTTATGGTGAAAATTTTTAACAAAATTTAATTGTAATGTTAATTAAGGGTATGGAATTATGTATAAAACTGATATTGTGTCAAAATGTACCTATGTAATACTGACTTTAGAATTTTATTCTTGTGAGAGCAAGATGGGTGTAAATGCTAAAAAAAAAATAATAAAATTAATCACCTTTACTTTGGTAGGAGAAAAAGAGGGAAAGAGTTTTTAAAAACATACAGTAAAAAAGTAGGGTTAGGGTATGACAAGCCAAGAAACCATAGGGAGCCACACAACAACATGAAAGCCAATTAATCTCATCTATTACAGACACCTATATCAAGATGCAATGAAACCTGCCTCTTTTTCTCTACTAACTGTAAAAAGAGCATAGATGACAAAATTATATTATATCCAGTGCCTGAATTTGTAATGGTTAAAGGCAAAGGAAAAAATTCCTAATCTTGCAGTTCTTGAAAAGGAAGAGGGTATGTTCCCACTATTGCAACGAGTACAGATTATACTTAAATGACTCAAGTATAGCTGGCTTCCTTTTTTTAACAAGAATCTGATGCTCTTAGCTCTTGGCATTTTCAACTCCTAATAAAACAAGTGAGAGAACTCATATCTTGGGCATGCACAAATGTATGCCTACATTTTGGCATGCTTACAGCTTTGCACAAGTCAAAAGGTCACTTGTGTAGGAGGAAGAGTGGGGGCAAGTCACCGGTGAATCAAAAATCTCAAAAACTGGAATAAATGATGCAGTCAATCTTGTAGTGGGAGGGAATGGAAAATTATACCAACCTCAGTGTTTAAAAATACATCAGTGTAACAATCTACTTTTATAGGCAACATAGAAAAGGGAATTTGAAAATAAACCTTAAAACTGTCATAATAAAAACTGCATTTCAGGCAAAGTAATTCAGAAGTAGAGGATAGTGGTATTTCATTTGAATGAAATTAAATCTAAATAAGCAGTAGCATTACTGAGCTTTGAAACATCAATGTTTACATAAAATATAAAAGTATTTCTATTATAAATGCAGAAGAAAAGAAACAACAACTCAAACCCAAGAAAACAGTTCTCATTCCTCTGTGCCTTACCTTACCAACATAGCAATTTCAATTTAAAGACATCCAGTTGGAAGAAACAAAAACTCATCCTTGTAGACTTAAACAGCCAAAGGACACAAGAGGAAATCCTGGTTAACATCCATATTATATTTGTATACAAATGAAAAAGTATACTATTAAGACACAAAGAGTCAATGAAAGGCCAAATGTAAATTGAGAAACTGAGGACTGCAATTTAAACCCCCGGAGATATCTCCAAAACAAATTCTGCATGGAAGATGAAGGGATAGCCCCAAACTATATCGACATATTGTTTGTTAATTGGCTGCCATGTGTGGCAAAATCTTTTTATATTAATCCCATAGCAGATGCTGGTGAATATTCAGTGTAAAGTAGAGAAGAGTTCATGTTAGCATTCCTAGAGCTGTGATTATAGCCCATAGAATCATGGTTGTAAAAGGCCTCTTGGGATAATCTGTGTATAAAAGAAGGACTCCAGATTGAGAAAATAAATCATGATCAAATATTATATAATTTACACCATTTGCTAACTAAGACAGAACATTAGTCCATTAGTCCATGTAAATAGAAGGACAAATGAACAAAAATGATCGCCAGGGGAATTTGAGCATTCAGCTTAGTTTTGTGTTTGATGTGATCAATATTATGCAAAAATCTATCTTGATTTTTGTCTTTGGGTCCTTTTATCTAGTAACGGTGCTATGAAAGCAAAAGACAGTGCTGTATTACTAATAGTTGTGATTTGTGTGCTATGTCAGCTAGTCTAGACGAGCTACAAGGTTATGCTTCTACCTCTCCATAAGCAAGCTGAGCAGCTGCCATTCTCACAGCCAACTAAAATAACTGCTGCCACAACGGGCAACAAAAGCAGTGCTGTGGCACCTGCTACCTTGGCCAGATGAGGCAATGGTAGGCTATCATTCAAGCTAGTGGCAATAGGGCCACATAAAGCCAAACACATGCCCTTGCTAGCTCAGCTGCTGTCCTATCCACGCACAGACACGTACCTGCCATCCAGGTTCCCTTTCCCAGTTGCAGTCCTTGGGAAACATCTTCCTCCTGAAAATTACAAAGAAAGAGCAGGCACAGCATTCAGAGAGCATGTCACAGGACTTCAGTGGGACTCCGTCAAATTTTGCTTCCTGAGCACTTTGTTTTCATGACGTGCCATGCAGTTATGAAATAAAGACTCTGAAATGCTCTTCAGGTCTTGCCATAAGGACATAATATTTAGACCTGCACAGACTGTTTCTTACACAGTTCAGTGTCTCTCATAATTATTTCTTATAGAAACAGGGAAGTACAACTACAGACGTTTAACATAATCATCTGGAGAATGCCTCAGTCCTGCGTCCAAATCTTAGTCTCAGTAACTCTAAAAACCTATGAATACAATTATACTTTTTTCTGTTCTTGCTGTTACATGAAAATAACACAAAGATAATTTACATCACATAAAGTAACACTTGATGCTTCTGTTGCCAAAAGAGTGACAACCTCCAGCAGAAAGTTCAAGAACTTAAACTTCCCACTTAAAATCTTCAGACAGGTTCACCTACTTTTCTTCAAATATATCATGACTTCAGATCTTTCGAGGGTCTACAAACGGGTTTCACTTAAAGGAAGATCAGTAAAATCATATTAACATGGTTATTTCTTGATTTTGAACACTGTAAATCAGAATAATTAACATGACTGTATTTCGAATATTCTACAATTATTCAGGACACAGTATGGATAAAATCTAGAAATAGACAAAAACTTTACCTCAATTAAGTTTGGCTGTATAAAGCTTTAAAGAGCTAAATAACTTGAAATGGAAATATAAAGCTTTAAACTTACTAAACCTATTGCCCTACCATAGACTGTTTGCCCACTTTTATTTTGTTTTTTTAAACAGAAAAAGCAGAACTGCAGACAGGGTAAGTATGGTAAGTATCTTCACCTAAGGAAAATATGTGAAGAGACAGGATCAGTAATGGCAAACTCAAGACATGTTGGCTCTATATTCTCCTGAAGGAGAAGGATTTTATGAACTAAAAGGAATGAGGATTGAACTCACAATTCATAGTTCAAGTAAAATTCTGAAAAAAAAAACCCAAACCAAACAACAAAACCCACAGAAATAATTTTGGTTTTCACCCAGTATTTTATTCCAGAAGAGTCAATCCAAAATAAATATTGTTGTCCTTATCTCTAGAATGGAATGACTGTTAGAATAGGTGAATTTTCATTAGGAAGTGACAGTTTCTCAAAACTGGAATGTTTTGTGAAAATGTGTAAGGTTTTCACAAATTTCCAAAAAAAATAACATCAGCATTCCTGTCATGAAGTCCAGTCAGCTTACCTGGCATAACATGCAGCGATCTCTGGGATTTCTGTCTCTCTGTCACAAAGCTGAGCATCTGGGTATCTAAGCATCCTTGTTCCCACCCTGTACAGCCAAGTCCTCTGTTCTAGATGGGCTGGAAGCTCTAACTGAGATGAAATTTTCAGAGCATAGTATTTTGATTATGTAAATACTAATCACATTTTGATTTTTCTCTCCATGGAAAATTTCCATGGAGATTCCATATCCAAACTTAGGTGGGAGGTCTTTTATTTTTTCATATAATTTTTTCATATAATTTCTGACTTTTGACCAGGCCTTGTAAGTGCTAGTTCCAAAGGATATCATGGAATAGAAGAATTCCAGACTGTTGAGATGGTGTTTGTACTCTGAGGGATGGGGTTTGAGGATGCAAAACTGTTCTCTTTCAAGTCCTTGAAGTTTAAATTAGTCTTTATGGTACAGCTGACTGTCTTCATGGTACATTTTCCACCAGCTGAGAGCTTGCTTCTAGTATCCAGGACTGCAGAACTCAATGGAGATATTCTGACACCTGCTAAGTGTACATGCTTAAAATAGGGTAAAATTGCTCTAGTTTCTCTTCTTGGCACCTTTTGCGTCACCTAAGCCCATTTATAATCTAAGTGCCTTCTGCAGGATCCTACTTTGCTTAGCAGAGCAAGCGCCTGTGAAATGTTTCACTCCAGAGTGGTTTATTCACTGGGCTATTCACATGGCACCATCCTATTTTAGCAGCTAAATTCACATTTTATTTTGTGTTCTCTATGTATAGCTTGATTTTCTTTTCATGTTTCAGTTTCTCCTCATATTTTTTATCCATTCTCAACTCTTCTTTTCAGTTCATTTTTATAAATACATAGTGAACATACCATATTAAAAAGTAAATATTTACCATGACTTGGTATAAATACAGACCTGTGGTACACATACATTCTAAATTTAGGAAATACTGTGGTAAAGGGAATGCCACAGAAGAGTATTTGTTTACCTTTTAGAGGCGCCCTAGTTATTTAAGTATAATTAAGTTAGACTCTTTTTTTATAGGATTTTGTCCATCACTGGAAAGTATTATTGGCACTAACAAAATTAACAACAAAACCCACACATTTTTCACTGTTTTAGAAAGAATTTTTCACCCACATTAAGAAACAACATGACACATTCTTCATATCATGTTTCAGCTTTAATGGATTGTTTTCAGAGCTGTATAAAGGGTAAGAAATATGAATAACATGTCTATGGTAAAACAAAAAGAATTGGAAGTATGATCAATTTATTACTAATATTTATTCTTGGGAAGAAATATCATTTAGACTTTTAATGCAATGTACACTTTACAAACACTATTTGACTGTTAAAATTTTCAAAGGCTATCATTAACTGAAGAACTGAGGCTTACTGAATTATTTGCTTAGCAACATTTGGCTAGCAAATAATTTCCATACCATTTTTTTTCTCTTAAGTATTTGCCAAAATTATTTCTGTTAATAGTTTTGTATTTTTTTTCAATTTGTTTCCATAGTGCTAAATTTGTTACAAGTCTTCTGACTGATCACTTCAGACATATAAAATTATTTCTGACATATATTTTTTAAATGTATTTTTCTCTTAGCACCTATTTGTTTATTGAGGAACTTAAAAAATTATCAAATATTCCAATATATTTCTGCTATATGTTTTTATTGTGAGGAAGTATTTGTATAAAAAATGAGCCTTATGATTTGAATCATTTCAGCATGGCAATGAAGAGACACAAAAGAACCATACATCAGCTCAACTGGAAGCAATAAAAGTAATTCAATTAGTTTAGGTCAGAAGCATAATATCGATAATTAGTAATTTCTGTTGAGTTTGTAATCACAGCTAAACTTTTCCAAGAAGCTTATCAGGTGAATGAGATTCTTAACTCTGTGATTTCTTTCCTATTTTAACTTAAAAACATTGGTTCTTTTTGTGTCTGAGGAAAAAAAAGGTTAACTGAAAAGGTACTGAGCTTTTAATTTTGAAAGCACACAAATATCAGATGATTTTTGTATTTTTACTCTTCTTTATTTGCTTTTAAAAGACCTACAAAATAACTTAGAAATATTGCAATTTTTCCAACAAAGCTTAAAATGTAAAACATTACATTTTCTCAAATGTATTTTCTTTATTTCCAGCAAGCTGTGTAACAGAACCAGTTAAATTTTTCCTTCATTAAATAGCTGTTAATGCCTATAACCCATTTCTGTTTAAAGCAACCTGTAGAAGACACTACAATACCCAAAATATACCTGCCTTGGCTAGGAGATATTCATGCCTGAATCCCTCCTCTACCTGATGTAGAGCCGGGTCAGAAAAGGTTTACCATATATGACAGGTGACCGAGTCATAGACTTGGAAATACTTTACTGACTCTTTACCTGCAGACACTGCTCTATTGTTTGAAATCAAGCATTTATTAAAATATCTAAGAACATAAGAATGAACATGACAGGTAAGGTCAGAAGTCCACCCAGATTTGTGACGGTGACCAGCAAGGGACACATCAGAGAACAGTGGACGCACAAAGCAACCTTTCCTTGACAGTCCTTCCTAGTTTGTAACCTGCAAGATACCTTGTGCCACAAGTGGCATCAGGATTGTGACACTTAATAAAACTTGATAGAGTTTTGTTCTTTGATTTTTGTCTATCTTTTTGACGTAGTTTATAATTTTTTGCATGTGATTTTTACTTCAGGAAAAAGAAATTCCTTTGTTTGCCTTTGTACATGCTATCTGATCATTTCATTTGGTGTCTTCCACATCCTGGGCTATGTGAAACATCAAATTGCTTCCTGTTTATCTTCTCTCTGGTATTCAGGATATTATATTCTTCTCTCATATCTATTGCCTGTTTTGTTGAATAATTTCCAGACTGAACTGTTCTGGTCTATTTAATTTCTTCTTATCTTCTTGTCATCCCTTTCATCCTTCTCTGTACTGTTTTTGCTGTATCCTGTTTGATATGTTGCAACCATAACTCCAAGAAGTGTTAAAGATTTTTTTTTTTTTGGCTTAGTTGTCTATTCCTTCTTCTTCCTAACAAATCTTAGCACGCTGCTTGCTCTTTGACCACTGAGGAGTACTGAGCTGATAAAGTCAGAAAACTATCTATAGTGACTCCAAGATCCATTTCATGAGTGAAAGTATCTAATTTATAGTTCATTGCCTGGTCTCTGGCTGAATGCTTACAGTTATTTTTCCATTAGTGCCTTATTTTGCATGCACTGACATTGAATTTCATCTGCCATTTCATCACCTACTCACTCAGTAGTTCCCATCAATTCACTTAGCTCTCACTGCCACACACTGATATTGTTACTGCACTGCTCACCCTCTTTTTTTTGGCCCGTGAATAAGCATCACATGTTGAAGAGCAGATCATTGGGAGAAGCTAGTAACAAATTCCCTGTTATAAATACTATTTATTAAACGATTTTTGTCAAAAAATGAATGCTTCAAGTTGATAGTTAGTGTACTGATCTAAGAGACACAGGCTTCGAGCTCTGAAGCAGTGTGAATTTATTTACAAACAATAATTTAATTTGCATCACTGGGGTGCATCTTTTAAGTGTCCCCAGAAGATATATAACCAATAATCAGAGGATGAAGACACTCTTCCGAGTCATGAATGGTTTTGGTTCAAATCAGACAGTGGTGTGTTTGAAGACAGATCAACAGTCCTTGAGCTGAGTGCTTTAATCTACAAACTAATGGTCATTCCTGAAGGGTTCTTCATGCATAGGGGTTTTTTTTCATTCATTTTTGTCTTGGGGTTTGTGAAGGGTTTTTTGTGACAAGGTGACCTGATTTTGATGCCTGACTCCAAAACAGGATTCAGGATATGGAACCTCAACTTTCCCTACAAATCCCAATATATTAGGGCTAGAGGAAAGCACAGGAAGGTGCTTGAAAGACAAGGATCTCATCCTTACCAGTGCCTATGTGTACTTTTTAATTCAGAATTTCTATCTGGATATATTTTTAGGCAGCTCCCTTCTTAGTTTTTTTGGCCTTTGTGTCTCTTGGGTGGCAGAATTCATCAAATCATTGAGTGGGGAACTTGGTTGAGGAACCTAAATTATACCTCTGGGCAGGACATTGTTGATGAGTTAAGAGTTCACAGATCTTTCTGTAAATATAAATCAGAAACCTTTTTCAGAAAGTGCCTTGACAGGAGCTATTTTATATTTGGCTGCAATTCCCAACTGCCATGCCAGTTGGATTCCAGTTTGATCCTGAGTTAAGTACTGATGTATCACAATGTTAACCACCAACAAAGTAATACTAAACATATTTTTATTTTTTAAATAAGTGTAGTTTTATTTTTTTAAATATGCTAATGGATAAACAATATCAAAGTATGGTCCTATTTCTAATGGAACCATGGCTTTTAGATGGGGGGACTGCAATAGGGATGAGGATGGAGGCATGGGCTGGTGGGTGAATTCCAGTGTTATTGAAGGCCAGGGTAGCTCGTGGGGAACAAAGCTCTTGTAACTAGCCCAGGCAGGGAAATGTTTAACTTGGTGTTTGCATGGCTTAGATACTAAAGTCAGTGACAAGACTGAAAGGCACAGGAAAGCAGGCTTCACTAATTCCAGTGGTCACCAAGCTATTTGTCAAAGAGTGATATTGTTGAATTACTTTTTGTTTGCCTAATACATTAAAATGTAGAACTTCTACATGAAGGTTACATATATTGCTATAAGTCTCATGAGTTGTTGGATATTATAAAGAGAGGCAAAATTTTTTTTGTTTGTTTGCTTGATTTGGGGTGGGTTTTTTTTTTTGTATAATTACTTAAGCCTAAGGAGTTTAATAGCCTAGATAGCTTAGTTTTCCACCTCCTTTTTCAGAGGAAAAATGAATTATCTGTTGAAAACAACAACAAAAGTGCCTTCACCTTATCTGGGCTGACTGTGAAAGGATTTATAATAAATTGTTGTCAGAGCATTGTGACCAGCATTGAAATAAGTATGCCTGCTTGAGATTTGTGTGTGTCCCTGTAATCTTGATGTTAAGATTGAACTGCTGCTGTGTACCTGTTGGTAGTGTGTGTTTGCCAGGGTAAAGCAATCTTTCTTTCTTTGCACTTTTCTCTGCTGGAATGAAGCCAACCAAGTTCTGTAGAAAGAAATGGGAAGGAATGAAAATATGTAAATTAACATCTAGAAAGAGGTTATATTATGTAAGTAAGCTACTGACATCCTTCTCTATCACTGTTATCTCTCTGTATTGCTAAAATAAGGAACATGGGGTTGTGGAAGTTTTTCTTTTTGCAGTAGGAATTCTGCATTGTCCTGACTAAGCCTGAGGTGGCAATCAACAGCTCTCTTTGGAAAGCAGTGCAAAGACATTGAGATACAGGCCCTAAGTCATGTAAAAACATTTTAGATGCTTGCAGTGAACAATTAAGAGTCTAATAATTACAGATTCTTTGGATCAAGGAAAGACAAAGCCTCAAACTTCACCACAGGTGGCAAGGCAATGTCCAGCAGCATCACTGAAGTGGATTATCTATCCATTAATAAGGTACAATGAGGTCATGTCTAAAAGAGGGCAAAATGTTACATATTCACAGAATCACAGACTGCTAGGGGTTGAAACGGATGTCTGGAGATCATCTAGTCCAACCTCCCTGCCAGACCAGGTTCACCTACAGCCGGTAAATTCCATCCTGTAAAACATATATTTCCTCTGTGTAAAATTTTTGAAAATAAGGAATAAGCTATTATCTTTATTATCTTTAGAACAGACAACTTCAAGCAAACAAAAGAAACATAATGGAAAAAGCACTTTTAAAGAAGACCTGGAAGTAGTTTAAATGAAGCATTTCAGAACTCCAATGTGTGTGTAGAAATGTGCTATAACAAGAAAAGAACAGCTCCCACAAGCTTGTGTGACAGGAATTCACCTTGCAATTCTCTCAAGTTAGAGCACACAGCTGGGAGGTCAGACACTGTCATTCAGATGCCTGTGAGGGAGACCTGGACTGTTGGTTTCTGCACCTAGCTGAGTCCAGTAGCTACTACAACCTGTACTATACTCTGAGGCTGCCCTCTTCTCGGAGCCTTTATACAAAATGTTAAACAACATGATGATGCTGGACATCATGATGTGAGTTTTAATCCCTTCAGGAAAGAGGAAAATTAATGCTAACAGTGCTTACAATTGGGGCAGAGATCAATGAGACGAATGAAGTCTCTCTCTTCCTGCACTTTCGGCACTTATTATTAAAAAAAATTGACTTTAATTTATGGACAACTTTGGGATGACATTTTTAACATACTGACTTTTTCCAAAAATTGTTTTCTGTGGTTCTAGTTATCAGCATAGTAAGGAGAGTGGGCCAAGAAATCAGTAGTGTAAATGATCTCGTGAAATGTAAACATGAACAGCAACTGTAAGACTGGAAGGGGCTATGAAGTTGTCCATCAATCAGTACAGATGATAATATACACTGATACTAAAGGAAACACATCACTGGGAACTGCAAGGTTGAATGATGACTTTGGCAATTTTGAAAGAGTTTTGAGCAAGAAATAGAGATACTAATGATTTGCCTGAGTATCATGCACAATAGAGAGGAAAAAAAGGACAATCATGAACATTAAATGTGATCGCAGTTAAGGACCACTGGACCACAGTCCAGGAGAACAGTATGTGGCAAGAAATATGGATTGCATCTGAACACAATGGTAATTAGTCATACTGGAAAATGACCAGAAGCAGCTATAAGAGCATCAGATTAACCATAAAAAAAAAAAGGCAAATGCAGTCTAACTCAGCATGTGGTGAACAAATTGAGAACAAGATGAAAAAGAACATAAAATGAAGAAGCTTTGTAATGACTGGTATTATTCCTAGAGGTCCAAGAAATGAAAAAAAAAAAAAAAAAGGGGGTGTTCTGAGCGATGAAAGGAAATTTGATTTAATTGGCTTTTTCCTCAATTTAACTGGACAGTTCTTATACCTGGACAGTTAAAAGTCCTGGTCATAACCTCTTCATGAAGTATAGCATGCATAAAAGGAGGTGCTGAGCAGGCCCTTCATGTGGGAATGCCATCGCCTATTTTATGTACTCACATATGGGCTCTTGTATTACCTAATGTAGCCCAAGATGGGACTTGGTGCATGACACTAAATCAAATCAAACAAAAGGACCACTTATTCCTTCAGTAACTGTCTGTGCTATGTGGAAAAAACTGTTAAGAGCATGTCAGTTTGAGATTATAATTTTCCAATGCAACAAGATACATCTAAACAACTACATCTAAAATTCTACTCTAGATTTTATTATATATATGTTACTGATTTGTCTACTAAATGTTTGGGGTTGCTTGGAGGACCAGTGATCTTGAAATCATTACACTAAGAGACAAAAAGAAAATTACCTTAGAGAAACCAAGAGTAAGATACAAGGCATGAAATGTTATTTCAAGACATGCAAAAACCACCTTTCCACTGGAAGTTGACTCAGAGAAAATAAATAGTCTTAAAGAAACAGATTCCTGGTCTACCAGTGAGTAAGAGTCCGGTGTCATTAAACAAGTTTGGAAAGATGACACGTTTCACAGGCAACTGCTTCTCTCAGGCTACTGGGCAATGCCTGAAAATAGGAGGAATGCCTGAACTCACAGAATCACAGAATGTTACGGATTGGAAGGGACCTCAAAAGATCATCTAGTCCAATCCCCCTGTTGGAGCGGGATCACCTAGATGTGATGTGACGTGCCACTCCCATTTTTCCCTTGAGTTCCCAGAACCGTTTATTTATTAATTATTAGGTACTTCTATCCACTCAGAAAATAACATAATGTCTTAAGATGAACAGTGAAGAGGAGCTTGTTCCTCCAGAGTTTTTAACAGATGTAACTAGGACACTTCCCTGGCAAGTAGATGACCTGATATAGGCAGGTCTCCTATTTAGGTTAATATGTTCAAAAATCTTTCTATAGGATGTTGCCATAACTTCTCAGTGTAGGAGAGAAGACTGTCCTCCACTGGAGCACATTAGCATGATAAAATGAATGCCAAAGTTGGAGAAGAGTAGGTAATTTATGCCTTTACTTTGTAGCATATTGATTAGATGTCTGTTGGATAAGGTAAAAAAAGAATTCCAAACACTGATCCCTATGTTGTTATCTGCTGTTGTGGGGGATTTTTATTTTAAATTAAGCATTTATAGGATTGTTAGTCTGGGCAGTACCCACCAGAATCTAGGCCTCCACCACTTTCTGAGGAGCTAAATGTTGCAGATGAGTGTTTAAGGACACTACCTGGACATGGGACCAGCCTAGACCCCCTTCCCTGTCTGGCCTTCTCTTAAAAAAGCAGAGATTAATTTTATTTAAATGGTCACATGCCAGTACTAAGTTTGGCATGCTATAGAATGCTGGTATAGACTTGTGGTTTTAAGGGCTATTGAAAAACTTACATAGAAGAGTAATGACAATATATTCCACGGTGAAGGAAAAATCATAATTTCTGCTGGCTGTAAAACAGAATCCAGTAGTCATGATAATGACTTGATGGCAATGCAGAAATACATTTTTGGAAAAGGAAAAAAACTTGAATTCTAAAGCTTTTGTTAGGCCTGGGAAAAAGAGTGTAACAAAAAGCAAGGCAAATTCAGATACAGTGGCAGTGCTTTTAGCAATTGCTTTCTTAATCATGGAGGCAAACAAAGTCTTTCCTACCTTTGTAGCCTGGACACTTTCTGGAAGGTATGCTGTAGACAAAAACAAGTTGAGCCCAGCACTATACAGCGCACATCTGGCTACATTCCGAGATGAACCCAGAAATTTCAGCATAGGTATTAGGCAGTAAAGACATTTTTTCTGTGAATTTCCTGAGCATTCGCAGTAACACAGCTTTGTAGCCACAGAAAGCTTTGGTAGGACATCAAGATTCCAGGTAAGATTTGTGGAACTACTTTCTCTGATTTCATACATTTATATTCTCTTCATGTTGTGTTTTGGATGCCAAAGTGATATTTCAAACCTCTCTGTAAAAACTAAGCATCATCTGAATGGTTTTTTTATAAATAATTTTGGAAATATGCAGATCCAGATAATGGAAACAGAAATAGCAGACTGGTGCCACTCCATTATATTTTCACCATCACTATAAACACCTTCATCTAATTCCACTGTTCTGAAGCAGAACATCATGCTACAAAAACTGGACCCATAACCAGTGTGGATCCAGGCTCTGTGTTCTAAGCAACTGAGTAGCTGGTAAATCTCCTGCTGTAGGTTGTAGGCCTTATCATTCCACATCATCTCTCCCAGGCAATTTGTGCACCGGCATGTAGCAGCAGTTAAATGAAAAAGCCTTTAGGCAATCCTCTGAACCTGAAGGTGAAGCACATGCTGCACAGGAGGCAAAATTGAGAAATGAAAAATAAAAATGTCACTGCAGAACAAGTAAGAGAAATCCATAATTATTTCTACTTTAAGAAGTGTTACAGGAAAATCCTGCTGAGGGAATAAGCAGGATGAAATTTCAGCAGAAGCTGGGCAAATGTCCCTTATCTTCCTGAATAAAAGTTATCCTTATTGTTAGGTAAACTGATCATTTATTTTTTTAAAATATAGTATATTGATGCACTGAACATTACTTACACGATTCTGAAAACCCCATATTTGTGCCATGCATGGATTATTTTGTCTCTTCTGATGTGGTAGCATGTTTGGGGAGAATCATGAAAGCTGTGCCCAGGAGGGACTTGCAAAGTATCTCAGCAGGACAGGAGAACAGAATGTGCAATGGCACAAGCATCCTCAGTCACTTGTGGGAAGAGGAGGATTTCCAGTATCATGCTAATGCACATCACAGTAGGATTTGGGAATTTTCATCCAAATGGTATGAGATTAAAAAGCATTGCCATTTAAAAAAAAAAATAAATCAATTAAAATTAAAATTTGATTTGATTATTCATCAGAATGAAACTATAAAATAAACTCTACTAGTTCAGCGGTAGTTCACTTGTCTGAGATATGGGAAACCTATGTTCAACTGCATCTTATAGGATGATTCTGTTTCTCATATGTAAGTCCATTAGGTTCATAGTTTGAATGAATTAGTGTTTCCAGATTTTCCCAAACGATCTTTGTTCAGTCATGACTATGTTAAGAAAAATGGGTAGGCTGTTTTGTATAAAGGGAATTTCCAAGAAAAGATGTCTTTCTAAGATATGTCTTATGTCATGATCATCTTTGACAGCTAAAATAGTCAACAAAATATTTCAGCAGCTCTGAGGTAACTCTGCTTTGGGCCTTTCTAAGTGCTAAGAACCAGGATGGCATGAAGCTGCATTTGCTTCCACTTTGGTCCTTGTCTTACCCAGATCTGATGCTCTGCAGTTTGTAATATTCTTTCTCTTCCTACAGTGTGAGGTCTTGTACTCGTGGATCCTGTAAAATGGTTTATACCAAATCAAAGGTTGGGACTGGTTACAGGCACATTCCATAGAGTCAGCAAGGAATACTAGATTAAAATGAATTTGACACTCCACTTTATGTTAACTTCATCTGTTCGTATTAAAACTTCAGTAGCTGCCTGGTAGCATTATTTCTTTGCCAGTCTTTCACTGCTTCTATACCCCAGGCAGAAGGTCTTCTTGCACCTCAAAAGCTGTATTAATTCTGTGTGGTGCTAAAACTAGTAGGTTATGTTCCACATATCTTCAAAGTAAATAGCTAATGTTAAGAAAATCTGTAATTGCATTAACATTACCTCTACCAGACATCAGTACCAGAAAAATCATGTATGGTTTCTTGTAAGCAAAAGTATAACGTCAGGTAATAGCAAATACAGAATCATTTAATGTGATTTTCAGAGCAACTCCCAGTGAGTTGGGAATGAGAAAGAGAAATCTCAAAATCACACCCATAATGAATTAGCAAAAAAAGTAATTTTATCTAACATAAACAATTGCAGTGGTGCATAAAAAGAACTCACTGTTCACAAACCTTTGTTTGCAAAAAGTAACTGGACAATAAACAAAAAAACCTTGTGAAAACCTGGACCTTCTCCAATAAAATATCATATAATTCTGACAGTAATAAGTGGAAGAGAACACTTTATATCTTTGCCTTAGTGCAAAGTAAATTATGAGTCTGTTTTCAAAAATGTCTGTAGAGTATAGGTGTCTTTTCAAAAGTAATTCAGCTGCTTGGCCCAGTCTGCAGGAGATTTAGGTAACTAAATCCAATAGATCTCTGAAAAACAGAACCTGTTTCTTAATGACCTGCTAGAGCAGTGTGGTAACTACCATATGGACCTTTCCAGATAACCTCTTTCTTTCAAAGCTATCCTCGTTCATCAGTAGATCAAGAAGGAATGAAATGGAAGCACACCACAGTATTAAGACATTGTAATGTCTTGTAATGTCTGGTTAGGGTTAGGATTAGATTATAATCTAGTGGATTAATAATCCAAAAAAAATTAAATACCCTGGTATTCTGATGTCCAGGTATGTGTTTATTTGGTTGTTACCCCTCCATCAGGGTTCAATTTATGAAATATAGTTAAGAAATTGCATCTTGGAGAGCTTGGTGCCTCCCATGTAATTTGTTCTTTCTATAATGGCAAAAATATACTTGAGAATCTTGTAGACCAGAAAATTAAGGAATTATATTTGTCAAGAGATTGTTTGTAACTGTAGATTACCACACATTATATCCTATCATTAGGGGGTTTTTTGGCTTTATGTAGTAGTAAAACAGGTTGCTTATGTTTTAACATTTAATTTTCTATATATTATAATATGTTAGGAGCTTCAAGTGGGAAAAAACATAGACAGAATAACCAAGTTGTTGTTCAAGTAAGTTGTTCCCAATGAGTCTGTCATATTGTTCCCTTTTTTAATATGGGGTGGTTTTTGGTTGTGTTTTTTTTTTAAACTGGTCTTTATTTTACTTATGTGAGAGGTTGCCAAATGTGTCTCAGAAACCAAACAGTATATTAACATCTACTGATTTCTCCTTATCTATCATGTTAGAAATGTCTTCAAACATGAGATCTCTTGCCCGATTTTATGCCTCCCATCTTTAATCAAGCTGTGTCTTCCCAGATGTTGTCCATCTTTAAGATAGTTTATAGAGATGAGCTCTGTTAAAATACTCACAGCTTCTAAGGTAGGGGATGAGATTGGTTCTAAATTTGCATAGGTAGCTACTTTGCCCACGATAACCCTCATGAATGTGAAGTCTGGAAAATGTAAAAATTTGACTGCTGTCATAGCAAACTGATTGTTTTCCAACTGAATCTTCAGTGGTGAATGTTATCTGCTACCTTCAAGCCCTTCTGAAATCAAATGTTATGAAAAGATCAGTTTAAAAGTCAATGCGTGAATTTCAATCCTCATTATCTTAAAAGCATATGGAGATAAGAAATATGGATGATGTTTTCATAAAAACAATTGGGCCAAATAAGCTCAAGGACTGCATTATTCACATGTACAACTGAAAAACTTAGTATCTTTTAAATTTTATGCCTGTTTAGTGTTTAAAACAAACCAGTTTGCTTAATAAAGATCTTTTACATTAGTATAAAGATAACTAAATGTGCAACTTGATTCTTGTTAGTAAAAATAGAGCCTCCAATAGCACATAAATCATAACATTATTTTTAGAATATAAATAATTTCTAAATCTGTAATTTGTCAGATTAATTTAAAAACTATTTAGGTAGAACTTCAGATTACTTGAGTATCAAAGGTTATTTTGTTAAAAGTAAAACAACAGAAACTTTTCATCATTGTTGGTGTCTGCACATACTGCAGGTAGCTTTTCTTATTTACAATGATGTCATATGGGTGCTAATAAAAAAAAAAAAAAAAAAAAGACAAAATGCTCTCCTGAAACACTCAAAGCAATTTGTAGGATTACTTCTGTACAACACAGTATAGAAGGTTTTACACTTTCAGTCCCTGTATTCATAATGGCTAAAACTGAATTAGCTAGGATTATATTTAAACAATATTAACTATAGAAGACAATTTAGATTAGTGAAGAGCTAGTGTATGAGATGGGTTTATAAAATAACATGGAGTGTAGTGAGGTTTTGTATCTAATGCAACAGCATTTCTGTTGCACCCTGCTAATCAGACGGGGATATGAGAAGTTGCAGCAACTATGAACACAGCAGCAGGAGTGAAGGATTAAGTAATTAGAGCCATAATTAGGAAGGTTTGAAAGATAAATTCAGGTGCATGTGCCCAGCTATTATACAAAGTTCATAAAACTCATTTTTCTCATGTCAAAATAGAAGAGCAAGCACAGTGGTATTTTGGTTACACCATCTTATTTTTTAAATTTTGTTTAAGGATGCCTGAAGACACCTGTGTTTTCAAGCTACATTTTTCGGGCCCAAAGGAAAGACCAGTGGGTTGATTAATAAGACATTTGTATACCAGTAGGTAGAAAACAGTTTAAAAGAAGATTCGTTTTAGCTGGGCATTGTTTGCAGGTATTTGATTTTTTTTTTGTAGCTTAAGTGTGGAATGCGAGCTTAAAAACTGAGACAGTGCTGCCACCTTGAGGATTTTTTTACGCATGTCCCTTAGCAGAATTGAAAATTAATTGTGCATGCTAACTGTATACAGTTTGTGTACTTGCTTGTGTACGCCTAAAACATATTAAACATCATATTAAACATCATATTAAACATATATATGTTCTATAGAAAATGCAATGGAAAGATAATAATGTTGTGACAAACGTCTATAAAGATAAAAGAAGATTTAGAGATAAACTGTTTTATAGACAGATTTTAAAATAATTTTTCTTGTCATTACCAAACAATCAAGATGGGATATTTTTCTTGACAATGGTAAGTATCATTTCTATATGTGAAGTCCAGATGGACTTATGAGTTCCAAGACAACTTGGCATGGTTTCAAACCCAAGCTCATTTACATGACCTAAGGCTTAAAGGAAATTAAATATACATACAGATTATCTGTGATTTAGGATATTTAGTATTAGAAATCTTTTTTATTGTGCCTAGCTGAGATAGGAACTATATGCCAAAAAGGGATCCCACAAACTGCAGCTCTGCATCAGAAACCAACATCAGTCACTGCTGTAGATTCACATTTGTGTGGGATTCATTGGGATACATTCACTGCAGGATTTAG
Organism: Actenoides hombroni; assembly: GCA_024336885.1. NCBI lineage: Eukaryota > Metazoa > Chordata > Aves > Coraciiformes > Alcedinidae > Actenoides > Actenoides hombroni. The sequence goes on from WUAM01000261.1 coordinate 764,347, forward strand.
GTTACTTTTTCCAGAACTTTGTCACTACAATGCTGATTTTAACCACATCCAATGCTTATCACTCTGTTCAGCACTAAAAATCCATGGGCTGATTTTAAATGTCCATGGAAAGAGAAAGTTTTAAATGGAATCTATAGCACAAAGTACTGGTGGGTGAGGCAAATACACATGCCATTACAGATAAGCAAAAGCTGACTCTGTTCAGGGATACTTAAATTTACAGTCTGGAACCTCTCCCTGTGTTAGGCATCTGCATCTGCCATTTAGAGAACAAATGATTGATTTGGTAGTTTTGGATAGAGGAGATGATGCTGATGCTTGTCTCTTCATGCTGTTGTCCAGTGCCTGCAGCACTCAGGAAATAGACGTTTAGTCCCTCCTTATCCTGAGTTGTAACAAAGCAATGTTTCCTACTGCCCAGCTATCTTGTACTTTGCTACTGGGACTTTTTCCTGAGTGACTGCTAAAGAATGGTTCCTCTTGTGACTTTTTGGTTTGTTTTTTTTTTTTTTTTCTGGCATTACAAAATGAAAAAGCTTAGCTGGTAGTTTCAAAAACAAAAGGTGAAGAATGGCCTTTCCTGTCCTATGATTAAAGTCCATTGTGTTACTGGAAGACAAAGATTTGAACTTTACTAGAGAATAGTACCAAGGTATCTTATTTTGGAGGGAATGCTCTTTTGTAAAAAGCAGATCCTCAATGCCGCCTATTCCAGAGATGAGTGAAAGTGAATATAGTTGCCATGTTTTGCACTAATTTCAATGTTTTGTCTTGGAATGGTTTAAGAACATTGATCAAGCCAGATTGAGAAGGTGAAAAGTGAAGAAAGTGAAGGGACACTTCACTTTATGTCTGGAGTTGTGTGTCTCAGATATCTGCAGGCAGGGAGCTGTCCTGTCCCCCAGTGGCAGTAGTTTGGAACACAGGCAGAAATTCTGGAGATGTAGTAACTTCACTGATGTAAAGTTAGTTTCCACGATCTCCCTGGAGTTGAAGAGAATTAGTGGAGCTGGAGCATCACAACCTTCAACTTTAGTATTCAAATTCTTGCCAATTGCCACTTTAGTGTGTAAGCCTCTTAATAGGCTTAACTATGTATACTGAATTAATATTTCATGTTGTCAAGGGTAGTAAAGTGCATCACCCAAGACACCTGCCTTTACAGGTGTAAACAGACACATTGCTTTAATAGGTACTATAATTACCTTAAATTTGTTTTTAACTTGGCTCAAAAAAAAAATAAAGTCATCATTTAGCAACAGCAATGGATCTATTGGATATTTATCATGTATGAGTCATTACTAATAGGTGACTGAGCAGATAAACACTCCTCTGCCAGGTTGTGAGTATTGTGAAGTATTCTGAGTGACTTACTTAGAGGTAAAAACATTAGATAATTTTTATACTGCATATAGAAGACACTATGTCTGAAGAAGGGAATAGAGTTTTAAAGAAACTTGACAACAAAACCTTGCCTTTGTCTGAGATCAGTGACACAGAAAAAGATTTGGTGGAGGGAAATGATAATACTCTTTAAACTTGAATTGAACTTCATTTCTCCATGCATCTCAAGGCATAAATATGTTCCAAGCAAATTTTAAAAGCTTTCAATTGCAATCAGCAGATAAAGTTACATCTGCTTTGCATCCATCCAGTTTACATCACTGCAGAATTTGGCACTGCTACTCTAGCAAGTTCTTACAGGGAAGACATTTAATTACTGGCATGCTTTTATTTATTTATTTTTGTTTAAGATAAAATAATGATGAAACAACTGGATTTTATTCACTTACTTAAATGCATTTCTTAGGCCACTCATTAAACCATAACATTAAAATAACAGGGAGAACCATCTGGCTTTTTGAAGTTTTTTTCAATACATTACCAAACCACATAGAGTATTTTACCAGGAAATAATGTCTTCCTGGACAGTCTGGATTTTTTTTCCACATGTATGAAGGGAAATTGTCTATGTTTCTATCCATTTCTCACTTCAAAATAACTGGCTATCATGTGGTGAAGAATGCAGAATTATATCACGGCACTTTGTATATGTTTATCTATAGGAAAAATGACCCATCTATTTGTGTACAATTATATTCCATGCATATTTTAATTTGATTCTGCTTTAAGCTGTTTCCATTGCCTGTATATGATCTGGTCACTTGACTTATCAAAAACAAAAGTTGAAAGATGAGCAGAACTACTGGATTGAATGAGTTATGAAAATGTCTATCATGAAGTCACACGCAGATCTGCAGAATCAAAGGTCTGTCTGCCTGAAACCTCGTAAACCAGGAATAGTTCCATTTGAGTAGCTCTGCATAAAAATCTGACAGATAGTTTCTGGTTTTTTGTCCTTAAAGATGAAGACACAACCTTTGAAATTGATGCTTTAAGCATTCAAGAAATATTACATTCATGTAATATTTTAAGTGGTTTGAAAAGGTTATCATCTAACAGAAACTAAGGGCCTCAGCTGAGAACTGTCTTAATTTCAGACTGGCCTGTCCCACATAACCTTCTGCCAGAGGATGGGAAGGAAGGAAGGAAGGAAGGAAGGAAGGAAGGAAGGAAGGAAGGAAGGAAGGAAGGAAGGAAGGAAGGA
>WUAM01000261.1:767054-786328 GCA_024336885.1 Actenoides hombroni
GAAGGAAGGAAGGAAGGAAGGAAGGAAGGAAGGAAGGAAGGAAGGAAGGAAGGAAGGAAGGAAGGAAGGAAGGAATCCAATAAAATCTGGTATATAGTCCAAAAAGGACTTGGGAACACAGACCAGATTTACAGCAACACAAGAGAGGTTTTAAAAATATTCTGGTTCAAAAACCAAGCTCATCATTGTACCAGTTTTATATAGTTAAAATAAGAATACATGGATAAACCCACCATCACCACCACCTACATGCTTACCACACTTTCACTCTCCTAACAACTTAGTTCTCCTCAGTGATTCCATGTGAGCAGGCTTTGGAAACATGAACTGCACTGCAGATTCATTGAATGAATGTAAAAATGGTATTAGAAGTTCTTTTATCAGTGTTTTACTATCAGACTGGAAGGATGTTTTAGAGTTATATTGGCCAATGCTGCAGATGATAAAAAACCCCCCATGTTTATTACAGTTGCATACGGGCTGAGTTACACAGAAAGACAGGATTAAAATTAAAAATGAACAAACCGAGGAAATGGTTCAGGAAGAAAAGCAGATGCAACTCAAATGCAAACCTTTTCACTTAGGCAGGAATAATCAACTGCATGAACAGACTGAGGAATGACTGTCTATGCAACAGTTCTACTGAAGAGCACCTCGGGGTTATAGCAGATATCCAGCCAAATTCAAGTCACCAGTGTTGTGACGTTGAGAAAAAGATAAATATCATATTAATGTGTACAGAGACTGTCATGTGCAAGCTGCACACTTTCTGTTATTACTGTTTTTGCTGCTTTGGCTACCTATATCTCATCTACCCTAAGGGTCTCTGCTCTATCTAATATTTCATCCACCCTAAGGACCAAGCTGATGAAAATGTGAAGAGGGACAGGAAAGGTCAGAGATCTGAGAGGCACTGTGTGTGAGCAACTGCTTGTGGTGGAAGCAGAGTGGTTTGGTTTAACTCAGAAAACAGAGAAGACTTAAGAGAAATTTACTGAAAGTCTTCAGATACATAAGCTAGCTATACAATCTAGATACACAGAAACATAAAAACCAGGTGCAAAGAGGGAAGATCTTAACTGTTCCCTGTTCCTGTGTGAATCATATAAACATTTAAGCCCTGAGGGAGTTGAAGCACTTACTTCACTGGTGCTTTTAAGAACAATTTGAACAAATGTCTTTCAGGCTACATAACTGACTTCGTGTTCGAGATATGAAGATGGAGTGGGTTATCCTCTGATATCTTTCCTAACCTATTTTTGTATTACATTAATCGAAAAGGCAGCAACAATCAAAATTTTCTAGGCTAGCAAGGTCCAAGCTGTAGTAAGGTACAATGATTATTCTAGTAGTAACCAAATGTTCCTCCAAGCATACATGGCTGAAAACTGTCACTGATGCCACAGACACCATTGCCAACAGATGACCAGAGCACAACAGGATCTGCTGCTGAATTTCCTATTTTTTCTTGTTTTCTTGATGAACATTATAGAGGCAGTAATTTTTTTTTACCACTCCCCAAGTTATGGTCCAAAGAGGCAGTGAAGGATGGTCATCTCCACATTAGCTATTGGTAGCATTTCAGTATCCAGAAATTCACGCTGTGATATTTATGAATAAGCTTTCAAGTGAGCAAACACACAGCATCCAGAGATTTTCTAAATACTGATTATCTTTTAAGCCAATTGCAAAATTGTTTTTTTTTTATCCAGAAGAAAACAGACTTCAGTTTGAAGATCCAATCTGTATTTTTGCTTGCCTCATATTGTTGAATGATGTCATCTGGCCAGAGTGAAAATGCTATTCTTTTAATAAGTGCTTATACTATTTCATCTTCTTCCTCATTTTCCCCTGTAAATTTGTGGGTATTTTAGCAATATAGCATCCTGTGTTCTTGGAAAAATGTAATCTAACATCTATTTATCTAACATAGTTGGATAAATATTGAAAGAGTAGGCAAAACTTGGAAAGCTCAAAATTAATACAAAATACAAATGTGTAGTTGTCTGTTCTTTTTATAGAATATTTGAATTAGTAAGTAATTTTAATTTTAAAATTATATGTACATATATATGCATTTGTTCTCCCCACACACCTGCAGATCAGTTTGCTATGAAAGCTACCAAAATGTTTCTACATGTTTCAGATGTGCATGTTGTGTGTACATGAATGTATATGTATGCATCTCATTTCAGTTCAATGTTGGCTATTTAATTTAAGATAAACAAAATTCTGTTTAATCTTCTTTTACATCTATAAATAGTGTGGATATAAGTGCTTTTTGCTCTCATAAAATCTTTGAAAGAAAGAATAAGGTAAACACAGATATTTTTTGCCTTCCATATTTTCAGCTAATGATTTTTTAAAAAGAACATCTTTGTCCTAAATCAAAACCACACAGCCTGTCAATGGCTTTTGGTGATTTAGAAAACAACTGTGGATCATATGGCACACAAAGGAAGAATGAGTTCACTAAAACTATCACCAAACAGAATTTTAGAAGCAGAAATAGAACTGGGTAGGAAGTGGTTTTCCTGTCCCGCGAAAGTTTTCGAGATCTCGTTTTTCCCATTATGCCTCAGAATGAATCCAAGTTCCACCAAAGATGAGAGGGGGAGAAAAATAACAAAGCCCAGGTCTGACAAAACAAGAGAAACAGAATGGGTGAGCTCATGGCATCTATATTTAAGTAGTCGGTTAGGTAAGGCACTTCCCTGGGACAAGGAACACCAAGGTGTACCCCCCTGTTCTGACCCCAGCCTGGATCCCGGGTCTTCCACTGAATGACTGAGAGTGTTCAGCTCATGTCAACTTCACATTAGACTTGCAGTATAGCCAGTTACTAGAGTATCAATTATTTTGATGCAAGTATCTTGTTTGTCCGTCTTTGTTAAAATTTTGGTGATGATAAAGTGCTATTTCCAACAAAAAAGTTTTCCAATCCTGGGAAATGTCTGCCCTTTTTTACTTACAGAAGCAGTGTTTACTCACAAAGTCCAACACAAAGGGTGTAAAATTTACTTTCAGTGTTCTAGTGGCTGCACATGACCTAGGAATAAAATCTTGGTCCCAAATCCTCAAAGGCATTTACGCACCTAACTCCCACTGAGAGACAAAGACCAGAACAAAAAAATAGAAAAAAAAAATTTAAAAATTATTTGGGTATCACCACTCTGAGCTTGCAGACATCTGGGATCTGCAATGGAATCCAGATGGACTATTTCTGTCTCAGTTTCTGAAGCATAGGTGCACATTGAACTGAATTTGATGACTGAGCCTCGTCAATATGGTGTGCCATCAGAGAGCAGGTATATGCTGAGGGTGATGGAGAACCACCCTGTCCTGAAGCATTTCAGAGCTTCTTGCAACTTCAGAAGGGATGTCTATGTTGTACAACAGCAATGGACTACAATAGCTGTCCCAAGCCTGCCTTCACTGCCACATCTGCACTACTATTAATATTTCATCGGACTGAAACTGATGTATTTATATCTGCCCAAGGCCAATTGAGACCTTTTAGTGCAACCTAAGCACAGTGCAGAAAGGAGCATACACAACTCCTTTGCTAACTCTGCAGGCTTGAAAAGAGATTAAGCAGAACAATGAAAGCCCTCTGGCATCAGAGCTGTTATAATTGCACTTGAAGCTGCAGACTTTATTTTCCAGCTATGGTGCCACCATATTTAAATCCAGCTGTTACTCTGGATCTGTATTAAGACAGGGTAGCTGCCCTTCCTCCATCCTCCTCACATCAGAGCCTCCAACATCCATTTCAGTTGCAGAAGTGAGGAAGGCAGCCCATCCATTAATAGCAATCCTGTCTCTAGTTGATAAGCTAGATTCCCGCTGCTTCTTTTCCAGTGACATCACTGTTTAATTTCTCTAGATTTCTCCTGACATGAAATCATGATTTCACTATGGCAGAGAGCATGGTCCTCAGGCAATAGTTAAGAGTAATGCTAATGATCCAGGTAAATGGAGTGACTTCTGGAGAAGTAAAATGAAATCTGTTTGCTCTCTTTTTTATTGCTTGTTGATATAATTTCATTCCAAATCACTTGATGGCAAAAGATGACTGGATACTTTAAACAGCAGCGTTCTCACAGAGTAGAAAGAGAACATGTGGTCTGCTGCACAGCTGTGTTCAACCCACCCACTGTATTCAGAGTGTAGTTCAGCCTTACTTTCTTATGAGGGTAATAAGTGTGCACATAGAATGAAATTAAGAACCCTTCCAAGTTCCGGGCCAGGTGCTGGGCAGATGTACAGCAAGGGAAGGACTGTAGGCAAGCACTGAGAAGAAATCTGCTCTTGTAGGCCACGGGGCAGTTGCAGAGACCTGCAAGGAAGTGTCATCCAGGTCTGTGGCTTACCTGGGTGCCCACAACAGAAGAGTGGGAGAGTTTTGCTCAGCAGAAGATTTGACCTTTTCACAACTGTCTTCATTCAGTAGTGATTCCATTGCTCCTTTGCTTTCATGCACAGACCTAACCGCTACAGCTGCAGCTCTTCTTCTGAGTGAGGCTCTGACACTTATTTGCAGAATGAATCTCAGAAGTGAGCAAGGGGCTGGATTTGTCTCCTGGTAGCTGTTACTGACTTTCATTAGTACTTCGTTTTGAGACAACTGTATGAAAAGAGCTATCTGAAATCTGCATTCTGTTGTTGGCGTTCAGCACATAGTCTTTCACATGTGAGTTTTAATACGTCATGTAAAAAATGATGAAGACTACACCTAATAAAATGAGCTGTTTATACATATTTACTATACAATCCAGATCATCACTTTCTGTTAACTAGCTACGTTGAAATTTACAGTGACTGATGAACTACCAAAGAGAACAGCAGTTAGGCTGCTGTTACAAAATGTCCATGTAGCTCATTTGGCTTCATGGATGCATTAGTATTAATATAGTCTACTATTTTATGTAAATATATTTTTAATGCTATTTAAAATGAACAATGTGGAAAAAGCCAGAATATGTCTATTCTTCTCAAATCCCGATCTTTGAACTACTCTGGCTTCTACTTATTTTTTTCTTTCCTTATTTTTTTCTTTTTCTTTTTCTTTTTTTTTAAATTTTTTTTGTAGCTGAAAAGAACAACAATGACATCCAGTGGTTGTAAAATTCTCCAACTTTTTTTATCCTTCCATATTGGACACCAAATCTAGTGTAAAAAATAGATAGGTCTTAAGACTATTGTAAACAAAGACACAAATTTTAAGAATTTTAAATTTAATAAATGCTGAATAGAAGTTCAAAGCCTTAGCATGTCACCTTGAGACATTTTACAGTAGACAATTTTTAGAATATATGAATGCTCTTTAGACATTTTTGATAGCATTGAAATAAGTACAATGAATTTTCTCTAGAACTCTGAACCCAATTAAAGTCAGAATAAATTAACATGTGCTTTTTAAAACTACTTTATATCCATCAGCCCTTTCTGGCCTGCCTTCTATGCCTGTTTGATGCATTTAGAAATCAGGATAAGTCCACCACTAAGCTATATACTCAAGCATCACATCTATACATCTTTTAAACACATCCAAGTGTGGTGCTTCAACCACCTCCCTGGGCAGCCTGTTCCAATGCCTGACAACCCTTTCAGTGAAAGGTTTTTTCCTAATGTCCAGTTTAAACCTCCTCTGGTGCAGCTAGAGGCCATTCCCTCTTGTTCTACCACAAGTTACTTGTGAGAAGAGACCAGCACCTTCCTCTCTACAATGTCCTTTCAGGTAGTTGTAGAGCGATAAGTTCTCCCCTCAGCCTCCTTTTCTTCAGAGTAAATAGGCCCAGTTTCCTCAGCCTCTCCTCATAAGACTTGTTCTCCAGGTCCTTCACCAGCTTCATTTCTCTTCTCTGGACCCAGTTCAGCACCTTGATGTCTTTCTCGTATTGAGCTGACCAAAACTGAACACACTACTCGCCTCACCAATGCTGAGTACAGAGGGACAATCACATTCCTGCTCCTGCTGGCCACACTATTTTTAATGCAAGCCAGGATTCTGTTGGCCTTCTTGGCCACCTGAGCACGCTGCTGGCTCATATTCAGTCGCTTGTTAATCAGTACCCCCAGGTCCCTTTCTGCCAGGCAACTTTCCAGCCACTCTTCCCCAAGCCTGTAGCATTGCCTGGGGTTGTTGTGATCCAAGTGCAGGACCTGGCACTTGGCCTTGTTGAAGCTCATACTATTGACCTTGGCCCATCGATCCAGTCTGTCCAAGTCCCTGTGTAGAGCCTCCCTACTCTATAGCAGACCAATACTCCCACCCAACTTGGTGTCATCTGCAAACTTGCTGAGGGTGCATTCTGTCTCCTCATCAAGATCATTGCTAAAGATGTTAAACAGAAGTGGTCCCAATACTGAGCCCTGAGGAACGACACTTGTGACCTACTACCAGCTGGATTTAACTCCACTGACCACCATTCTTTTTGGCCTGACCATCCACCCAGTGTTTTACCCAGCAGAGCATATGCCCATGAGTAGACATTTTTTTCATGAGAATGCTGTGGGAAACAGTGTCGAAGGCTTTACGGAAATTCAGTTAGACTACTCCCACAGCCCTTCTCTCATCCACTAGGTAGGTCATCTTGTCATAGAAAGAGATCAGGTTGATCAAACAGGACCTGCCTTTCATGATCCCATTATAACTGGGCCTGATCAGCCTGGTAGTCCTGTGTATGGTGTGTAATGGCACTCAGGATGATCTGCACCATGACCTTCCCTGGCATCGAAGTCAGACTGACAGGTCTGTAGTTCTCCAGATCCTCCTTTCAGTCTTTCTTGTAGATGGGAGTCATACCCTTCAGTTTACTGGGACCTCCCCAATTAGCCAGGACTTCTGGTAAATGATGGAGAGAGACTTGATGACACTTCTGCCAGATCCTTCAGTACTCTTAGGTGTAATACATCTAGCCCCATAGACTTGTGTCTGTTTAAGTGCTGTAGCAGGCCACTTACTATTTCCTCTTGGATAGTGAATGTCTCATTCAGCCACCTGACCCCCATCTTCCAGCTCAGGGGGCTGCGTGTCTAGGGAACAACTAGTTCTACTGCTAAAGACTCAGGCAAAGAATGCATTAAGCACCTCATCCTTTTCCTCATCCCTTGTCACTATATTCCCCCTTCATCCAGTAAAGGATGGAGATTCTCCCCTGTCCTCCATTAGTTGTTAATGCATTTAGAGAAACATTTTTTCTTGCCTTTAACAGCAGTAGCCAAGTTGAGTTCTAGCTGGGCATTGACTCTCCTAATTTTCTCCCTGCATAGCCTCACTACATCTTTGCAGTCCTCATGAGAGGCTCTTCCAAAGGCCATAAACTCTCCCTTTGCTCTTGAGTTCCAGACAGAGCTCTCCATTCAGCCAGGCCAGTCTCTTCCCCTCTGTCTCGTCTTTCAGCACACTGGGACAGCTGTTCCTGCACATTGATCTCCTTCTTGAAGTATGTCCATCCTTCCTGGACTCCATCCCTTCAGGATGGCCTCCCAAGGGACTTTTTCAATCAGTCTCCTGGACAGGTCAAAGTCTGCCTTCCAGAAGTCGAAGTTTTAATGACCTCCCTCTTTAATTCCCCAAGAATTGAAAACTCTATCATTTCATGATCACTATGCCCAAGATGGCTTCCAACCATTGCTTCCCTGACAAGTCCTGCTCTGTTCACAAGCAGCAGATTCAGGAGAGCACCTTCCCTCATTGAATCCCTCACCAGACACTTCACCTTCCCCTAAGAAAAAGAAAATACATAAATACCAAAATTCCCATAAATACTGAAAAGAGAAGAGAAGTGAAGTGGTGAATTCTACATTTTTTCCAAGGTTCTGCAAACCAGGCTGGATATGGGGGGAGTCTCCCAGTCTGTAGGTCAATCCACTAATGCAATTTAATTTTGACTCCTAGTAAACATCCAAAAAATATAATTAAAATTATACAGGAGTTTATTTGAACAAACAAGTTTTAGCAGGTAAATTACCAAAGGAATCTAGGAAACATACCACCCTCTTTTTTTCTTCTACAGACAGATTTTCTTCTCACTTCTGTGACTAACTCCACTGTCCACTTTGCAGAACCCATCAGAGTAGGAGGCTTCCACACTTCCAGCTCCTGAGTCACTGGGGTGACTACTGAGCAGAGTTAAGAATGGCGTTCTGCATCTAGTCTCCAGCTCACACAGCGTACACCATCTGAAATCCCTCTCCTGGTGTCAGACAGCTTCAGGGCTCCCAAGCTCCCATTCTGCAATAAGTAAATCACTTGGCTTCAGGAGCTGGAAACAATCTTCCCAGGGAGCCAGGTAAACCTGGAGTTGCAGCAGGGAATACATAGATTTCAGTTAACCATCAGCATTTTTCAAAAAGAAGGATTTATGTGGAGGGAAAGGGATTCAGCAGTCTCTCCTGTGGCCGGTTAGATTTAATGAGACACCTCTTTCTGTGGAGATTTCTTTCCCAATCCAGCAGCCCAGCAGGGATGAGTTAATACACGGGCTGCTATTTTTTGTTACAAAGCCATTATCCTTTCCTTCAGTTTGGCTTGAGGTGGTGCATGTCAGTACATTTGAGAACACTAAAATCAGTGTGAGAAAACTGACATGTTCTTTAGAAGAAAAAATTAAAAATTTTAGAATAGTGCTGTGTTTCTGTTCTCCTGGGATTAAGTCTGCACGTTGTGCTCTGTGAGATCTGCTGTATCAACAGTATATTTTATTTTCATTCATCTGTCTGCATTTGGCAGAGGTACAAACAGACTGGTTTTATAGCTTGAGAACTGTACCTGGATTGACATATCATCTGCAATAGAGAATAAACTAATCTCTGCCTTTTCTCCTCACTAGTGGTATCTAACAGCTTCTGTCAGCCCAGTATTACTTGGAATTATTTGCTAGCTTTCATCAACAAATTTCACTTTGTGACCTTCTGAATGCCTCGAAAATATCCACAGTCAAAACCTGAAACCATGACAGTTTGGTTTTAGATATATAAACTGTATATTCCTTTCCCCTAAAGGGACTGGCATGATATTCTCCCAGGCAAGGAAACGCATTTGCAATCTTCCCACTCGTTGCAGAAATCGGAGAGGATGATCCTCCTGGTGTATCTCTTGGTAAAATACAGTTGCAACTCAAAGAAGAGAAACTTAGCCTTTGATTTATTCTTAACATGGTATACATGGCCGGTAAAGTTTCTTCCCAACCACACTTGGGCTACAAGTCTCCATAAGAAACAGGTACAGCCCTGCCAAGAATTATATATGGTTTTATGAGTTTGAAAGTATTATTACTGAGGAAAAATATAGGGTGAAGTGTAAAAAGGCTTGTTAATGAGCAATATGATCTGCTTCCCTTCTCTAGCGACTTGTCTTTGCTACACATACTGATCAATGGTGAAAAGGAATGGCAAACGTGGAATAAAGGTGTTCTAATTATCAACGCATGTATAGCAAAACCATCACTTTGTATTTCTACAGACATGATTATGCTTACGTAAGTACAGTAGAAACAAAATAATACAGAGAAATCTATACTAAAGTGTAGAGCAATTGAGAGCATAATTGAAAGTCAGTGCAAAGTCTCTGACACTGTATATTTCTTGAAGGAGAATAAAAGTCTTCCCTAGGTATATGCAGCACAATACTATCATTGTGCATTATCCTTTATTTGACTCCAGAACACAACCAAGAAGATAAATCCTCACAGATATCAACTGGCATAATTTTATTTACTTTATTGTGGTAAAATCAATTTAGAGCTACCATCTTTAGAGCCTCTGTGTCTGCTGTCACCTCCAGCACCCACAATAGAGGCCACCTCCTTTTTCCTTCATCTCTTCTGCTCTCTGACTGGTCCCCAGGGATATCCACACAGGGTTCCTGCCCACCAGAGCATGGGGGCAGCACGTCCCCCAGTAGAGAGCCCATGTCTGTTACAGAGTGCACACTGGAGTACAGTAAGTGAAAACTTGTGTTTTCCGTAAAGAATGAAGTGCTCCAGAAACCCACTTTGTTCTGGAATTACCTAAGCAGTTCCACTCATCAGTGGGTCTTACGGGCTAGTTTCCAGGTGCATCAAAAGAAGAATAACTGTTTGGTGAAAACAGAGCAGCTGACTTCACTTGCTACAATATGTGCTCTCCCGTTAGGCAGGGAAAAGAAAAAAAAAAAGGAATCCATGAATACTTGCAGAAACACAGCAGCAACATTTCACTTTTTATTATTGTCATTAACATTTCCTTTGTGCTTGTAGTTCCAGTCAAGACTGGGGAACAGATATGTGCAGCCACAGAATAAAAGCTACAGTCCCATCCTAACAAGTTTACAATTTAGAAGCAGCAGATGGAACCAGACAGATGGCAGAGTACAAGGGCACTGTGAGAAAGGACTGATTTCAGAGCAGCCTCCTGCCTAATGCTGCTGACCTTGGGTAAGCCTAATGACTGGATACAGCATGGTATTTGAAGAAGAGGGAAATAACATCAACACCTGGAACTTACAGCCCCTTGTAATAAAAATACATGACACTTTATGAGCAGAAATATGTATATATAAATGTGTATACGTCAATAATTATTCTCAGAATTTAGTGTCATGTGAAATACCACACTAGGCAAAATTTCATAGAATCATAGAATGGGTTGGGTTGGAAGGGACCTTTAAAGGTCAGCTAGTCCAACCCCCCTGCAATGATCTTCAACTAGATCATTGCTCAGAGCCCCATCCAATATGACCTTGAATGTTTCCAGAGATGGGGCTTCTACCACCTCTCTGGGCAAATTGTTCCAGTGTTTCACCACCCTCATAAAAAATTTCTTCCTACAGCTAGCCTGAATCTACCCTCCTTTAGTTTAAAACTATTACCCTTTGTCCTATCACTACAGACCCTACTAAAAGGTTTGACCTCATCTTTCTTATAAGCCCCCTTTAAGTACTGAAAAGCTGCAATAATGTCTCCCTGGAGCCTTCTCTTCTCCAGGCTGAACAACCCCAACTCTCTCAGCCTTTCCTCACAGAAGAGGTGTTTCACCCCTCTGATCATTTTTGTGGCCCACACCAACAGGTTTCTGTCTGTGTTGTACTAAGGATCCCAGAGCTGAACACAGTGCTTCCAGACGAGATCTCATCAGAGTGGACTAGAGCAGCAGAATCACCTCCCTTGCCATGTTGGCCATGTTTCTTTTGATGCAGCCCAGGATACAGTTGGTTTTCTGGTCTGCAAGCACACATTGCCAGCTCATATACAGTTTTTTATCCACCAGTACTCCCAAGTCCTCTCCACAGGCCTTCTCTCAATCCTTTCATCCCCTAGCTTGTATTGATGCCAGGGCTTGCCCTGACCCAGGTGCAGGACTTTGTACTTGTAAAGTTTAGAAGTCCTACCACCAGTTCCTGCATATGCATTCCCTTTACTCTCATTACAATTTTTTATTATTAATTTGCCATACTTGAGCAGTTTTCTCTCAAGATAGTCAAGTTTACTGTTTTATGATCTAGAGAGTAAATGGATGTACAAGCTTTCATCAGTATATATTCTTTGGAGTGTTATTATTTAAAAAAAACTAAGAAGGTATTTTGTTAAAAAAAAAAAGGTACATTTTAGTTTGCTTAGGATGCCAACTGTTAAAAATAATCAAATGTAAATCTAAAACCTTCTGAAAGCCATTACCTTTGTCTTGAACATCAAAACTAACAGAACCAGCAAGGAATGTCAGAGTAGCATAATAAAGTTGCTTAGGGACTTTAGTTGTCAAACTTCTTCAGAAGTTTTGTAGTTGCTGTATCATAAACAGAGAAAAACTGGTAAAGTCATTTTAGTTGCAGCTCAGGCTTCACAGGATCTAACCATAACAGCTCCCAGAGAGCCTATTTTAGGTACATCAAAATAGTAAAACTTGAAAGTGCCAAGAGTACAGTAGCTACATTTGTAAAACCAACATTTCCAGCTTAACTCAGAGGGCAAAGCTTTTTCAGGGCCCATGGCTGTAATAATCTCTGGAGTTAATTTTTTTATCAAAGACAAGTTTTTGTTTTGAATGCCAGTCTGTCCTCAGATTCTGCTGATGAGATGTGTCCTTACTGCAAAGTTCTCATGTAATTCTAAATCCCATTTTTCCTTGGCTGTCCAAAGAGTAGCAGAACCAATTAGACATGTAAAGTCTAGTTTATTTTCTCAGTCCAATTATCCTGACTTTATTTTATGAAGGCACAGTTCATAATATAAGCTATCTGTTTCTTTTTTGTCCTTCTCGTTTATCTAGGACAAAATAGAATACTATTTTCTCTGTTCCATCTGATACTTTATTAGTATATTTTATTATTGTTAATGCCATGTACTGAATATTCACCCCTGCTGCTGTTTCACACTTGTTGAGGGTGGTACATTGAAATGTCTTTGCTTCTGTCTTCTCTTTAAGTGCAATACCTTCAGACGTGGCTCTCACCTTCAACTAACACTAAGTGGGATTTCTGGACTACTGCACTCTGGCTCACATCTGGGTGACTGGCCCAGTTTCTCAAATCAGAGAACTTTTTACCCTTAGCAATAGTAAGCTTAGGCAAAAAAGGACTTGAAAGTCACCAAAGGGACACAGGCACATTTGCCTTGCCATACAGTCTGTCCACTCTCTGGTAATGGATATGCAAACATCTTGCTACCTGATATCCACCAATAAAACCTACTTTGGGCCAATCTGTTCTCTTTAAGCAGTCCTGTTCCCAGTTTTAATGCTGCCTGTTCAGTTTTACAGTAACACATTGATTTCACACAGGTTCAGCCTGTTGGCAAAAAGAGTCCTGTGTCTGGCTGCTGCCTGGCAGCTGAAATTTTCTAACAGCAAAGTCTCTATCTCTTAGTGAGACCCTTGACTGTGGGGAACTTTCGCAAAGCAGAAGCTTTCACAATATGTGAATGTGCGTTGACCAGCTTATCCCTTACAGAGTCTTTCTGTGACTGGAAGCAAGGGTATTGCCCAGAGAGAAATTCAGGGAGGCAGCAGCCCCGTGTTCCCTATCTCTGAATGCATCAGCCACCTGTCATTCTCCACTTACAGCTCAGCATGTGCCACTTCTCTTACACTCCCTATTGCCTCTACTGCATTAGTGGACGATTGAGGGTCAGCAAAGAAGCCACCATTGACTTAATATGTTGCTTCCTCCATAGCAGCTTCATTGTGTCAATTGAACAAAGTTCGTCTGTACCCAGTAAAGAATGGGGCAGAAATTGTCAGTAAAACAGGCACAAACTGAAGTAGTAGAGGACTAAATGTCTGCTCTGTGTTACACACCAGCTGCCAAAAACATTCCAGAGACATGTCAGCAGTTTGACAGCTATAATGTTCCATCTATGCTGCATTGAATGGACTATGCCTTTAACATGAAGACTGAGAAAATTTTCTCCATTAAAGATTCACACACACAGAAGGCATATCACCTGTCAATTAACAAATAAGCAGGTCTGTCTTGAGGAAGGGAGAAAATAACCTTCTTCTATTCTGTTTCTATTGCTAAAAATGCCATATATTGTCACTTCTTCACCTCAGCAAAGTTAATAATAATATACCAACAGATTGTGAAACACAAATAGAGGCTTTGTAGTAATTAAATTATTTACTCTCCTCAGTTTATATTTCAGCTTACACTAAGTTGATGCATGTGTAGGTGACTCTTAATGCCAGTGTTTAATATAGATGTAAAACTGACATTAAAAAAAAATTAATTGAAAATCTCAAAGAAGATAAACCAATCCAGATATGCAATGCATTGAAAAACATTGTCAGATATCCCCAAGTTTTATTATTTGCCATGGACATCAACTTTGGGAGTACAAGAATGTGACATTTGGGTCAAGAAATCTGAACTATAATAAATAGGAAAAAAATGCTCTATTGACAAAGATTTAACTAACAGCAATCACTGACTTAGTGAATTAAAAGTAAGATAATAATTTAAATCTAATTTGGAAATAAAAATCTGCTGTGCAAAAAGTATGTTTGTATATCACATAGAAAATCAGAAACCAGTAACTTAAGCAAGATATTAAGTAGGACTCCAATGCAGGCTGTACACAGCTTTGTGTTTTATAATCTGTTAGGAGCTAAACTACAAAATCTTTGAAGTATTAATAACATCCTTAAAGGGAATCCCATCATACACTGAAGTGTCCTTTAAGCTACTACAACTCATCAGGTTTGTTAATAAATAAGATCACTTGTGAAAAAACCCCACAAACTTATTTACAAATAAAAATTAATCTCTTCAAAACAAGCTTCTTAGATGCCAGCATGTCTTGTGAAATCCATATAGGTTACTTTTTACGTTCAGTTATCCTAAGACAAACAGAAAATTATATTTAGCTCACAATAATTAGCTTGATTATCCTCATCTTCTTATTCAGGTATATTCCTAAACTGTAAATATTCCTTAAGGTGAATATGTTAACAGTCTCTTACTTTGCAAAACAGTGTTATATTTCACCATGTAGAAGCCGAGCTAAAATACATGATTATTATTGATTTGATTTCTGTATGGGCTGCTGTGGGATTTATTCATCCATTTTCTTTAATGAGAAACACAATTCTGCCCATTCCAAAACTGCAATTAGAATCTTGCTTGTGAGAAAAAAAGAAATGTGTGTTTTTATTTCACAACAGCTGACTGGTTTTATTTCTTTTAATGTAAACCCGACTGTGGATAGTACACAGGTGGTTCTCATCCCGCAGAACTATTTAAGGCTAAACATTCTGAGGTTTACCTTAGTTAACTGTGTAGATATAAAAACTGAGCAACTGCACTAGAATTTTACAGCAGAACAAGTATTTAAAATTTGCAGCATAAAGCAACTACAAAACACTATTGTTTTCAGCCAAGAAAGTCTATGATCCTTTCAGTGCATTAGCACTTCATTTGTAATGAACTGGAGAATGCATCTGAATCTGATCTTAAACAAAAAACTTAGGTGTGCACAATGGAAATCAATATTTCAGCCACGTTTTTTTGAAGGGATCAGGGGAGTTTGAGCTACCCAGGTGGGGAAATAGAGGGTGAGAATAGAGGTCCTTGGTCATACGAGAAAGGAAAAAGCCTTGAAAAGGAGGAACACTGAGAAAAAGAGGCCAGTTGCAGATTCTACAGCCATTGCTCTGCCTCAGCAAGAAGTGCTCCATTGAAGACAGGAACTGCAGTGGGTCGATGTGTACGGGCAGGAGATCTTGGGGGCCCTAGCAGAGTGGGAAAGACAAGGCAGTATTTTTTGGACTCTAGTCCCAGACAGCTTCAGTTCATTTTAAACAAAGAGGAATATGACTTTCCTTTTTATTTCTTCTTCTTTTTTTTTTTTTTTTTTAACCCTGGGGAGGCGTTGTCACCCCCAGCCTCTCTACTTTAATTTTTGCCCTTGTTGCAGGCTGAGAACTGGTGTGATCTATTGTTAATGTTTAAATAGATTTCTGTTTGGGGTGGGATACCAAATGTAGGCTTGGTGAGCTGCAGAAAATAAATAATGGACAGGAAAGCTTGTTTTCCAGGCTGAAGTGGAGTAGGAGTTAGCGAAGGAGGGGCTGGAAAGGTAGTTGGTTAAGATTTATTTGGCAGACATGTACAACTATCCTGTTTGAATTGTATTTGAATTAATTAACTTCATCTGTGTAAACTGGGTCAGTATCCTGTAATTTCCTAAGGGTACAGCTGTATCAGGAAACTGAGTAGTCAGCAGAGCTGGTTGAATAGTTAAAATAACTGATTTACAAATATGTCCAGGAATAAAACCACTGAGTTTCATTTCTCATGATTTATAGGGCAATATAGGAAAATTTATCTTACCTGAAAAATGTCCTTTCTGTAAGAGGGGAAGTCCACAGCTCCTTGGGTTTTGCTCTCATAACTTTCCACTCTCTGGAGTCACAGCCAGGCTGGTCAAACTAGGCTGTACATCAGCAAGTCTCACAAGTTTCCAGTGTAACTTCATAGAAATGAGTCACTTACAGCTTAATTCACAGCTAAGCTTATAGAAAAAATAGTAATAATAAGAAAAATAATCCATACAAACAATTTTTGCTGCAGTACAGTTTAAACTTCCATGGCAATTGCCTTTATGTTCCACAGCATCTCTCAAAATGATAGGTATATTCGAGAGGCAGAGAGAGCATCCACAATGAAAACATAACACAGTTTGCAACTGTTTGCTTGACTCTGAACTGCCCTTCTTGTGCCAGGTGGGTAGATTTTCTTGCTAGTTTCCTTTCTAGAAGAAGTCAAATGTATGCAAACATCCTCCCAGGAAAGACCACAGGTTTATTACAATACAGTACCCATTTGATGTCAGGGAATGTAAGAAAATAGTGAATGCAAGATGTCCTACTGCCCTTCCTTTAAAAAAGAAAGAGTATCAGTTCAGAAACAGTATGCCAAATATGCTGCTTCCTCCAGATAATGGCAGGATCTGAGAAAGTTTGCCTGTATAATTTTGAGAACTTAATAAAATATCTTCATGAGTATGTTGAAAAAGATCTGCCTAGACTGAAGGCTTCCATGGCTAATAAGGAAAAAGCACAAATATGAAAAGCAGAAAAAGAGATTGCTGGCTTTTAAAGTTTTGGCAAAATATTGATGTACTCATCTAATAACTAACTGGACTCTTAACAGCGGGGTGCTATTTTAATTTCTAATTAATGAGTAGAATTATAGATTACCACAATGAGGGAGTTCCTAATGAGGTATTGAATTTACTTGCTTTTTTAGAATTTTTCTGCTATCAAGGTTTCTCAAGGATTTGTAGAGGACTTTTTTTTTCAGTATTTGTGGGGTTTGTGTATTTCATATGTGCTTAGATAAAACATGAAAGAAATTTATTTCTTTTAACACAGTACTGCTTCTCCCAGATAAGGCTGTAACCTTAAAACACATTCCTTACTGAAAGGCTAATAGCTTTCAAAGATGAAAATTTATCAGTATTTCTGAAAAGAAAAAGAAAAAGAAAAAGAAAAAGAAAAAGAAAAAGAAAAAAAAGAAAAAGAAAAAGAAAAAGAAAAAGAAAAAAGAAAAAAAAAGAAAACAGAAAACATTTCTATAGGAACAGATTGATGATGGTGAAGTACCATAAAATGCCCCACTCACTGTGGGGATTTTTGGCCAGTGGGCAGTTTCAGACATTTCTAGACCTCTTGCCTCACTAAGATGCTTCCCACTTCTGACCTCATGTGCCTCTGAGTCACACCCAGCTTCTGGCAAAGCTCACCGTGTCCCCTGACAAGGGGCTGTTGCCTTTCTCACGTGAGACACTTTCTAAACTGTGTTGACAGTGAGGATAATGACAGATTTTCCACATCTTCATTTTATATCTTTTTTTCTCTGAGTCTAAATTCACTGCACTACTTCACAGCCTGAGGCGAGTTGAAATGAACGTGTAGACCTGCCTGCTTCTGGCTACTTCAGAGTGCCAAGCCAACTGATAAAAAACCCAAAAAACCACATTAAAAATTCCAGCAAGTTATCTTGTTTGCAATTTATGGATCGTTTGCATGCAGAGTGAACAGGAGCAGGGCAGTGGAGAACAGGTTCCCACCTGGATCCACACTAGGTAGTGATCCATGAGATGACACTGTTCTCCAGGGATGAGATGCAGTTCAGCAGATACACGTGGTTCCTACTGTCTCTGTGAGAAAAGCTCTACGTTCATTTGACCAAACTAGAAACATACTGACCTGGGAGACACTGGTAACAGCAGCTTCGTGAAGTTTCGTCATAGAACCAATTCTCAAGGGTATTACAGGAATGAGATGGGATTAATGACGTCTAGAAATTGGAACAGACAAGAGACAATTAGAAAACAACTAGTTCTGTATTAGGGCAGATCCTGGCATCTGTCTCCCATGATGATGGCAGTTGCAGGCGGTAAGGAAAAGTCTACAGCTTTTGGAAAGGTCAGGTAACCCCAAAGTAACTAACTTACTGTGGCCCCTATGCTTAAGCAAAGATTGCAAAATTCAGTGTATTTAGCAATAATTTAATATTCTGAATTTCTGAGAAATTACAGTGCTACAAGTTTTCTGATGAGAAAATCTGATTTTTGAATTTGACATCTCCCTTAATAATCCCCTAAAAATGTTATCTGAATTTTGTTTCCACCATTTGCTAGAAGGTATAACGGGCAATTTTTTTGTAAATACTCAATCAGCAGATTCCCCAGTGATTTTCCCACGTGACACTGGTAAGAGCAGTTGAATGTTTCAGAAAACTTAATTCTCACTTTCTGCAGATTAATTTCCCACTGGCTTTTGAAATAATACCTGCTGTCTCCTGCTGCCTTTGTGCAGTGCAGACTCTTGCCACCTAACTAATTTCCCAGCCGTATTCTCCTGTTAGTACACTGCCCTTCTCATGGCAGGACGGGAAAACACAGAAGTTAACTTGCCCCAGGTTACATCAGAAAACAGGAACTTTCAGTCAAGGAGGAAATTAAGAAAAGGACAAGAAATAGAAACATAATGAAACCATTAAATTTCATCGAGATCCAGCAGTAGGAGTGAGAAGTCCTGCCTGACACGCTTCTGCACCGACCTCCGCACCACACAGCCTCCCTATAAGCATTTTTTCCAGCTCACTGCAGAGGGGTGATAGCAGATGTTCGCTTGCTCAGCCTGACTCAAAGCCAGTTTACAAATGTGTGCCCTGGATTCTCCTTTTCTGAGGAGGAAGCCCTGGAGTGCAGGAAAAGGAAGCGGGATCTCCTTGCATCTGTGCCCCAGTTAGCCAGCCACTCTCAGCCTGCACTGAACGATGGGACCAGTCGCTAGACAAAGGGTCTCTCAGGAGTCACTTCAGTGATATTGAGTGAATTCACTACTTTTATAAAGAGAAATGAAGAAACAA
Source organism: Actenoides hombroni (assembly GCA_024336885.1). Classification (NCBI taxonomy): domain Eukaryota; kingdom Metazoa; phylum Chordata; class Aves; order Coraciiformes; family Alcedinidae; genus Actenoides; species Actenoides hombroni. Next base: position 785,914 of record WUAM01000261.1, read on the forward strand.
CAGCACCCCGGCTGTAGCGAAGTCACCCTGGACTAGTTTCCCTGCGAGAGCAGGAGTCACCACAAAAACCTGATCTTCTCTCCCTGGCTCTTCTGGGCAGGAGACTCTGGCTGCAACTGATGTTGAATTTGAAATCGGGGTGGGAACAAAATTCCTGAGTGATTTATGCAGCACATAACCTCGCAGATTATTTAATTGTCTCTTTCGGGGTTGAAATAAAGGAACAGTGTCTGGAAAAGTGTGAGGGAAGGGCTGCTTTTTAAAGAGTTACCTTGTCGAAAACATGGAAATCAGGAAATTAGGATTGGATTCTGCCCCCAGTTACAGCAAGGCAAATTCTGATTATAGAATCATAGAATTGTCAGGGTTGGAAGGGACCTTAAAGCTCATCCAGTTCCAACCCCCCTGCCATGGG
>WUAM01000261.1:786428-807112 GCA_024336885.1 Actenoides hombroni
AAAAGAAAAAGAAAAAGAAAAAGAAAAAGAAAAAGAAAAAGAAAAAGAAAAAGAAAAAGAAAAAGAAAAAGAAAGAATAATATTTTGTAGTTGGCGATTTTAATTTCCAGGTAGGAATTGTTTTCATTAATAGAGGTTTGAGAAACCTTATATCTGGTTCTGAGAACTGCTCTGTGGCTTTACATAGTCTGTGGTGATCTGGGAACAGGGCTCATTTATCATCTGTGGTAAAAAAATAAAAAAATATGCCTTTTCATTTCTAATTCTATCTATATTGCTAGATAAATGAGAGAGAGAAGATCTTTCAAGATGTCCTGTTTGCCAACTGTTTTGTCAAGGTTGAAAAACGTGTGGTGAGTCCATGTGTATGGCCTGCTTTATTTCTTCCTCTCATGTCATCTTATTTTTTCCTTTGTAAGAGTAACTTTTCATGGATTACAAACCCAACAAGAAATTTTGAGTGAATCTTGCATCTCAAAGGAATTAGAATATATAACCAGTATTTTCCTTCATCTTATACCATCTTACTTTCTTCACAGAGTCCAAACACAAGGACAAAATGAAGGGCCTTGAAAATTAATTTCAAAGATGAATGAGCAGAAGATTCTCTTTTTTTTTTTTCCTAGCAAATCAAAGCTATATCAGCAACAAGCTATATGGCCTTGCAAATGCAAACACAGATGAAGAGGTGTCTGAACTACTTCCAAAATTGGAAGTAGCACAGTCACACCAACGTGACGGCCTATCATAATTAACTAATAGCTAAATGGCTGCCACAAGCCACTGTAATATTTTGCAGTGCTCTTTGCACTGTAGACAGATTATATCTTGCCACGCTTTTTGGCTGTCTCTGTGTGCCACTGCAGCACATGATACCACTGACAATAATGTTGCATAGAGACGCATGGAAAGAATGTGTAAATCCTTTCAGAAAAGTACACATCATATCTCATTAAAAAACATCATGTCTCATTACATTCCCCTAAGATACATTTCTTCTGTCAAATCCACATCAGGCTCTCAGGATTGGTATTGATAAAGGTAGCAATGTAGGCAGTGGCATGTAATTAAGCATTCATAGTAAAATTTTCAGATTTAAGCCTTAGCTCATTTCCATCTCTTTTTCCTATGGTTTTGTGATATTTAGTGGTTTGTGACCAGTAAAACAAAACATGTCAACATACATTCAGCTGTAACTTGCTCATATTTCAGTTGTGTTGCTGTCAAGTTCAAAACGATGTTAACACATAACATTGTTTTAAGCAATATTACTAATAAAGGTAGAAATCTGCCTAACTGAGGTGTTTGCGGTTGGCAATAGGAGTAGGAAGTATCCGAGAACACTTCCTAGTAGGAAGTTACAGAGTTTTGTTTTGACAGAGCATGATTTTGATATTCTGGATAATAAACCAACAAAGCTTTTTAATGTGTTAGACTGTTGGACTAAGATATGATTTATTTATTAGGCTTGTATTTTTATAAGATGTATGGAAGGTTTAAGCTGTGCTGGCATTAAAGATATTGGAATCATGTTTGTACAACAGATAACACCTTGATGCTGACAAAATAGATACAATATATGTGCAAGTTATTTGGTGTTAAACACTAGAATAAGAGGCACCAAATGCATTTGAATACAGTATTCTAATAGTTGTAATACAGTTACACATATTTATATATCTATATATCTGCATGCAAGTAAGGCATAAGTGGCAGATTTAAGAATAATTTATTTGGAATGCCTCTGATAACTGCTCAACACTTTATTCCACCGTATCAAGCAGCTGTGGACATGAAAGGGTTAAAAAATTATTTTTACACTCTATGTAAGCAGACTTCTTTAGTTTTTTGTTATGAAAAATACTAATGCTGCATTCTGCTTATTTAATGGTGTAATATTTGAAATAATTATAGATGAATAATTGTTTCTTTTAATTTCATTTGTTGTGTGGTACCCTTGTTCACAAACCAATGGGACACGGGAATATTATTACATTCATAAAAGCGCAAATTATTGTTTTATGCTGTGCAACAATGTTGTAATGCAGTATTGCTGAATATGCAAAAAGAAAAATAAAATCTCTTTCCAGTGTAAAGCCAGGATATTGTTTACAGTAGCATAAAATAAGACTGTAGTTATTTGAATGTACAATGCCAACAAATCAATTTTAAACAAAACAACCAACAACAAAATCAATTTTTATACAATATTAGCTACTAATTACCCTGCAGGACTGGTCTTCTTTGCAGGAGGTGGGCTGCAGAGTGACTTTGGTAGGCTGCAGAGTTTATCATGAGCTGTTTATATCAAGGCCAGTCAAATAGGTATTATGGTCACAAATACTGCATTTTAATAGTCAATGTTTGATACTAAAAATTATTTTGGTTTCTGGGATCCCACTGTGTTTACTTAATGAGCATTTGAGTTCTATTTGGTCTAACGATTTACACATTTCCAAAGAGCTTTTAAACTTCTTTTCTGAACTGTAGAATAATGCAGATCAGACAGCCCACTTCCTTCATAGCAAAGGGGCTTTTCTTTTTTATCCTATTCTGTGTTCTTCAGGCATTTCATGATGAGGAAAAGAAACCCTGACAACTCAAATTGTTCAATTGACTGAAGTATGCACAAAGATTTAAGAATACAAGTAGAGCTGATTAAGACATCAAGAGTTTTGTTTCTAAGCATGATGGCTGCTCCAGTTGAACAGTTATTCCTTATAAATATTTTATGTATGAAATGTATGCAAATTATTTTTCTTCCTATATAGTATATAAAAAAATACATGGCATGTGAAAGACCTAGTGTTTAAATGCTTTTACTGATAACAGTTATGATCTTTCTTAATATTATGCAAAAATATATTGGTTTTACCCCATTTCCTAGCATAAGACGTTTCCCATGTCCTGGTGGGGAACTGCTAAGCATCCTATCTTTCAGCTTTTCTCTGGTCTTTTCTTCAATTACTGAGCAGCTCTATTCTCATGTTATCTAATTTTTCATTTCCTCCAAAGAAGAGCAAGGATGAAAGTAACTTAATAGAAAGGAAGTGAATACTTCTTTCCAGAATAGGATGGAGCTGATAGATTGCTTCAGAATAAGAAATACTGGTTTTCTGTAGTTTACCAAGATTTCTTAATAGAAGAAGCAGGCAGTATTCAGAGAAGAGGCACTTCAAAATATAAAGATACTTTAACAAGTAAAGATTGGATGAATTAACTGAGAAGAAATCATCAGTCTGTAATAACTAGATAAAAGAAGAAACAAGGAAGGTCAAATCTGCAGAAAATAATCTAATGAGATAAAGAACATGCAGAAGGTTGAGGTGACAATGACAGACAGAGGACATCGTCAGAGACAAAGAAGCATCAGGCACTAAGGGACTCATGATGACACATACAGAAGAAAAGGGAGAGAGAGGAGGAAAAATACAGAAATAATTATCACAAATAAAGTATTGAAATAAGTCCGACATGGATTTGACACTTGATTTGGCATATTTGTAAAATCCCTTTCTAAAATTTTTTCTGTCAAGAATTCCTGCTTATCTCAAAGGCCTACCAGATAATCTTATGGAAATATTTAAAGTTAAAGTGCTCTCTAATATGCATAACTGTTTTATTTTTATTTCTATAAATCACACCTGTTTATGAAAACACTTTGTACTTCTGCGTATTTTTCCTGATTTTTATTTTGCACTTCTCATATTAAAATAATAGGGGAAAAAAACTTTAATTTCTTCTTGGCAAGTGTTGCTTCTATCAAAATGACGAGGGTTTTTTCCTCTATTCCTTTAATTGATTCTGTGTAGTGGAGGGATAAATGCAAATTGTTCTTTATGTATCAATCATCTTTGGGCTATTGCATCTTTCCCCCCCGTCCTAATTAAACTTGCTGAGTTCTAGATCACAGATGGTGTCAACAACAAGGATTCAGCTTTTATGGCTATGGGCCATCTCTCTTTAAGAATCAAGGACTGATAGGAAGAGATAGTACCTACCTGAGCAATTGGACAAAAAAAAGCCCTATTTGTCAACACACCTACCAAAGCATGGGGAGGACCATATTTGCTAGTTTAGACTCACATTAGGCAATGGCACTGCAGTTTCCCACAGCTGAGGGAAGGCAGAAGAAGTGATGAGGGATAACAGTAGCCAAACCATTAGATTTAAGAGAGATCTTTTTTTCAGTCTGAGATTAAGGCATCTGAATGCAGGTTTGTCCATGTATTTCTTTCTACATGTTATTGACAAAATTTGAGCTTTATATTTGCTGGAATATGGGAAGCTTTTATGATTTTTTCAGTTACTGTAGTTTAATACTTGGCAATATCTTTTAGTAAACAGTCCAGAATGTTTTGAAACAGTGCATTTCTGAAGAACAAGCATCATATTGTTTACTTTTATTTTATTTTATTTTATTTTATTTTATTTTATTTTATTTGCCAGTGACTGTATGTAACTCAGTTTCTTTAAGCCCGTTTCTAAAACAGTGAGTAATAATGAAATGAATTACATCTGTAGTAACCTGACAAGCCATTCAATCACTTTGTAAGTTGGCACACAGCAGCAGAATAAATGGCAGAAAATTGAAGACACAGAATAAAAATTTACTTACCACTTTTGAAATATTCAGTATTTTATCTAGAGATTCTCCTCTGTATTTTAGTTTGTATTCGACGCTTTTTAAGATTCTGCTTTTTCATAAATTCCTTTGTAAATCAGATATTTCAATTTTCCTAAAAGTAATTTATCAAAGTATGTTATAGAAATCATGCCTCTACTGTGTTTTACCTTGGATAGCTACAGGTGTATAATTAATAGTTCTGATATAGCTGAATAATCCTATTGAATAAAAACTAATTACTTTTTAGGTTTAGTTAGGCCTTAAAATCTGCAACTTATTTTTTACCATAGTCTTCCTCCCAGGCAGAAATTAATTCACTTACTGACACTAGCTTGTCATTCATGTAGATTTTTTTCACATTCAACATCTGGGAGGGGATGTGTTTCTCAGCAGATGCCTTTGACTTCTGATGTGCAAACTCAGTTTCAAAGTGGTTTTGCTAAGGAGAGATATTTAGTATGTGACCTGCTGGGCAGCCCCGTTATTGCTGTTTGCTGAGGAACTTCCCAGGAATTGGAAGGTAAAGGTTGCAGATCATATGGCAGAATATTTATTCTGAAAGAACTAAAATAAGCAAGAAATGTTTTATTCAGTCAGTTCCTCACACTATTCACCAGATATCATTACAGGAACTTTTTAGGATGTGCTGTTGAAGATTACTTTAGAATTAAACTAATCTAAACTGAGTTTTGGAAGTGTCTTTTAGACTCAACCTTGTTTATGTGGGCTATAGGGTCTATCCACTAAGAAGCACATATATGTTTACTAGGACTTCTAGTTTTCTTGAAAATGCAGTAATAATTAAAGAAGAAAATTTAAAAACATAATTTTGCTATCATAACTAAAATGAACTGCAGAGTAAATCCAGAATTAATTAATTTCATTTGAATATTTTAAAACTATAAATAAGTGAAAACAATGCTAACCTGAGAGTAAGCATATTTATAGGAGATAAACTACAAAGTTAGTACAAGACATCCTCCTTTCTTTTTTTTTAACTCTAAGTGGATGAATGAAAAATTGGTTGAATGAACATATTTAAGAACATTATGCCTGTTTACTATCAAAATGGAAAGGATTGAAAAGGACTTTGCAGTCTGCAAGGGACACAAGACCTGCCCTGAGCCTGTTAGTCTTGATTTTATTTGCCAGCCTGGAGGGTGGTATCTAAATGCCTGTTATTTTTCAGATGACGTAGGAATTATGGTAAGTACATTAGAAGTCATGATTAGAACTAAAAATTATCTTAATAAACTTGAGGAATGATCCAGGATGTAATTCAATAAGAACAAACAGAAGATATCATGGTTAGACAAAAATAATCAGCAGCACAAATGTAGGGTGAGAAAAAAAATGGCTACCTGTCATACAGAAGATGATTGAGATATTATGGTTCACTGTGAGTTGAAAGTGAGTCTTGATTTAGAAAAATTAAAAGAATTAGTAGGACAAAAGCAAGGATAACTGCCTAAAAATGTGAGGCAACCTTTCCACTCTGCTTACCCGGACTACTACATCCCTTTTATGACAGTACTCTTAAAAGAGGATGTGAACCAAGTAAGACACTCTGCAACACAGCAATGAGGAAACACTAAAGTAAGCTTGGAGAGGAATATGAGAAAAAGAAAAGAATAACCTGATCCCTATTATACCTGGATACAGAAGGCAGAAACATTTGGCTTAAATTAAAATAAGAAAACTCAGGCTATACACTGGAAACACTTTCTAACTAAAGGATGATAACTGACCCCCTGGACTATTCGGAGTCTGTATCTTTGCTTCTGATTTTGTAAATCTTCAGGAACAAGCTGAATATATGAATTGGGAGTGACAGGTACATTTGTTCCTGATAGAGATTTCTCAAACACTGCCTTTTTATCGTGACATATTTGCTATAAAAATAAACTCTTTTTTAACATTCCAATTAACAAGCAAGAAAAATAAGTTAAAGTTCACCAAATGTTGGCAGATTTGCATAATACAAATTCCTGTCTTAATAAGATTATATTCCAAAATTAATATTTGGGAAAAAGCCCAGGTAAATATCATAATGGGTAAGAGAGAAAGAGTTTTCATTTTACCATTTCTGTGATTAGATTGTTCTTTAAAATAATGATCATAACTAAGAGTTAATGGTCTTTGTAAAACTCATTTTGTTTGCAGCTGTTTTGTTTTCATTATTTGATAGCCACATGGAGCCTTTCAAGGGAGCAAACAGTTACAACAAGTTGCCACATTCTGTATCAATTCATTCTATTTTTATTATAAATAAATCCTCTGGTTTTTTCCTTTTAGGTTGTGCCACCATGATGACATAGAGTAGTGACTCATCCAAATACATCCTGCTGACAGAATTTCATAACCCTTCATGATGTCTTTTGGTACAAAAGAAATTTCTCTGAATTTAAAATTATTTTTCCTTCAACTTTTGTGAAAAAGAATATAAAGGACCCTGAAAATATATTCTGGTTTCTGGTGGAGGCTGATGGGATGCTGAGAAACAGAAGAGTGTTTAAATTCAGCAATGGAACCTGTCCATGAAATTGTATTTATCTATGATAGTTACTGCTTCTGCCAATTCTCATGCTCACCAAATAAGCTCTAAGCCCAGGGTTTTGCGGAACTGGAAAAATATGCCTGCAGTGATGGCAGCCAAAGAAAAATGTGAATATTGCTACAGAGGGAGAAACCTGAAGGAATCAGGAACTTCTGTTAGATACGTGCAGGCATATACCATTGAGATTGCTCAAACACATCACATCTACTGAACTACCCTTTCTTTTGACAGCTGTGCATGAGTGTTTTACTTTAACCCTCCCTGCGTGCTGTGTATGTATTTAGTAATGTGTATTATTACTGAAACGATGAGGAAACAGGAGAAACAATAAACAGTAAACAGTAAAATTGGTCTTATTAGCTGGATGTTATGTGGAGATTGTAGTATTTGGGAACACACAGAGCTGTAAGTCATTTAATTTTCTGAATTCTTCATTGTCTGTCTTTACAAAAAATAACCAATCTACTTTTCCTTCTTCTCTTTGTCCTCTTCTGAATTTTCAAAAAGTATAAATCTAGTGATTGGGAGAGGTCAGTGCATAGATAGACACTTGTAGCTGAGCCTCCGATCACAGGGGAATGACGGAAAGATGGCTGGAAGGGAAATTAACCGATGAATCAGGTAAGGAAATTCATCCCAGTTCAAGCAACAGATGTGGTTTTGCTGGTTTATGTTATGGTCTAAATGGGAAAATTTGGTTATAAAACCAAATTGTTCTACTTGTTCTAATTAATTTTGATACTGCCCACATAGTCTAAAAATTAATGCACCCATGTGATTGTACCAGTCCTGTGACTGTAGACTTTGCCTTCACAAGGTTAGATTACTTTCACAATCTCTGCATGATTTAAATCCATCTGGAAACTAAAGCTAGTGTAAAATCTGGCTGCCTCAAATCTGGCTGCTCTTCTAAGAAATTACTGTGCCTTTATGGAGTTCAGTGCGCTTTTGCCATATGATCCAAATTGGCTACCAGTAGACATTTGGGGATTTTGAACTTTTAAGCTCTAAATGATTGTATACCCAAGCGATGAGCCTCCTTTTGTGTTATTCCTGGACCAGCTGCTGGCAGCAGACATACTGTATTCCTTTTAATCTACCAAAGAGGGAAATTTTGGCAAAGTACAGTCTGTGATAGCTCATTCAGGCTGTAAACATGGTCATCTAGTTAGTCCTAACTTGATCTTCCTGCAATCCTAACTCCCAAGAGAGTTTCAGGAAGAGTCCTAACTCTTCCTGAAATCTTTTACTGTTCAAAAGACTGTGGTAATAAGGGGAAGAAAAAAGCAAGATTGTTAATGATTAGAAAGGGCAGTCCGTCTCAATCTTTTCTTTGATGGTTTACTAGTTGGGGACCAGATGGAATTGCTTCAGATTAAATGGAACATCTTTTCTTAAGTAGAGAGAAAGAGATGTTGTAAATGTGCAGCTCCCTTAATTTAGATTCAGGCTTCTTCTGTTCATGTTGCCTAATATCCATAGGTTATTGTGTGCTTTTTCTCCAAACCTTTGTCCACCTCCCTTCTCCTGTCTATATCAGGCATCTATTTAATAAATGTAACATGAAGGAACATGATGCAGTCTGAAGCTGGAGCACCTCTTCAACAGATTTGTGTGAGAGGGTTGAGATGAGGCATAAATACCCATCATCTGCTATTCACAGTCTATCAAGAATTAGCAAGGGCACAGAGAAGTTTAGATAGGTCCTTAAACTGGGACCAGGCAAGATCAGGAAGCCACAATCAGTTTTCTGAATCTCTTCTTTCTTTTTTTTCCTCTTATTTTTTTACTCCCCTTCTGTTCTCAGAGTAAAAAACCAGAACTATGGGTTCTAATTCAATAATATAAATGAATTTGATAAAAGACACAATATGGCTCAAAAGTATTCAGTAGATAAGATGGAGAACATGTTAAACAACAAATACTAAGTAGAAAACTGTTGCATGATGAGGGAGAATTGCACAGGAATATGAAAAGAAGTCAAAGGAAGACTAAAAAAGAGGTAAGAGGCCAGCTGTAAGGAGCAATAGGTACTCGTGGGTGGCTGGTCTTGAAATCAAAGAGTGAAATGAGTTATTTGGCACATAAACTTAAAAAAGGATAACAACGCTAACATCTCACTAAGCATGTTAAATGTTAGAGCTGTATTTCTGTTCTCGTCTACAACATAATGTTACCATAGAAAGTATTCATTTCACTTGCTTAGGAAATAGAAATGCTTTTTGATGAAATATTTATCAGAGGAAGGCTCAGTTCTATGTTTTCTCTATAAAATGTCATCATTCGCATTTGTTTTGATTTTGCATTTTCATAGCAACAAGAGACAATTATCCATCAACAGGAGACTATTATTATAACTGTCAGGTCTCCAAGGTATATGGCAGATGGGGCTACTCCAACTGAATAATAATTTCATTACTTCTACTGCAGCTATCTGTACAGAGTAATTACCAGCAGTACTAATTCACACAAATCCCATGTATGCTAGGGAAAAGGTATAACATCTCCAGATAACATACAAGAGAATGATATTTAGCCTCTTTCACATTGAATCACAAAAATGAATAAAAATAGGGGAAACAATAAAAATATCAGAGCAGTGAGCTCTGCAACCACAGGTTATTAGCTTGTGCCAGAGACCATATTTTGCTATGACAAATATCAAAAGATTGACGTTTTCAACACTGAATAAAAAGCTACTGGAGCTGAAGCACTTGCCAATAGCATTGCTATGCAATTCTAAAGTCACTTATGAATTGGAGGTTAATAAAGGAGGAAAACACAGGAACTGAGTGTACACATAACAAGGCTCAGAGCCACTTCTCCCCTCCTACTGTGTTTACTGACAAGTGAGCACTGAAATGTGAAGTCAGGAAGGATTGCAATAGGCACTTGCTGCCTCATCTCAGATTATTATGCTTGATAGAAGTCTCCTCAAATTCAGTGAAAGGTTTCTAACTATCTGCAATAGACATAGGATCACTTCTTAAAGTAGTCACACCTCCAGTCAGGCAGAGGTAAACATGTAGGTAAACTAGTAGAGTGCCTGTGATGAAACAGACGCTTTCCAAAATTCTGTGAAATTTTCTATTCAATGTCTCAGCGTTGATAATAGATGAAAACATGTAACATACTATCATGACAACAGAGCTTAAAGCCCTAAGAGGTCACTGTGCTTGGAACTCTGTGTTTTAGATAGACAAAACAGTGGTTAAGAGGGCACATGGAGACATGGAGAGGTGAAGGGTCTTACCAAGTTCCTCTAACCTTTTTAATTCTTTTCTTGTCTAAAATATTTCTTACTGTGTTATGTGGTTCCTCACAGACAAGAGAAGTATCCCCAGATAGAATTGTGTTCTCTGTGTCATGCTGACAAGTTGAGAAGTGACATACTCTTACTTATTTAGGGAAGGTGCATATATCTATATGTATTGTGTGTATATACATCCATAAACAAAATATCTAAGTTTAATGGAATTAGAATAAGAAGGATAAACAGAGAACATACATTGAACAGGTGAAATTCATCTTCTTCCAAGTTCTGTAATGGTAGAAGGAGGGGACAGGAGTAATGGAAAAAAAATGAGGGACAAAATCACTGAAGAATCACAGTCTCCAGTAAGTACATACAGTCTTTGTAATAGGTAAAATGTTAACAAATTTATGCAAGATGGGAGTCAGGGAAGGGTAGAAGGATGGGAGAAAATGGGTAAGGGGAGAAAAACAATTCCATGAAGAAAAAAATAGGTCAGAAAAAAAATACTTTGATCAACAATGTGGAGGTATCATTAAACACACATTATGCCTTTCAACTTTATTTATTTGTGGAATTCGATTACCAGATGTAAACTTGTACCTCTTGATACTGAGCCCCTGAAATAAATAAAGGATAGAAAACACTGCTAGTCTTCATGCTGAAACCATCTGTTGATCTTTTGTTTTGATACCATTTCATATTGTTCACATTTTAAAGTTTCCAACCAGCCTACTTCTCTCTGAACTGTTCTGTATTTTCAGTTGGTTTGTTTGTTTGTTTGCTTACAGGGATTTGGGGTCTTATGGTAATTTTCCTTATAAGTTACTAATTCTGATATCAACAGAACAGTGAACCATTTCAAGAGGGTACTGAGGCTAGGTCTGGGTATGGTCTCATGTTAAAAGCAAAGCCTTCAGACAGCTAAAAACTGGAAGGGTTCACAGTCTTACCCCACGGTAATTTAGAACAGCTGCAGAGAAGTTCTAAACCAGTCTCTCCTGCCATTTCCCTGCATGGAAATTCCTGGGTATGACTAATGGTGGTATACATGGGAATAATCAATGCAACATAGAAATAAAATAAATTCTTTTTCCAAGTACCTATCTGTCTGGCTATCATTTACTTTGCTCTGAGATAGAAATATAAGAAATATGTTATTCTTAAAGCAAGAAGACTAAGGGCTCTAAACAAAGGTTTTCCCTTGCAAATCCTATAATGAGGTCCTTGTCCTACACAAAATCTTCTGAAAAGCAGTGTTCCAGCATCTTAGAGTCATTTAAAAAAAAACAAAAAAAAACCCCAAACAAACAAACACAAAAGAGATTACCAAGTCCTAGCTGCTGAGGGAAAATGACAAATTTGCATTTCAGGACATCTACTAGACCTATGAGTTGGGAGCAGAAGAGAGCATGCCAGTGCCTGATGGGTTGGTGCATGGTGGTGGAGAAGCAGAAAGTGGGAAGTCAGTGGGTGTATTGCATGAATACAGTCATTGGAAACCCCAGCCCAGTTGCTCCGCACTCATGAAAACTCATGAAACAGGATTTTTAATCTGAAAATTTGGAGCAAAATGATAATTACTGATGAACATAGGTTGTAATTCAGTACCACACAGAATTGTGATTATTTAGAACCCAACATGATTGTGGTAATTCACAAAGATTATTCATTTGTTATTTTCTCATTAAAAGCCTCGTTATAAAAATGCTCTATGGTTGCCACAGAATATAAAATGCAATTTTTTTTCTCCCAGTGAATAGCTTCTTAACCAGCTTCTTAATCTTAGCCACATGATGTAGAGCACGTCTACTCATGCTGGGGATAGACAGTGAGGTTTCAGTAGTGGGTGCCACAGGCATCTCTGAGTAGGCAGCTGGAACTGCCCTGTGCCATGAGGGATGTAGCCCATCACCTGAAAGAACTTCAACCCATCAGAGGAGCATGTGGTGCCTCTGCTCAAACTTACTGAAGAAAAAGGGCAATAGCCACTGGGGGCAGGAGGCACAGGAGAACACACAAATGGAGACATGAGGAATGCCATGTGAGGACACACAGAGGAAAATATGGAAGGAGGCATGTGGAAGGGTATATTGTTGGGGTCACAGCAGGAAACACTCTTGGAAAGAGGAGCTGCATGCTAGAGGAGGTACATCTGTGGGGAAATGTGGCCATAGGCAACCCACACCAGGACAGGGACACCCTAAAGGACTGCAGCCCATGAAGGACTGCAGCCAATGGAGGAAATTGTTCCAGAGCAGACAAAACAAGCAAGAATGAGGTACAGGGGAGTAAGAAGGAAGAAGCAGCAGGAAGAAGCCACCAGGCACTTACCCCAGCCTCCTGCACCACCTGTCACATCACCAAGGGGTCTGTGGTGCAAATAAGGGGAGTAGAGCTGAGAAAGAGAGGAGGAGAGGTGCCTGGACTGAAGCTGAGCCTGGGGAAGGGGGAAGAAAGGACTTTTCCGTAAGTGCTTATTTAGTTTATTTTCTTTGTTTCTCAGTACCCGAACCAGTAATTAACCATTTATGTTAACTGGCAATAAATTAAATGAAGTGGAATTCCTTGAGTTGACACTATTGTGCTTGAGATACTACTCTAGCGCAAAAAAAATTTTACGCAACTAGTTTCTGTTACTTCATTATTTCAGAGGTAACACCAGGAGTTAAAAGTAGTATTTTAAACTTATAGATAGAAATCTTGAATTGAATTGCCAGAAATACCTGAAAAAACATGGCCAGTTTTGAGAAGTGGTGTCCCAGTGACACTGAACTACAAAGTGAGAGACAATGGACCTATTCTAATCTTTATTTCCATTTCAATCTGAATTTGAGCAATTTAATTCACATTTCTGAACCTGTGCTTTCTTCCTCTGCTTCTTGGATTTCTCAGTTAAGAGTATACTTCTTGGACAGTTTAATCATCTCACTAAATCTGTATATGGTATTTCTTATGCTGGAACTGCGACCTGACTTTGGTCTACTAGATACTACTGTAATGGAAAGTAAAAATAAAATGGTCAATAAAACTAATTCCTAAGTATGCTAACTAATAAAAAGAAGTCATAAGCATGTGAGATTTTTTCCCTCAGGTCATGACAAAAGACAACACATCTCTTGCTGTTATAACATGAGCTTACAAGAGAAGAAAAGCACGTGAAAAACAGCTTGTCAGTTTCTTCTTAAGAGATTGAGATGTATTGATTCAGGATTATTCTACAACTTCCCATTCAGTCAGACAGAGCAATAATAGCAATTCAAGAGACAGAAGTATTTTTTCTTTAGAATTGCAGCTGCATAAATTGATCCCAGGTCTGTATATCTTATATGCACACTGCATCATGTAAAGGTACTCAAACTTTAAGACCATTTTCAAAAAACTCTTCTAGGAAAGTAAGGTAAGATCTAAGCAAATAGTAGTGCCTCAGCCCAAATTATGATCTTGAAAACTCTACAGCCTAATCTTAAAGCCAGCTAAACTCTATAGGTTTTTAGAGTTACAATATTTAAACTTGACAGGGCAGTTCTCTTCTTCCAGGAAACCATTAGGTGTAAGCACAATTCACATTCTTTATTTCGACTTGGATGGTCTTAGTTTTGAAAATTTTTAGGAGTAAAATAGAAATAAATGGTTTATTCCATTTGTTTTTAAGGTTTGCACAAAAATCTGTTCCCACTGGAATTGGCAATATTGCTAGTTCCAGTATAGTATCTGCTAACTTTGGTTGCCAGATGAATATGGATTCAGGTAGAATCTTTTCAATCTTAATCTTTGCTTCTGATGGAAATCTCTTGGTTTGAATGGAATCTAATTGAGATTATTATTTAAATGTTATTTTTATATCAAAACTACAATTTTTCAGACAATCCTTATCTGTAGTAGTATATAAAAAAAATGTGATGAGTTACAGAATACCTTCAAGGAGCTAGTCCGAACTGAAGGAAGAATTGTAGATAATGGAATACCAAAGCAAGCCACTAATTAAAATCAAATTCATGTTTCTGAGTAAAAAAGTTAGTCTATTTCTAAAGTTACTGTAAAAACTTAGTTTCTTAATTTGGGCACAGAAATGATAATTAGCATCCTTCAAGAAAATAACAAGACAAAAGTAATTTTTTGCACATCATATCATCTAACCACTTTCCCAAGAATAAGGTATGATGTTGTGTAAATCTGAAACCTGGGTGCTGATGCTTTGACTGCTCATTTTCTGAATGAATTTCCTGATGTAGAATGATATGAAAGAAAGTGTTTTAAAAAGAGAGAAAAAAAACAAATTTGGAAAGGTGCTGCTTATAAAAGACATTGCATGTGCATGGAGGAATTTATGTGAAAATGTGTGAGGAGGCATTCAATCCACTGAGACATTTTCCATATTGCCTATTTTCTGTCTTTAGTATCAAAGACTTGGAAATACCCTCTTCTTTCAGAGTAATTATTGCTTCACTGGGAGGCTTTTCTTTTCCTACTTATGCAGTAGTCAGCAACTTGCAAATGCATTCTCTGCTCTTCTGGAACACTTGGCCCTTGTGTTCCTGTCAGTCACTTTGAGCTGCAAAAGCAAAGGAATTCAGAAGGGACCAAATAGATAATGTGCAGCTTACCTGGTCATCCAGTGTGCACAAGGAATCAAGTATGTTTTATTCAGACAGCATGTAATGCAAAGCCTTCAAACAATTTCAACTTAAATTCACAATCTTTTAGAAGTAAGAGATATGACTGAGCAGCAGTGTCATAAAACCCCATTTACAGAAGCTTAGTACTATCAGATGAAAAATACCAAATACGATTTGACTGAAATTTCCAATTCTTATTGTCAGTCCAAAGGTTTGGAGTGTGTGTTTGTGAGAATAGTTGGTAAAAGTCTCTTCATTTATCCTAAGACAAAGTGGTTTTCAGCTGCTTTTCATCTCCTGCCTTCCATATTCCTCTCCCCAGTGACATGAAGTACTGTCATCTGTCAAAAAAAAATGCCAAATACATCTTGATAGATGAAGTAGAAATAAGAGGAGGAACTCACGCAACACAAGGAGGTGACAGAAAGCGTGAGAGAATTGCTTATCCAAACTGAGGGGAGAGGGTGAAAGAAGTTATTTTCATGTGTTTAAAGAAAAATGGTTGCAAAACAAATCAGTAAGTCTCTGAAATTTAATCTACTGCATGGTATTATTTTTCCTGAAAAGTGCTGTAGTAGCATATTTCATTCCTACCAAATCTTATGAAATATATGTAGAATATATGTCATACCATTTAGTATGAGCTTATAGAGTTATACAAAAGAAATCCCAGTTTGCTTCTTGTTGCTGCTGGTGGTGGTGGTTTCTGCCAGATGAAACAGGAGCAGATTAAAACCAAGATAAAAAATTAGATTTTTTTTTTTTTTTAATGCAGGTTCATTATTTTCAGATTCTGAATTATACCTCTGCAAATCTTGGCCATTGAAGGTACCACATAGTTTATGTCCTCATCAATACTAACAAAACTGTTACTTATTTTATAGCATCTCCAATTGCACCATCTCCAGCAAAATGAGAAGTAAAAGCAACAAAAATGTCCTCTGCTTGGAGGAAGGTAGGTATGAGATTACTGGCTACTACTATGATTGTTCCGATCTGCAGTAAGGACCTGTGACCTTGGCATGCCAGACAGTATTATGATGGCCATTATCTAGATGATTTTTGCCACTACACCAATGGAGATAGCAGCGAAAGTAACATTAAGACACAAGCGGTTAAAAAGTCACTTGTCTTGTTTAAGTAGGTTCAGCTCTCTATGGTCACAGAAAGACAGAGAGATCAAGCAAGCATCCCTGTAAGGTAACTTCTCTAAGCATAAAAACAGTATATAAAATAGGCACTTCCAGAGATATTTCATGTGCATAACCAGCTTCAACTAGATCCCTAATTTTCACCTGATGAGAATCTGGCAAGGTGACAGCCTGTCTACCTATACAAGCTTTCAATGTAATGTACTTTAGCTAGGGTGTGCTGAATTCTGTAATCCATCACATCAATTCTTATTTGCAATAGTTAAAGCTTCTGCAGGTATGCATGCACATCTTGCAGTCAGACATGTAATTGCAGCATAATTCTCTCTGACTGTCATGGTTTAGGGTCAGGGCAACCCACTAGACCTGTAACAGATGCTCTCTGTTAACCCCCCTCCCTCCCCAAAGGGGAAGAAAAAGGGAATAAGGGAGAGAGACTTAGCAATTAGGAAAGGGAACTAAAACACCTTTAATGAAAATTAAAATAATAATAATAAAAATGGATTATATATAACTATATACAAACCCCAGCTCCCCCCAGTGACACTTATGTCACCATCATCACTGATGCTGTGGAGCAGGCACCAGGAAATTCCCAGTCTGGGCCCAGCAGCAGACAGGAACTGTGTTCAGGAGCTGCATTCTGGTACCAGATTCAGGAACACACAGATCAGGATAGCAAGAAGAACAGAAAGAGTCCTCCTTGGATTCTGGCCATTGAAGAAGAGAGGAAGAAGCTGGAAGAGCCAAACGAAGTGGGACTTGAGAAACTGAGTAAAAAAAGTAAAATCACAGAACAGAATTAGTTCTGTTCTCATTCAAACCAGAACACTGATACAGCCCCAGGTGAAAAAAAATTCCAACAGCTTTGTGAAAGAGAGCATTCCAGCAACCTCATTGAGAATGATGCTGCATTTAAAGGGAAAAAAGTTATTGAGAAATAAGAACAGCACCTCATCTTTGTGAGACACTTTCAGAAATTGTTACCTTAAGTAAACTGTTCTGAGAAGGCTGAGAATTTGGCTGTTTCTACAACCCCAAATAACACTTAGCCAAGATTCTTGGAGTTACTGAAAACAGAATTCTGAGCTGTTGGGAATATATAATTAATGATTAAAATATCACTTACAACAGAAACCTGGAAAGTGGACAATAAGTCCTTACTCTTCCTCTGTGGTATTAACAATCAGGTTTAGATTTACAAAGGGCATACCTAAACAGGGTAAAACAGTTGCAAAAAAAAATTGTTAGTGACTTTCATACAGCAACCAAACATCTGTAGGAATCCATGGTTAAATGAGCAAAGTATCTGTTTTCTCTGTTATGTTTTCCAGAAAACAATATTCAAAACCTCTAGAAAGGCGTATGGAACTGCAAGTCATTGTTAACAAAGCCAGCACTTCACAGTTAGACAAACAGCCTGTGGCACAAAGAGACATAAATCAGAGTGCCTTCAAAATCTGCCCTTAAAGTTGTGGAGGAAGCAAAAGAAACTGGGCTTTTTTGGTTGAACTTTTCAACCATATTAGTCTGTCTCTATCACGCATTCACCAGTGCTGTCAAACTCATTGTGTACAGGGTTTTTCTATCTCCAGGAAGCCATAGATATGCTGGTAATATAGACCATTCAGATATGAAGTCTAGAACATCATGAGTCAATTGAATTCCTTGAATGTGTGCTTACTGACATTATACATGTACATGGAAAGTGCCGTATCTATCATGCTGTATGCCTGTTGCGGGCTCACCAATGCAGGCAACACACCTGAAATTTGTGAATGCCATACAGACTTGTAGAGACTGCTACAACCACCACACAGCCAGAATACTCAGCAGTTATCCAGAAGTCCTCAACTTCTGTCTCGTTAAACTTCCTAGCTGGAAATAAATGTCCATTCCATTGAAACAGAGATATGGTAGCCCCCTGTGAACATTCAGTCAATGCAGTACTGTGATAAGATTCTACAGAGTACATATTCATGTTAATATCAAAGAAAATGTTAATAAATAATGTTAAAACATCATGTTTACAGTAAATTGAATACTCTGCCTGAGAAATTACTTGCAATTATAAAATAGTTCAAATTTTATCTTATTTTTAAAATTATAGCATTGGGCAATATTCTCTAGATGAATAAACTGCAGGTAGAAAACTTCTTTGCTATCGATTATTGTATTTTTCTCCAACTTTATAGAAAATTCATAAGCTATGGCAGTTCTCTTTTGTTCTGTTGCCACTCACAATGCAATCTGAGTATTTCAATGTTCAGTCTCTTTTTGTAGTTTAAAGTGATACCTTTACATTAAGTGCACTTAATAGGTCAGTACAGCATCTCAAGCTAATTCCTAGCTTCTGACAGATACTGACTCCCAAAGTTTTATACCAGTGCCAAATTTCTGTAACACTTTCTTTTTCAAGGCACCTTCAATGATAAGGAATTTATAATATATTTTAAAAGGCCATTGATTTTAATTCTGGTGTCTATTCAGTCAACCTACTTAATGGTTTCAGCAATTCTAAGCTGATATTTGATAAAGAGAAAATAAATCCTGACCTCTCCACTCTTACAGAATTGTGATCCAAATACAGGGTCAAGATACTAAGTTCTCACATCTGCAACCCTGCTCTCTGTGTAGGTGTGTCCTAGAACTTAGTGACAGAAAGTCTAATTTGGGGTGGTATCTCAGTCCCATTAAAGTCAATGGCAGAAGTACTGATTTAACATGGCAGTTCTGATTATTCTGTATGTCATAAGGCATTTTCCTTCATATATTCCCAGACCACACACCATTTTAAGGATAAAAGGCTGCCTTTTCTAGCATAGAAAACATTGCCCACTCATTCTTCTTAATATTTTTTTACTGTTAGCCCATATATCCACCTTCATCTTAAAAGGTATAAATAAAAGGCAGGAGAAGACAGAGGACAGCAGAAAATCAGTGGAGCACAGTCAAGTCATGGCACATCTGGTTGACTTATAGGTTCCTATTGTCTATCAGATCCTAATCAACTTTGCACATTGTAATAGCCTTGGCTAGAGGGCACCATACTTTATTCCGAAGTGGGATCGAAGCCTGAATTCTTGTAATGCTGCCTCAGTTCCTATATGTAGTAAGTGATTTGGTTTCTGGTTTGTCTGAAATCATAAGTACACTTGAAGAGCCCATTATCATCCGGATTTTGTTATATTAAATAAACAGGTGCCTGCACTGTACATTTCGGAGAAATTAAAGTCATAGCTATTTGGAGAAACAGAAAGAACTTAGTTAAATGCACCTTTATACACATACGGAAATATTTAGCTACTCGCTGTCTCACAGACATATTCTGAAATATAATACACAGTAGTAAGATTGTAGCATTTCATAAAATCTGCAAGTGTGTGGTTCAAAATATTTACAGGACATACATTTAAAACTGCCAGGAACAGGAAGGCTAGGTCTCAATATTTTGTTTGTGGACTTTTTTTCAATTGTGACCTTTTAGACCAAAGTATAAACCAATGTCTTACAGTTGGCCAAGTAAGGAACTGCTTTATATAAATGCACGTACTAGATAGCAAGCATCTGGCTGTTGCTGTAAAATGCATAAAAAGCACCTAAAGCCAGTATTTATGTTGGACGCTAGAGATTCAGTTATCAGGCTTTACAGTGATTGCTGTCATTTTATTTTTAGCTGCTCGCTATTATATGTCCTCCAATAAGTACTTATTTTCCCCAGGAAGCTGGATTTTTGGTCATCAATCAAGTCCTGCAGAATGATAGAAAATAAAAAAGGACTTTTTTTGAGGCAGCTGATATATATCTGATTTCCTGCAGTTCTCAAATAAACAAAGTTTCTTTAAACAGATAAACCAACTTAAGAAAGAGAAGTGTAAGTTAAGAATTGCAGCCATGGTCCTACAATGGGATGTCTCCATGTGAGATTATGGCAAGAGTGGAGCCTCGCTCATAAAATCTTCAGAGTGAGAAGATAAAAAAGAATTGTCAGTAAAGATACAACATTGAGCTAATCTCTGTAATGGTGGAGCTGGGAATTCATTTAATACTGCTCACATTTTTAAGAGTGCACTCTGTGAATATTCTTTAGAGATTTAAATTATTGCCAAGATGTCCATCATGATAAAATATCTTTTTTTTTACTTTTTTTTCTTTTTTTTTTTTGTAACTGTGAAATGGAGGAATTAGTTCATTTATATCCATTTATCTAATGGATATAAATGTGAGCAAAATATAATTTGCTACAAATCCTTGATATAAATCTTTTTGGTAATTATATCAGGTAATGATACCATTCTAACTTTGTCTTCTTCTATTATTTCATATATGTTGCATCTGAATTTTCAGTGAGATGTGGCCCAGGATAATTTTGCTTCTTCATATAACTATTCCACTGTATAGTAATTGCTTTCAAAATTTTGATGCAGAAAATTAAATGGTTTTAAGAATTAATTCCTGCCTAATACAAAACATTAAA
>WUAM01000261.1:818090-828476 GCA_024336885.1 Actenoides hombroni
TCTTTAAACTTTAAATTTTCTAGGAAGAGTCTGAAAAGCTGTGAATACTATTTATTTTGAATATTTCAGTTGAAGTGTAATTTCTTCAAAATCATTCTGATTTCCAAAGATTTGTATTTTAAGTAGTCTAAAGAAAAAAAAATAAATGTTCCTGGACTGAAATAAATTGCCTTCTCCTAGAAGTGATATGAATTATCATTACTAGATTTATGTATAATCTGAATTTCTTATCAAGGAAGTTAATAACCATCAGCAAACTTAAATGACTGCAGAGCTATCCAAGCATGTACTACTTGTTAGAAATTCTTTCACTGTTCTTCAAATACATTTTCACCATAGGCCTGAAGAAACCCACTTAACTCAAAAGAAATACTTTCCAGTTTCCTGAAGACAAAATTCTAAAAACTTATTAACTGCTAAGACTTACAGATCTCATATCAAGATGAAGTTTGAAATGCAATTATGATTATGATTGCATTTTATCTTTGATGGCAGCTGCCAGCAACTACAAGTACTGAACTTTTCTTATGAAGAAATACTTTTCCTGTTCTCATTATTCAGGAGATGCTTTCAACATTTTTCCTTAGGATTAAAGATTCCATTGTTAAGTTCTTAAAAATAACTACTGGTGGACAAAGTTTTTGATTATTTCTTCTAACTAATGAGGTCATATGAATGTTCTCATGCTATCATTTATTATAGACAAAACCAATTTTCTTCCATTAGAAACGTAAAATAGGAGTGGTAGCTTGATATTCTGAAGAACAGCAATGCTCTTGAAGGAAAAAACTGTTAGGAAAAACAATGCCCCTACATTTTTCAGTGCAGAAAAAAGTATATCACAAAGTGCCCAGTAAATTCAAACTCTCTATATATTTATATATACATCATTTTATGTGTACAACTTTCACCTTTCCTACTGCAATGCAAGGTAGTAAAGCACACTTTCTGGACTCTTCTGAGCGACACCTACACTATCCCCTCATTTTGACTTGGCCTTTTACCCTTGTTCTACCAGCATTCCTGGTCAACTCCAATTCTTACTTTATTTCTTTGCTTGATTAAAACTGTCTGTCACAAACCAAAGCTACAGAGTGGGTATTAGGTATCAGTCATGCAAGCACCTCTGCTGGCAGAAGTGGAAATGTGTAGATCCCTTATCAAGGAAGAAAATTTCACATCCCTCAGATCTCTCAATAGTAAAAAATTAATCAAGACAGATAAATGGGGAGAAGTAGAAAGAGATTTATAAAACTAAGTACAAGACAATTAGAAAGATACATTTTTACATTTTACTGGTGTTTAATAACACATTTCTAAAGCTATTGAAAGCACAGCCTAGAAGGAGGATATAAAGGTACACTGGAATTTATTATTTCAGCCACACGAACCCAGATGAAAAAGATTGAGTTGGCATAGTTTTCTAGCCTCTCTACCGGTTCAAATTGAAAGCTTTCCTGTTTTGAATTTGTAGCCTGTGCTAGTTCTGCTCTATCAGTGATTGCTGTATCAGTCACTGGATAAAGAACTTACCTTCAGCATCATCAACACCTTGGTGTGACTGCAAAGATCAAAACATACTTCCTTTATAATGTGGCCAGAGATACAACTAAAGGGTTTGAAGGAAAATACTTTTTAAAAAAATATATTAAAAAGCAACACCTCCTCAAAAAATATGTATTTGACCTTGCTCACTTGCACAGAACAGTTGTCATACTGGTTTCCATTGGCAAGTGTTGACTGAGCTGAGAGTCAGAAACCTGCTCCACAGATGTCCCGATGCTGTGGAAGGTTAAAAATAAGAAGGCGGATTGTATACTTGGTCATACAGAATTTGCTTATTGGTACGGACACTGGCACTGTTCATCAGACCATCTCACCACTAGGACAGTACTGTCATGGCTGCAGATAGGGTCTCATTAGGCTTGTAAGCAGGTAGAATAGTCTTGTACATTGTTATTTTGGGTGTGCTCACATGAAGATGGTAGCTTGCTGCCACGGCCTATAGCCAGCTGGCCAGACAGGGATTGTACCTCAGATCTGAGATCATTTTCCCCAGCTGTGTGAGCAGGTGGATAGATGGTTAAATAAAGTGGGTTCCAACTCTAGGGGGTTCTTTTAAAGGTGTGGTGGGTTTACCCTGGCTGGGAAGCAGGTGCCCACCAAGCCCTTCTATCACTCCTCCCTCAACCTCCGTCAGCACGGCACGCAGGGAGAGAATAAGATGAAAAGAAAAGAGCTGTGAGTTACGATAGATAAAGATGTTATTCTCTACTTCCCATCCACAGGCGATGTCGGGTCGAGTCCAGGAAGCAGGGCTCCAGAACACGTATAGCAGTTGCTCGGAGGACAAGCCAAATGCCCTCCCATCCTCCTCCTGCCCTCTCCCTTTATAGTTGAGCTGATGTCATATGGTATGGAATATCCCACTGGTCAGCTCAGGTCGACTGCATCCCCTCCCCCATCTTGCACCACCAGCCTCTGGTGCCATGTGAGCACTGGCAGTTGTAACATGGGTGTGTTATCAACACCTTCCAGCTCCCAGTACTGCAGCATGAGGGTTGGATGGGGAAAAGCAGCTCAGCCAGACCCACTACAAAAGGATACAGACTTATTTTCTATGACCCTTTTTTATCTTCCAGGTACAGAAATTATTATTTGCCTGACATGAAGCACTAACATGCTTCCAATCTAAATAAAAATCAACACTAAAAGGAAAAAAGGAGAAATAAAATAAGAACTTCTGAGAAGCAGCTTCCATGAAACTGCCAGATAGTGACATAATGAAAAAAACTTATAACTCGAAAAAAATTTACAGAGGAAATGTTTCTTGGGCATAGTACCAGAATGCTTTGTTCTGAAGCCATGTTATATATGACTGTTGCTGTGAAGGAAAGTATGTAAATAGATGCTGAGAATATAACTTTGACTCCATGTCAGTGAGGAAAATAGCCTCATCAAGTCTCAAAACATGACTTCCCATGTGAATTCTTGCAAGTTCTTTAGCTATAAGATCATAAATGATCCGAGACATAAATAAGAAAAGTCAACTTGGAGGAGAAAAAAACCCAAACAAACAGCATAATGAATACTTGAATGACCTTTAATATTTTTCAAAATATTAAGGATGGTATAAATATATGTCTCTTAATGTCTCTGAAACCTTTTCTCTGAGAAAAGATCACTAGAAGCAGATTTATTTTTTTTTACATAATGTGCTATTGCTTCTAGCCAATGGTAATATGAAAAATACAGACTCAAGCAATAAAAAATTGCTTGCTGTGAAAACATTACCTCAAGAAATGTACAAATGAGCCAAGACATTTTGAAGTACTGATTTATCTAAAAAAAAAAAAAAAAAAAAAAGATAAAGGGCACACGGGAATTTATTAACATTTGATACTGTATTTTCAATAAATATTTCTCATCTCATATGATACTAGTGCACGCTTCAGAACTAATAATAGCTCTGTTTAATTAGATATTTTGCAGACAGAAAGGGCCTGGGGAGTAAACCTGATATATATTATGTAACACCAGGATTATATTGCTTTTCCATCCTTAGGCACATTGAAGCAGTAGGAGTATCTAAAGGAATCACGCAAGAATGCGAAGTCAAAAAGTGCAATCTGTTCTTTCTTTAGAGGTGACAACTATGGTCTTTACTCCTGTTTCTCCAGTTTTCCCTTTAAATCATATCGACACTGCTATCTGGGCAGGGAAATGTTATTAACAAATAATCAATATTATTATCCTTATTTTTCAAACTCAGTATTGAAACTCCTCACTACCTGTGACTGTTTGTCAAAGAGAAGGTAATGGCTGGACCCTGCACACTGGCTTGACTTGGCAGAAATAGTAATGAAATGTATTTACTATGGGACAGTGGTTGTTATAATGTACTTTCCATCTTTCAAAAATGCTCATGTATCAGGCAATTTAGCTCAGCTATTAATTCTTCTCAGCACCCAGGCAGAAAGGATGTTTCTTTATAAAACTGAGCAAGCTCGAATTAGTTGTTGGGTAGATCTTTAGGCTACGCTTGGCACAGGGGTGAAAAAGATGTGGAA
This sequence comes from Actenoides hombroni, assembly GCA_024336885.1. Classification (NCBI taxonomy): domain Eukaryota; kingdom Metazoa; phylum Chordata; class Aves; order Coraciiformes; family Alcedinidae; genus Actenoides; species Actenoides hombroni. Next base: position 822,161 of record WUAM01000261.1, read on the forward strand.
AACTACGTTTAGCAGCACCACCTGGTGGTATTGCCTTCTTGTATTTATTCGGCGCAGCCCTCCAAAGCATCCTGCTTTACGTGGGTAAGAAGGGGATTGTATCAGGGTAGTCGATGGAAACGCTGTGGAGAAGTGGGGAAACAGGCTGTACTGAATGCCCCACGAAACAACAGAGACTCCTTCTGTGTATAAATGTGTCTGCAAAGAAATAGGGTGTCAAACATCATTATTCCTTACGTAAAAACCCAGATGTTTCAACCCTCTTTTCCAACCTGATAAAGAAATCCTTTTTCAGAAGGGTATGATATTTTCAAAGAATTAAAAATGTGGAGTTTTTTAGCACCTTGGGAGAAAAAAAAATAATCAAGCTAAACTCCAGTGACACATGATGTATGCTATTGACTTCTAAAATGCCAGTGAATGAGAACTAAAGGCTAGGACCAAAACCCCAGGTTATCCACAAAAACTTGCTTTTAGCTCAAAGAAAAGTTATTTTAAAGGAATTTACTTTGAGGGGAGGAAACAGCTTATAAAAATATTCCCAAATTTACATGAAGTTGTTATTTTAATATACTGATAGATGACCTTAGACAAAGTAGAAACCTTTAGCTGAATTTCTGATATCAGGAAAATTCTGTCAGACTCTTTTTTATTTTATTTTATTTTTTAATAACTTTGTTGTTAACCATTTCTCAGGCTAGTATATTCAGAAATATGCATTATTCACAAAAGGTCACAACCTCCCTCACAAACTATCCTATAAGAACTACACGTACCACATGAAAAAAGCTTTGTGCCAAAGCCCAGAAACTGCAGAAGCCATAAATGCTGAGGAGAAGGGCTTATCACCTGCTTCTCCAAGGGAATGTTTCTCAGCACCCATGGGAGGCAGGCAGTACCCTCCGTCCAGGAAACATATTTCTAGTGTCACCTGTTCCTTTCCCTCCACTCCACTTCCTTAATAATTTCTGGCTTAATTGCCATTCTTAGAAAGTAAAGTTGATGATCATGAAATTAATTCTATTATAGAGATGCTGGGTAACTTTCCTGGATTTGATAGATTTGGAATAAATAAATCCATGCTGCCCAAGGGACTTTGTGATGAACATGGTCTGACTGTGTGGGAACTCTGACGAACTCTTCCATCTCCTCCTCATGTGCTTTTATTTCCCATGAAATAACTAAAATTCACTGTACCAGAAGGAGAGCAAGAGAAAGAGTGACTACTCACAGAGTTCAGAGTTCCAGTCTCTTCTCCAGTTAAATGTTAATTAAAACTCTTATTCCTCAGTTCCAGGTAAGCATCTGTCAAATCATCTGAGAGCCATTCTCTTTCTTTCATTACTTGTCCCAAAACAGATACAATGTTCTGCGTGCAGCTCAGATGAGTTAAGGATTTGGTAACTTGCAGCATGTCACCAACTATGAGTCATAGGTGTTATGAATCAAAACTAACTGTCGATTGTCTCTTTTAAAGATTAAGAAAAGAAAGAAATGAAGCAATATATGGGCACATAATAGTTAAGACAAGCAAATAAAAGCTTTCACAGCCAAAAAAGACCTGCCAGATTTTGAGCTTTATCACAGTAGGCCATAAATGGTGTGTTTACTACCTTTACAGACTGACAGATCTTTATTTTACCTTGGAGCAATTTTCTAGAGGTTAAAGTTTTCCTTTTGAAAGGAAAAACTTTTTTTTTTAGAATTGATCTAGTTATACCATACCTGGAGAAAACAATAAAGTAGTAACAGCTTTCAGTAAGGCATGGAAACTGTCCTAGCTTAACCCTAATTCACATCTCAGCAGGTATTTTAATATTTGTCACTTTACTTACTTCAAGGTACTCAGCATCACAAATTTCCAAAAATTCCAGGATTTCTGTTCTTCCACCATCTGCACAGTCAAAACATATGAATCCATATCCGAAGGGTTAAGTACCACACTTCCTAATGACTTCATTAGCTTTCTTATGGATTAGAAAGCTAGTGAAGAAACTGTGAGTAGTTGTCTGAAACCCTGTTAAATATTGCAAAATATGCAATTTGCAATTAAGTCCCATTTGAGCAAGAATGTATACTTCAGAAAAATACCTGAACTGACTGAAGAATTGTTTCAGTGTTGCAGAACCTACTTTTCAACCTGGTGAGCTATTCCAATGCCTACTAACCACCAAGCTCTTTGCTATAAATTGATGTCTTATTGTACTATTGTGGTTTTCTCTAATTCAGTTTTCAGATTTTCAGTTTAATAGTATTACCATCTGCTAGACAAAGAGCTTTTTCTTGTAAATTCTTTTTATGTTGATATTCATAAATTGATGACGTTAAAAGCTTCTAATATTTTCTTTGCTAAATAAAAGAGATTGTCATGTGTATCCCTCCCTTCTCTCTCTACACACCTGTTTTCCAGTCTTAAAAGTCTCATCTTGCTTTTAAATCTTCTGTTACTTCTGCTGTGCTGTAGAAAAGTGAGCAGGACACAGTACGCCCTGTAAAAATACAGTGGCTCTCCTCCTCTCCCTCCTATTGGTATTGCTTATATGTCTAAGGACTGCATAACCCACTTGCCTGCACTGTCTGACCTGAGATCCTGTGTTTGATTTGCCACAATGACCCCCTCTCTCCCCTATAATCCTTTCCCAAGATACTACATCCAGAGACAGACACCTCCACTCCCTAAATACAAATTACAGTCCTTGTTTTTGGCTTTCTGACTACATTTGCCCAGTTTACTTGGACTTTTCTTCACAGAGGACTCTGACCAACACTGTTTTGAATTTTTTTCCCTCCAGTGCATATGGAGGAGACAGCACCCCAATCCTTTCCCCTGGACCAGTTACCTCTTTGGTTGCCCATTATGTCCCTCATGCTCACGGTTACTTTTCTCACAGATCTGCAAGTGTTGAGTGTTTAATTACCTCTGTCAGCTGGTTCTGTCAGATTGATGGGGATTTATTTAAGTTCTTTTAACAGCAAACTTTTCTTAACCTTTGACAAGAAGCAGGTAAGGGAGGGATGAAACTTGAAGTTATGTTGGCACATTTGAGGAGGCAGAATTCTCTGGTAGGAGCTAAAGGCAAGTGGGCTGGCTCATACACGGGCAGGGCAAGACAGCTGGCAGCAGGCTTGACAAACTTCCTTTTCCAGAGCACAGGGCTGGAATGGTGCATATCACTGAGAAATATACCACTGAGCCTTTCTCTTTCCTTTGGACATAAAATCTTTCCCAAACTGATTTTTTTTATTTTTTTTTCCTAGTGGCCTTTCTCATGTGTCCACTTTTTTAAAACAGATTGCATTTCTTATACTTGTTCATGGTTCTTATACAGTTCATGATTTTATGGGTTTTTACTGTCTTACTCTGTTTTGTCTTGTTTTCAAAATTCTCCCATTCAGGTGTTTATTGCATATACACTATGAAAATTTGCTACCAAAAAATGGACTAACTCTACAGTTAAAACAAAGCATGCATTTGCATACTTACGTGAGAGAGGGAACTAAAATGTGTATTATGTCAATACCACTGCATATCAGAACCAGAACCAGTTGTTACAATTTGAAAAGCGTGAACCCGACCTGTCTGGTCATCTCTTCTTCCATACAGTTAATGGCCAGGGTGCTTTGACAATTATCGTGATGTTATGAAGCTATGGCCACTTCCCTTTGTTCTTCTTTCCTGTTTTGTCAGAAGGACCCCCTGAAATGTCAGGGAGGTTTAAAAATGTGAAGATGTAAGTGCTGTGGAACTTGGAGTAGGCATTAAAGTATGTATCACATTTTCCTATGATCTCTAAGCTTCTTTCAGAGAGCGAGGTTCTTATTGTATATTTGTTTGTTTGCTCCAGTGTAACCATAGTGCTGGTTTTTTATATTTAACATTTGTGCAAGCACTTAGAAACGGGCACAGCAGCAGGCTGTGCGTCGGATGTATCACACTGTCTCCTCGCGTTCCGCCGAAAATCGCTTGGCAAAGCGGCAGGTCCGGTTTCAGAAGCGGATGGGAGCAGAGTTACAGGCTACAGGTGAGCTCTTCTACAGGGGAATCTTCACCCCTCCGCTTCAGCGGGCTGCTCCTTGCGGAAGGGTCGCTTTCGAGAGGCGAGAAGCCGGGACCCCCACGAAGCCTCGGCGGGGGCTCCCCCTCGGCGCTCGGCAGCGGGACGCCGCGGGAGCGGGGTGGCGGAGGGGGAGCCGGGGAAGGCGGAGAGCGGGGCTCCGCCGGCTGCTGCTGCACCTGCGGCTCTGCAGGTGAGCCGGGCAGGGGAGCGGCAGCGGGGGCTGGCAGAGGCACGGGGGCATGCCAGACTCAGGATGCTGTAATGTTCTCAACTTCTGTGCTCTGTGTGCTATCAGCCATGAGGGATTTCTTCTTATTCTTTCTTTTTCATTCTTCTTTTTTTTTCTTTACTTTTGTTTATTTGTTTGTTTCTTTACATTAAAAAAAAATACTCAAAAAAATTAGATTCTACTTTGTGATTAATGTTTGTCCTTAGTGGAAAGGTGTGCATGTGCCAACACTAAATGTTGAAGAGAGTTATTTGTGTGAGAGAATGGTAAGGGTCTGTATCTCTCCAAGCCTGTCCTGGAGAGAAAGATGCTGTGGCATTATTTAAGGCAAAGTGCTTAGGACAGTGATTTTATAAAGAAGATAATAGGAAGGCTAAGAAAAGGTCTCTGATATGACAGCTGTATTTTAAGTCAGCAGTTCAACTTCTTAAAAGAACTATAATTTTCCAATATTTCCTATTTATTGGAATTGAGTCAGAATGGCCTTTTCTGCTGGTCATTCATTGCCTCACATTTATTTTAGAGGACAAAAATATCTTTAATTTGCAGCATAAATTGAGTAAAAAATGAAATGTAAAAGTGTATTTTTAAAAGGCTAGTCTGCCGCATAAGCATAAAACATTATAATCAGGGTTAAAAAAAATGAGATGGGGTTATTGTGTTTAAATCCCCTTTATCCTGACCCTTTGCATTATATTCTTGCATTTTGATACCAGACTCATGTGAAGTCAACTCATACCTTGTAAAGAAAAACATCTTTCCTTAGTGGTTTAACTTAGGTTCAGTAAACATCTGCTTTCTAATGCCTGCTAAGGAGTAGTTAGGGATTTACAGAAAAATTACATAGAAAGACTTCTTTTATTGAATTTATATTGATCTTACATACAAATTTCCAAGTAGAGCTTCTTCTATGATGTCATTAAAATTCTCTGACTCAATGAAAATGTCAGATATTATCAATATTTTCTAGATTTTTACCATTATATTCCTCCACCCCCAAAAACAACAACAACAAAAAAACCCAAACAAACAAAAAAAAGGATTTGTCAAAGGGATAGATGGATAGATGTTTGTATACACCACACCAATTTGTTAATTCAGGGTTATTATTTTGAATAGGAAGTCTTAATAACAATGTGAAGATTTTAATAATTGTTTGGAAAGTCACAGTTGTTCTCTTAGATGAGTATTTGTGAAAAGTGTAAATCCAGATCATCTGAAGCCATCTCTGATACAACTGAGTAGTCAGTAGACTGCAAGGGCAGCCAAGGAAAGGCAGGAACATCCAGGTTTCTTACAACTCCTAGTGGTAGGCAGTGCATCACCCACACCAAGGAAGACAAGGAAATGTGGTATCACTTAGCTATGACCTGGTCTAGAATTTTTGTCCATCAGTTTGGCTTTGTGGGGGGAAATATACAGTGAAGCTGTATGTATAGTGTAATGGGGGAATATAGAAGTAGCATAAGTAGCAATTCTTCCAGTTCTGTGATGATATCCCAGTGGGTTAAAATAACAGGACAGACCTTAAGCAGGCCAGAGATTAATGTTTCTACATTCTCATTTAACTTGGTGTCCAGTTCATTACTCATTCTGAAACTTAGCACTACGTCCAAGTAATGGGAATTGTCCTGTATCTACAGTGACAAAAAGCCATGTAAATCATTTAAATAGATGTGCTGCTTCAAGGTTTTCAGCCTCAGTGGCTGTAAATGGATAACCTAAGCACTAACATCTACTTTGCGTTTCCAGCACCGATCTTGTCATCATGGTGCATATGGGCGTGCTGCATGATGGTGGAAGGGCCTGTCTTAGTGATACTTTACAGAACTGAGGCAGATATTCTGTAGTCCAAATCTCTTATTCAGTTCTTGGGCTAAGAGATCTCTGCTTAATTACTTTCCTTCTCTGCTCTTCATTTGAACAGAGCTACCCTCATCCAATTGATAGCACACCCCACCCAGCCCTGTTTATGAACATTCTCATCCATTTTATTTCGTTATTTTATTTTATTATTTTATTTTATTTA
>WUAM01000261.1:828489-858044 GCA_024336885.1 Actenoides hombroni
GAAATATAATTTTATCACTTGCAAGAGGGTATGGTTGATACACAGGTAAACTGGCATTTCTGTCACACTTGTGTCAGCAAATTAAATTTACCCATTCCACAGCTGCTATTCACTTTACTGAAACAATAACCCCTTGGCATCTAAGGCATGGCACACTGCTTATAGCAAAGAGACTGCAAATTTTCCAAGATAAACATGATCAGGACACTCTTGTTAACATAGCAGCATCCCAGCTCATCAGAGTACTAGCATACCTGATTTATGATATAACAGTTTTGTTTAGGTAGAACGTGACCAGGTTAGACAGTGCTCAAAGCATACTTATTTTAAACAATTTGTAGGTAGATTTTTTAATGACCTTTAACAGTTGAAATCTTCACAAATGCCAGAGGAAGCATAAAAAGGGAAGAAATTAACAAGTTTCAATAAACTTTTTTCCGCCTTTATTGCCACATCAACAAAAAGGGGAAAATAATTCTTAGCTTTTGTAAAGTCAAATTTTAGTGATCTCATCTTGAAATGGCTATAGTAAATGTCACCTGTGTTCTCACTTGTTCCCTTAGGCAGGTCTCTGAATTAATTCAGAAACCTGGAGGATTTCTGCATAGAATCATAGAATTATTATGGTTGGAAAGGACCTCTAGAATCATCAAGACCAACCTTCATCCCAACATCTCCCTAACCACTAGATCATAGCCTCAAGTGCTACGTCTGCTTCATCTACATCAAACTTCCAGGTATGGTGACTCCACCTCCCTGGTCAGCCTGTTCCATTGCCCAACCACTCTGTCAGTAAAGAATTTCTTTCTAATATCCAATCTAAACCTCCTCTGATGCAACTTGAGGCCATTTCCTCTCATCCTATCATTAGTAATTTGGTAAAAGAGACTGATACCAGCCTTACTACAACCTCCTTTTAGGTAGCTGTAGAGAGCAATAAGGTCTCCTTTCAGTCTCCTCTTCTCTAGACTAAACAAACCCATTTCCCTCAGCCGCTCTTTGTAAGACATGTTTTCCAGACCTCTCACCAGCCTTGTTGCCCTTCTCTGGATCACCTCCAACATGTCCTATATTCTTATGTAACTGCTCCAGACAAGTTTGCATAAATTCCAAAATCCTGCTCTTGAGTTATGGTCTTCAGACTTGTCAGCTCAGAGCACTTCTGAAGTCCCCAATCTCTATTCCTTCTTTCTTCTTAATTTGTTCTCTTATAAGTTTTGTTTTCATTTGTACTGTGAAAAATAATTTCTTTCCATGACAACAGAAAAGGTTTAAAATGTATCAGTCATTTACAGAATTCAAGTCTTTACTAATTGGGATTTGAAATACATTTCAACACTGGAGAAGTAGTTTTAGAAAAGCAGTAGTTTCCCAGATGATTATTCCCCAAACTTTGACGATAGTTTCAAAGCCAGAATAACTGTTCCATTTTCAGCTTCCTAAAACATGCTTAATATCATTCTCTACCTCCTTAAACTCAACATCCTGCACTTTCTAAAATATGCCTACTTTACAAAAGTTACTACATGACTGACAGTAATTCCTAGCTAAGAAATACTAATTGCTAGAGGAGGTCACTTTAAAAGTAATAAATATATTTTCCAATAAATATCAAAGTATTAGTTCTTATGAGTCCTTTATAGTTGAACAAGTAAAACAAATCTAAGAGCTCAGCCAGAATTAGTACCTAGTTTTAAATAGATTCTTGTAATATACTTGTCTAAGATACTGTATGTCAAGAAGTTTACCCTTATTCCAAACATCCTAGATATATTTTTGAAGTCAGGATAAAGGAGGAGTTTGCCTTGGTTGATGAGGACTGAGTTAGGGACCAATAAAGCAACCTGTACATCCATAAATCCATGGGTCCTGGTGGGATGCACAAACAGGTGCTGAGGGAGCTTGTGGAAGTAATTGCTAGGCCACTCTCCATCATCTTTGGTAAGTCATGGGGACCAGGAGAATTGTCTGAAGACTGAAGGAAAGCAAATGTCACTCCAGTCTTCAAAAAGGGCAAGAAGGGGGACCCGGGTAACCACAGACCGGTCAGCCTCACCTCCATCCCTGGAAAGGTGATGGAACAACTTATCCTTGGCATTGTGTCTAGGCATATCAAGGATAAGGGGGTCATCAGGAGCAGTCAACATGATTTTACCAAGGAGAAGTCATGTTTGACCAACCTGATAGCCTTCTATGAAGAAATAACCAGGTGGATAGATGATGGTAGTGCAGTGACTGTGGTCTATCTTGATTTCAGTAAAGCATTTGACACTGTCTCCCACAGCATCCTTACAGCTAAACTGGGAAAGTGTGGTCTGGATGATCAGGTAGTGTGGTGGATTGTCAACTGGCTGAAGGAAAGAAGCCAGAGAGTTGGGGTCAATGGGGCAAAGTCTAGTTGGAGACCTGTATCTAGTGGAGTCCCTCAGGGATCAGTACTGGGACTAGTACTACTGTATATATTCATCAGTGACCTGGATGAGGGAACAGAGTGCACTGTCAGCAAGTTTGCTGATGACACAAAACTGGGAGGAGTGGCTGACGCACCAGAAGGCTTTGCTGCAATTCAGTGAGACCTGGACAGGCTGAAGAGTTGGGTGGGGAGAAATTTAATGAAACACAACAAGAGCAACTGTAGAGTCTTGCATCTGGGCAAGAACAACCCCAGGTACCAGTATAGGCTGGGGACTGACCTGTTGGATAGCAGCATAGGGGAAAGGGACCAGGGATTCTGGTGGACAGCAGGATGACCATGAGCCAGCAATGCACCCTTGTAGCCAAGAAGGCAAATGGTATCCTGGGGTGTATTAGAAGGGGTGTGGTTAGTAGGTCAAGAGAGGTTCTCCTCCCACTCTACTCTTCCCTGGTGCTGACACAGTTCAAGAAGGACAGAGAACTGCTTGAGAGAGTCCAGCACAGAGCCACAAAGTTGATTAAGGGAGTGGAACATCTCCCTTATAAGGAAAGATTGAAGGAGCTGAGTCGCTTTAGCTTGGAGAAAAGGAGACTGAGGGGTGACCTCATTAATGTCTATAAATATGTAAAGGTTGAGTGTCAGGTGGATGGAGCCAGGCTCTTCTCAGTCTCAACCCATGATAGGACAAGGGGCAACACGTGTAAGCTGGAACATAGGAGATTCCACATAAACATGAGAAAAAATTTATTCACGGTGAGGGTAACAGAACATAGGAATGGGCTGCCCAGAGAGGTTGTGGGGTCTCCTTCTCTGGGGACATTCAAAACCTGCCTGGACGCATTCCTGCCTGACCTGATCTAGGTGATCCTGCTCCAGCAGGGGGGTTGGACTAGCTGATCTTTTGAGGTCCCTTCCAATCCCTAATATTCTGTGATTCTGGGATTTTGATTTAATCATAGTCTGTCCTCTTCCAATATGCAGTTGCTATTTTCTTCTTTACACTGTGATAGGAATACTTTCAAGAATAGTCATATATTACGGAGAGTCAACTGTAAATAGCTATTTCTAGAGACATACAATGTACTAGAGATACAACTTACTAGTCTGCCACACACAAGAGAAATTATCTAAAACAAGATACTGTCTTGGAGGTACCCACGAAACAGACAACAGCACCCATCCAAGATGTGGATTTATTGCAACCAAAATTTCTCAGAACTCCTTCTGACAAAATTAAATTACAAGTTTAGATGTCAGTCAGCAATATACTACTACTAGAAAGATGAACTAAAATGTGCTCAGATTCACTCATAAAGGGAAAATCTCCCACATAAGAGTAGCGAGAAAAGTATTACCCAAAACAGGCAAAAGCTCACTCAAGGATATATCCAAAGAAATATTCACTCCCAAAGGTGGGGGCGAGGCTTACTCAATCTACAAAGACTTACTCAATCCCTGGATGATGTACTTTTTATCCAAGGGGACAATTCATGGCTGCAAAACCTGCTTGGTCCAAGGAGAAACAACTCAAAATCAGCTGTCCCGCAGGGCTCCATTTATACCCTAGTCGAGTGTGCACTATGGTGAGTCTAATAAACTAGGGGCATGCCCATGAAAAAGACAGGCTAGGGCCTGGACCCTGAAGCACCAGTTAATTGCTGTGAGGTTCTGCATAATGGCTGTGAGGTGCCAAACTGGTCTCTGGCAGGCTTAGGTTTTTGCCAGTTTTCTGTCAGGGATGATGCACCTGCTACATCTTCTTACACAATATTCACATCTGATGAGTTCTCTGGTAGAGTCTCCTCTATCTTTTCCTGTACATATCCTTCTTTTTGTGCCAGAAACTTTTTCAGTCATTATGTATGAATCACCAAAGTTTCTTCTATTGTATTCTTTTTAATCTTAAGTGTGTTCAAGGACAGAAATCTCATTTTCAAGAACCCTAATATGCAAAAGGGACACATTCAGCCAAATGTCTCAGAAGCTGGCTGAAATTTGGTCTTACACTTCTTCAAAGAAATGTATAACCAGGAATGTCCAGTAAGTAATAAACATTGCAATGAAAATGAGAAATAATTGGCTCAGAGTTAAGAGAAAGTGAAGTTTACAGTTCTGTGTGAAGAATAATCAAGAAATTCCCTAATGTGAAGTATAAATATATTCAAAGCTGTATGTCAGGTACCTACAGTTGTGTAGGTATTTATTTATTTTAATGAGGAATAAAACCCAGAGAACTACTTCAGAACTTGCAGTCTATGGCTATGCAAAAAATGCCTGAAATCTGTTAAAGGCACTATAAAAACTCTTACCAGCACTAGCCCAGGTCAGAATTCATGGTTGCCCTGTACAAGCACAGGCTGCACCCATTGTTCTCTGCTTTTCCCACTCTTTATTAGAGTCCTTATGACTATGCATCATTGTGATTGACACTATAGTGTATTTGTAAGATGCATGCTGAATAGCACTATAGAAAGTATTTTCTGTCTCTGGATCTTTTGTTACTTTACCGAGGTGTCAGAAAAAACTTCAGAAGTGTCTGCATTTTGCAGATGGACTAGCTGAGCAACAAAGGACATAATAAATGTGCCTGAAGTTGGGCACTGAATCAGTGGCAGAGGCAAGAATTAAATGCACATATTTTAATTTTTTTTGCTAGATTATAGGCAATGGAGAAAAGGGTAAGACAAAGGATCAAAAAGCAATAAGGCAAAATAAGATAAGCTTCCAATCAGAAACATTCCAAGTTAATGCTAAAATCAGTACTAAACTGTGTAACCTTGCAATGGCAAGATGTGAGCATGCCTTTCAGACAAAAACTGATCATGTCAAAGGCACCAGAGAAAGTGAGACTAGTTGTAAATGACACCAAAACTAAGTCAAACAGTAGTCAAATTCTACATCTGACTTTTTCCATGTAGGAGTCAGTCTGTAACTGTATGGAATTGAAAAAAAGGATGAATATTTTTTTGTTATTTGATTAAGCTGTTGCCAAGAATCATTCCTTCAGAATGCATAAATTATTGATAAAATAAGCCACTCTTCTTGATTTATTTTCTCTAGTAAGTGTGTTGTGTAACTAAAATCAAATCAGGGTTAGTATGCATTATAATGTATAATGTACCATTGTAATAGTCCCTAGCAGTTATGAGGAAGAATAGATTTGTAGTATAAATTCCATCTGTTTTAAGTGTCTGAACTGCTTTGTAACAGATATTTAATAAGAAACACATCTATATATAAGAACTTCAATTAGGCAACTTATATGAATATGTCAGTAGTGTAACTGTTTAATATATACACTCATTAAGAGTGACAACTATTCTGTGCAAATCTTTGCTCAGCCACCAACCCAGACCTCAAGAAGAAACCCTACTCCATGTACTAAGTATCTGTTCTTTGGTACTTAAGTAAGCAAGGGGCCAGCTTCCTCTTTCCTCAGCTTCTGGGATATTGTTGGGGGGGTTTAATAAAAATCACTGTCATGGTGATTTCATGTGCAGCTGGTTTTTTGTGACTGTAAGTGATGAAAAATTGCTGGTTTGAACTTCCTCTGTAATTCTAGTTCTTCATGTACTGAGTTTTGTTGATTTTACTGCAGATGGTGGCTTGCCATCTCATAGAGTGAATATAGGACTGGCTGGAAGACTCAGTATTCAGCATGTATACCCTGTCTTATAGAGCCATCATAGGTCTTGCTACACTTGCAAGAGTTTGGTTTTTTGGAAGAGTTTATAGGAAGTGTGAGGTACAAGAAAGAGCTATGTAACTAGATCATTAGGCCCATGGGAGGACATCCCTTTATTTATCTTCACAATGTGGACTATGTGGGTTTAGCTTTTATAATTGAACTTAGGTGTGCTAAGAAGCTTTCCTGACTGACTCAGCTTTCCATTTTTGTATGGCAATAGCTTGTCAGAGAAAGTGTAGCCACAGAACAGGTGTATTAAAAACCTGAAGCTTCAGAGAGTATATTTAGGTTTTATATTCTGTCACTGAAAAAAAGTTGGTGATACACTTTTGAATAGTCTGTTGTTTCAGAGAGGATGTTAAATAAATTCTAAGCTTTTTTTTCCCAATCCCCAGCTGAAATTTAAAGGGTGATTGATATCACCAATTTTGGAGGCAGGTACTGAAATAATAAGGTACTGAAATAATACTCTTTAATACATCAGTTGGGAGAATTGGGAAAAAACAAGAGCTTATCATCTTTAATGCTGATTTGTTATATCTGACACTACTGACAAAAGTAATTATTTTCCCAATTCTTTCATGAAGTACCAATCTTATGCTTTCAAACAGAAAGAATTATGAATTTTTTTGGCTGAAAAACTCTCATCTGCACTTTTTACAAACGAGATAGCACTTGTTAACTTCATAGAATCTAAGCACTAAACAAGCACAGTTTTCTTTTTAGCACAATGTAGCTTATTACTATTAGGAGTGGGAAGTTATACCAACAACAGAACCAAACTGGGGCTTGCGGCTGTTTTAATTCTTGAAAAGTATGTGATTTTGCTACAATATATATAAAGATCATGCCTCTGATATATCTTTTAAATGCCTTAGTAAGTCACAGATTCAAGCATATTTGTGAAGAGAAATTGCTTTCACTGAGGTAGTTGGATTTATTTTGTCTTCACCAATATAAGTAACTGTGTTTGTGATCACATGTGATTCACACAGGCTTCATACAGCACAAATGGTGTTTCACCATAAAAAGCTGCTTTCCTATGTCATGGCCATGTAAAACATAAAGTTTATAAAGTTCTTGGTGGTCTTTGAGTTAAATGCATTATGCAAGTGTCAAAATTACCCCCTTAGTTGTACACAGGGAACATGTTGTTGCAGGTCTCTATAAACAACAGGAAACTGCTTATTTTAAAATTAGATTAAAAAAACCAAGCAAACAAACAAACCTGTGCCTGCATTTTATTTCAATTAATTTTTCCTATTTCTGGTAGTCACCTGGACCCCCCGGTTTTGGCAAGTAAATTAATCATTTATTATCCTCTGCCTTCCTTGTATCTTGGAACAGCAGAAACCTGCTACTGTTAATTTGATGTTATTAAAGATCAGTGACTCATCATCACGTAGTAAAGACTAAAATCTGGTAAAAGGATGATTTTGTTGCCAACTGCATAAAGGAGTTTTATATTATATAAAGGAATTTTTTATTTCATCCCAGACTGCAATTTTGCTCTAAGATACTGTATTTACTGAAATAGAGATCTATAAAGATAAAAGGATTAAAAATACACAAGTATGAACAGCATCTCAATCTACTGGTTTATAAAGTTGGGTATGGGTATAACTGCAGGGCAGCATTGTTCTTCAGTGCCTTATCCAAAGTTGCTGGACTCTTCAGCAGGGTTAACTAAATTATTTTGAGCACAATGCCTTTATATACTTGTTCAGATCCTGCCAGGCTGAAGTGGCACTAGACAAATAAAGAAGAGACTCAGGTTACAGTTGCATAAATGAACTGGAGGGGAAAGAACGATCTAAGGAAAAAAAATATCTTTACTGGGGGAAATATAGGATTGCATATCTAGCCAATTAAGAATCTTGAAGGCAAAGAATGATTTTGTTCAGTGTATTATGGAAAGTGAGTGTGTGGGGAAGAAGTCATGGTTGTGCTGCAACAGCTGCAGCTGTTGAAGAAATGGGCTATATGCATCTGCAGCAATAGCTTTATCCACACATATAAGTTATAGCTGAGAAAACTGCAGGCTTCTTGTAGCTTCAAGAATCTCAAAATGGACACTGAAGATCAGAAGTAATTTTGAATAAAAAAGAACTAACATCTAACTAACTAAAAAAAAAATTAACATGGATATAACATTGTCTTGTATTTCACACAATGAAGAAATCATAGAACATGTGAGGTAGGAAGACACCTCTGGAGATTACTTAGTCAAACATTCTTCTCAAATGTCTGCAGGATCTGCTTGAGCAGGTTGCTTGGGACCACATCCAGTTGGGCTTTTTAACATCTCTAGGGGATATTCAAAGAGATGGAGTTATATGGAGACTTCACAACCTCTCAGGGCAACCTTGGTCCAAGATTTGACTGCCCTCACAGGGAAAATGTCTTTCTTGTGTTAGGAGGTAGTTACCTGCGTTTCAGCTTGTGCCCATTGCCTCTTCAACACCATCAGGAAGAGTCTTGCTGCCACAGCTTCACTCCTCTGCAAGCACCTATTTACACACACTGCTCAGATTCCCCTGAGCCTTCCCTTCTCCAGGCTAAACAACCCCAGCTCTCTCAGCCACCCGTATACCAGATGTGACAGTTCCTTCACTAATTTCATGGCCCTTCAGCAAGTCCCTGTCTCTCTTGTACTTGGGAGTCCAGACCTAGACACAGCACTGCAGATGTGTCACCATGGCTAAGAGGAGGGGAAGAATCACCTCTGTGGTCCTGTTGGTAATGGTCTGCCTAATGCAGCACTGGATGATGCCATTGCCCTTCTTTGCTGCAAGGGCATATTGATGGCTTGTGTTCACCTTCTTGTCTAATGAGATCACACCAGCCAGGAAAAAAAGTGGACAGTGGGCTTTCTGAGAGAATAACCACTATGATACTAACATTGTGTATCATGGATTATTACAAATTTGTTTAAATTGTAATGGAGTTATAAAATTGCAGATTTAATTTTGTAAACAGCATCATCCTGTTCTTTTATGTACAAACCTGAATGTACAAAATCTTTTGGTGAAAGTTTTTTATGAAATTCAGATAATCATTAAACAATAATGTACACTTAGGTGCAGACTTAACTAAAGATATTTAAATTATTATTCCACAAATTACTTATTTTCTCTTGCTACTACAGAACTAAGCCCTAACAGCGCTGAAGGATGAGTGAATTTCAGCCTTCCTGTCAGAATGATACACAAGGCTTGTTTAACAGATCTTGAATTGTATGACATCATTACCAGGTGACTGATGCTTCAGAGACGATCATTCTTCCCCCTATGATTGGAATTATCTTTTCAATAGGCTTAGTTGGAAATATCGTCATTGTGTTTACAATAACAAGGTAGAGAATTGAATACATTTTTCAATCAGATTTATTGCTGAAATAATAAATGATGACTGCACTAAGGAAGTGAATTTCCCAGCAAAGACAACAATAACGAGTTTTTCATCTTCTATTTAGTCATTCATATTTAGTCTTCATTTAAAAAAAAATAAATTCATTACAATAGATAGAGATAATGTATGCCTTCTTAGCCTTTTTTGTTATGAGAAAGCACTTAAGGGCATGGTTGATTTCAAACATATTAAAGGAAACTGAAATACACATTGTATTCCCTGGTTTGCATTATAATTGGCAGCGATCTTCCCACTAGCACAAGTAAAAACTAGACTAAACTTGAAACTGGAACTAACCAGGCATGATAATCTTTTACAGAATTATTTTAACATCAGTTGAAATACAGTATTTTTCTCCTTTGAAAACTGCACTTCTACCTCAGATTATTTTAATAACAGGGCTCTGTCTGACTTTTGCCTATTTATAGCAGCTTCCTAGAACTCATTGCTTCTTTCCAGCATCACCTTACATTCTGAAAACAAGGTCTTAGTACTAGTCGAGGATTCTCACATGTCTGAAGTAAATATAATGGCAACATGACTTTTTAAATGTATGAATGAATACAAAGGAAAAAAGGAAATCACTGAGTTTCTAAAAATTAGTTATAGAGTCTCTAAAACAATAGAATGGAAGGAAACTGAGAAGGAACAAAGTTTTTTTTTAGTTTTTTTTTTTCCCCTGGTGAAAAGCCTTTGTCTAACTTAAATAAAAATATGAGAGACAGAGGGAATAGTCAGAGACAATGACTTGAAAAAAAAGAATATCATTTAAACCATATTTGTTTGAGAAAATGTCAAGCATTCAAATTTATGGGCGAGAACATTTATACATAGGAAAAGAATTTGAAAATAGTGTATTAAAAAGTTAATGTGATAGTTACCATCACTAAAAAAGACAGCCACAAACCTCAGATTCTGTCAATGAATGTACATTTAAAATGTAGTTACATTTTGAAAATAAACCATATCAAATTCTCACTTTCCACTAAACAGATCTGATTCTACTCAGTGGCTCTGCTTCAAAATTGTGTCTTCTCTCTATTGAACACATTTTCTCATGCATGTAGTTTAATTTTGTTAATATTACAGAGTCAGTTCTTTTTAGAGAGAAAGAAGCTAGATTATCTCTTGAATTAAGTAGAAAGTTATTTAGTAGCAAATGCTTTACTGGTGGTAGAACATGATGAAGAAAGAACTTTGGAATTTCAGCTTGCCAATTTTGTTTGCAAGTCTAGGGACAAACATGTTTAAGCATGAATTAAAATTATATTATCTGCAAGTTAGTAGGAGAAAACAACTAAAACCTTGCATGCAATTTATGTTTATGAAGTGAATTTTTACACAAAAACTACTAACTCAAGGACTTTTGGCTGGCCCTCCTTGTGTGAATGAATTTCATCTGTAGGGAATAATAGTGGCAGTTGAGATATGGTACTATTTAATTAAAAAAGAAAATGGTAAAGAAAATACTGTAACAGTTCAGTGTCAGCCAGAAGCACTCAACAGTCTTCATCCCAGCAACCTAGAAAAGCTGGTCCTTAAAACTGCAGTTGTACTAGCAAGTATTTTTTGTAAACCTATTGACTTTGGTGGACAAGCTGCTGGGAGAATGCCTATGTTTTCCTGTGAGGGAGGGGGAAATGTGATCCAGACAACTCCAGTTAACTTCATTAGTCTGACTTCATATTTTTAAGAAAGAGTATGTTAGAGAAAAAGGAATCAAATACTATTTCAATTATGTCAAATTAACTTTATTTTTAGTAAGGCAACTAGAAACATTCAGCTGTAAAGGTAAAATAGTATTTCCTAAAATAGGGGACACTTGCAACTAAGTGTCCCAACACTTACATCTTGCATTATGAGTCTTCAGCTGGAGAAGGTACATTTGCAACTGAATGTAGAGTCATCACCAAAAATTTTGAAATCAGAGATTTT
The DNA here is from genome assembly GCA_024336885.1 of Actenoides hombroni. Taxonomy (NCBI): domain Eukaryota; kingdom Metazoa; phylum Chordata; class Aves; order Coraciiformes; family Alcedinidae; genus Actenoides; species Actenoides hombroni. The sequence goes on from WUAM01000261.1 coordinate 839,940, forward strand.
ATGCTATTAGATTTCATATATCTTGTTGGAAGTTATTAAGTCAGCTAAAGAGCAATCTAATGAGTTCAAGAATTATAGCATGAGAAAAACATTAGCTAAAGTGTGGATTGTACTAGGAGATGTTGATACAAAGCAAGTTTCCTGAAAAGGTTTTCAGGATAAATTAGGTTAATGTGGAGTTATCAGGGACTGATAATGGGGCCAGCCAAATTTCATATTTTCCCTCAGACACCTGAGGCAAAGTGTAGGAGTGTGTCTATAGTATTCCTAATGACACATGGTGGGGAGATGTGATTGATGTGAAGGAATATGAGACTGTCTTACAGAAAGAAACAGATAAAGAATAGAGGAGGGACAAGAACAGTGGAAATGTAGTAACATTTAGTAGCACAAAGCCATGGACCTTTTTTTTTAGTGTTTTTCTACAAATATGAAGCACCGGTGTCAGTCAGAAAACAAATACCCAAAACCAAAACCAAAAAAATAACCCAATCAAAACGCACACCAAAAAAAAACCCCACAAAAAACCCAACACCAAACAAAAACAACAGTGAAAAAAACTCCTGGGATTGCTGTGAGCTGTCAATAGGCTAAAGCGGTGTGAGAAGCTCACACAGTTGTAATACATGCAAAGTTCTGCCTTTCCAGGGAAAAGAGGGAAATGCTAATACCATTCTCCGGACTCATAACAAGTCCTGAAATACTACGCTTACCATCTGTTTCCAGGAAAGATAAGGTATTCAGACTAGAATAAGAACAGAAGAGAACAATTACTAGGACCAGAAGAATGGAAAACTCCGAAAATTCACCTAAATTTGTTGTTAAAAAAAAAGGCTCAAAGGTTTGTGCTTGCTCTCTATAAATCAGAATCAAATACAGCAGAAAGGGTAAAGGACTGTGTAAACTAAAGGCCAAAAGTGGTACAAGAGCAATTGGTTGACTGCAGTCAAGAGGTATTAAAGGCTGAGAACTGGAAGGTGATTTTTACTTTTGAGAACAGTGATGTCCTGTCATAGCATTCTAGAAGTAAAATCATTATTTCTGAGATGAAACTACCCTGTTATGAGGAGGTCTTTTCTGATCTTGTTGCCTGTGATAGCTGATGACTCACTTCTGTGACAAGGGTTATCTCTTCCAGTCTTAGGTTCCTGACTTTCCTGAATCTAGCAAAAAAACCCCAAAATGTTAAACAACATACCCTGTGCCCTACAACATATCTCAGCTGCTCTGTTCTTTATTCCCTACTGATATGGGAAGCTAAATGTCTCTACACTGAGACCGCATGCTGTCAGTTTACTCTGATTTCTAGGATCCTGGTTTAGATCTGTTTCAGAAATTAAAAAAAACAAGTTAATGTCAAAAATGTGGGACTTCCCATGATTATGTTTGGCACAACAATTGATATATGCCTGTAAGTGATGTTTTCTGGCTTGACTGTGTGATTCAGTTAAACAGCAATATGTTTTTGGACCAGAATATCTTGGACAAACTTCTGTAGCTATTGCTAATCTAATGCTAAACATTAGGTAATGTAGTTATCCAACAACAAATTAGATAGCTGAATTACTTGGGAGTATTCATTGCTAGATATCGTTAAATGACGGAAGACACAGAGGCAGAGCTGTAGAACAGAACTGGCTGCCATTTCTTTGTGCAGTTTTTCATAAGGGGTACTGAGCAAGATTCTGTCTCAGAAGATTTTATAGGTCTTTTATAGGCCAACTGTACAGATGCGAGCAAATTTTTTTCAGCCCAACTTTGATTGCCCAAGCCAGTCATCTGGGTCTGTCCATGGAAAGACACTACTGACAGTAATATGTGTCATCTTTGCCATATAACTATCTAAGACAGGACAAATTGTCTCCAGGGTTCTGTTTCTCTGCAGTGATTATAGGAGCCAATATCACTTGGAGATATTAGAGGTCTAAATCTCAAATTGAGAAAATTATCTTAGAAGAATCCCACCCTCAGTTAAAAGGACAAAAGACAGTAGAAGTCTTTCCTGATAAATATTGAGATGTTTCTTCAGCCACTAGGAGAAAATAACATGTACAGAAATGATCCAAGAGGGAGCACAGTGAGCACGTACAAGCACAAAAGGGCTACAAGATAGTGTTAAGTAGGGATAGGGCTGCTGCTGTTGGACCTGCTCTTCTCAAGGACCAAGGATCTAGGTAAACTCCAAGAGAGAGCAGAAGGGGATGTCAGAGCTGAAACTTTAAAAAAGAGTTGATGTTAAAGTTTTGATGTTAATGTCAGAAAAGGAAATTTAAAAAAGCTTCCTCCAAGTCAAGCTGATTTGCTGGGAATAGTTAGATTCCATAGGAGAGGACAGGCCAAGGTGGGAGGATGACTTCAAAGTTGTTGTTGTTTGCCATTGTAGATGTAGCCCATAAGGGATGCCATTTTCACCATTCCTATCTGAAGAAAGGGCATGTACTTGTATTTCAAAATGTGTGATACCTATAAATCATCTTGTCTTTCACCTGAAAGATCTATTCCAAATTGACAGTGAAGCTTCTAGTTAATGAAGACTCTCTGTCCAGGAAAGTATAAATAAATTCTGATGAAAGCACATAATGCAGTCAGAGAGTATAAATAATGACTGACAACAACACATAATACACTTCTCATGTTCCTTGAAGTTGTTCTGGAGTGACAGCCAGTATATGGATTATCACATTGTCATGTGTGCTCAGCACTTCTTTTCTTTAATGAATTGGGATAATTCAAATCCAATTTTTAATGAGTTTAATTTGTAGAAGTAGAATTGAAGAAAAGGTAGGTCTAACCACATATTTGAAATATTCACAATTTTGTCATATTTACAGATTTTGTCAAAAAAGCAATTGTGCTTTTGTACATTTTTCATAGGATGTTTAAGAGATGAAAATTAACCTTGTATGGGTGGAAGGATGAATTGACCAGCTAATATCTGACTTGAGAAGCTGCTGAGAAGCTTTCAAATCTGTGACAAGAAGGTAGAAAACACTGAAAGGATGAAAGAAAGAAGTTTGAAATCAAGTCTATCACTACTATTTCCTGTTTTGTTTGGGTTTTGTTCTTTTGAAAAGTGATAGTTTAGTAGAAGACAAGCACCACTGTCTTATTAAAATACAAGAAAGTTATAAACTATAAAATGTGCCCCAAATTATTTGAGATTATAAAGTTTACTGCATAAATTACCATTGTGCCTCTGAGCCACCACAGAAATCTATATGAAAATCTGTATTAAAATACATGTCCTGCCTTCTGGATGCTGATCTAAAAAGACATCATTTTCTGAACCTCCATGTAAAGCATGAGACAGCGGGTATTACAACACTTCCCCTTACACCAGCCACGGGACAGCTCTTCAGTTTGTGTTCTTTACTGAATAAATTTATCGTTGTACTGATTTTGGCTGGGTAGAGTCAATTTTCTTCATAGTGGCTGGTATGGGGCTACGTTTTGGATTTGTGCTAGAAACAGTGTTAATAATTTAGGGATATTTTAGTTGTTTCTGAGCAATGCTTACACAGAGTCAAGGCCTTTTCTACTACTCACACCAGCCCAACAGTAAGTATGCTGGGGCTGTACAAGGAGTTGGGAGGGGACATATCTGGGACAGCTGACCCCAGCTGACCAAAGGAATATTCCATACCAGATGACATCATGCTCAACAATAAACTGCAAGGAAGGTTGAGCAGGGGCTGCTGCTTAGGGACTGACTGGGCATCAGTCAGCTGATGGTGAGCAACTGTTTCCATTTGCATCACTTGTCTTTCTTGAACTTTATTCCTCTCTCTTTGTTATTTTCATTTTAATTACTACTATTATTATTATATTTTATTTCCATTATTAAACTGTTCTTATCTCAACCCATGAGTTTTCGCACTTTTACCCTTCCAATTCTCTTCCCCTCATCCTGCTGGGGAGGGAAATGAGTGAATAGTTGTGTGGTGCTTACTTGCCGGTTGGGGTTAAACCACAACAAGCATAAAGTGTACAAATTCAGAAAACTCATTCTGAGTCCAAAAATAATTTCCAATTTAGTATGATTTATCATGCTAATGTAAATGAAATAAAGCAGAAAAAGACCATTTCAGGTTTTTTATAAAATGACAAATACAGGCAGTTTTCAGATGCTTTGAAACAAGTGTATTTGAGCTTAATAGTACCATTTGATGCCTTGCAGAAAACACAGTGTTGGGTTTTTCTTGTCCTGGAGATTTTGCATCCTTCAGTGTTCATGAAGCTAAAGCCACTGGAGGAATAAGATCATACATGTGTCATTCTCTCCACAAGCTCCAGTCATTAGTGCCAGCAGATATACTTTATATATGTCTGGCTTTGGTTTCATTATCATAACCAGATGACAGTGAATCATACTTCATGTTTTATTAAAAATGTTTAAAAAAACCACTCTTGTCTTTCTCTTCCCCTCTAGCTTATACTTGTTTCTCTGGAAACATAGTTATTCTATAGCATACAACGAAGACAACGTGAAAGGTATGAAATGAGAAACTCTTTCTCTAATATGAAATTAGGAACTCTTCTCACACAAGTCCTTTTAGGAAGTGATGTTCATACAATTAGACATCTGAAATTGGACATCTGAATTTGTGGGTGGTCAAGTGGAGTTCTCCCAGCTGCAGGTTATTCTGTGTGTTCCAGTAAGAAGGACAAATAAACTGGTGCTTTGCAGTAGCCTGGGGGAAGGAAAAAAAAACCAACAAAAAAACCCCAGCTTAGAGACACTGAGAGGGAGCTTAGACAAATAGCTTTGACTAGATTCTAATTTGTAAGTGAGTTTAGGTAAGATGTTTTCTATATGGACACTGTGGACAAGGACCTTTGTAATAAAGTCCTGCAATTAAAAAATACTTTCTAAATATCAGTGCTTTTCAAAGATGCTTTATGCTTCTTTCCTTGATTTGTATAGAATAAGGTAACTTAAAGTCAGGAATTCTTTCAACTGCATGTGTAACATTCCTCCAAGCCTAAACCAGGGGATGCACGAAGAAAAGGATTACATTTTGGCAAAGGAATCTAGAAAAGCATATATATCACACAAAAGCTATGCAATATAGAAATTATGAAACATGCAAAGCCAAACTCATGGTACTTAGATGAAGACACTGCACATATTTTAACTCAGTTGTATTCCCTATGTATGTATACATTTCCTGAGACTCTCTTTAAATATTTGATTGCATGCACATTTTTTTTTTTTCCAGAAGATCACTCTTCTTTCTGTAGTTCTTTTTTTGCAGGAAGGCTCTGACCACTCTTCCTATTTATGCTAGGCTAGTATTTCCAGAGTTCTTATATCTATCAGACCTGTGTTTATTTTGAACACTTTACAGTTTTCAAAAAGGAATATGGACAATTATGCTGATGTTACTAAACTCAATGGGGCATTCAGCCTCACAAGAATGCAAAATCATGAACATATTATTTTTGTTGAGCCTAAAATATTTAGTTTGAAATACCTTTGGGTTGACAAACTTTGGGTTCACAAACTTCCCCTGACTCTAAAGTAGTGGTTCTGACAATGTACTTGTTTGTGTATAGCTCAGTTTTGAGTTCTGCTCTATCAACAGGTAGATATTAAGCAGATCTATTGATGGTTGGACACAATGATCCCAAGGGTCTTTTCCAACCTAAATGATTCTGCGATTCTGTGAACAGTACAGTTGGAAAACTGTAACCATGTCGAGCAATCATCTTCATGTCTTCCAACTTATTTCAGAACACAGAAGAAAACTATCCCAGATATCTACATCTGCAACCTGGCTACAGCAGATTTGGTTCATGTCATTGGCATGTCCTTTCTTATTCACCATTCATCAACGGGCACGTGGATGCAAGTGGGTCTTTGGCAACCCTCTTTGCACCATCATTACCTCCCTGGACACATGCAACTAGTTTACATGCAGTGCCTTTTTGGCCGCAGTGAGGTTGGATGGGTATATGGTTTAACATTCTTGTTCTGTACCCCAAGACAAGAAGATCTGATTGTGTTTATGCAAATCTGTAGTAATTCAAAAATAAGAAATGCTAGCAGGCATGGTTAATGATTTTTTGAAAACTGCAGGAATCCTTTTCTGGTGATGGTGGGTGTGACAGAAGTATTTTAAGTCTTGATTTAACATCATGTTATGCACAAAAGACTTAAGGGATTCTAGTTGCCACTAATATTACTGTTATTAAGGCAGGAAAAAGACATGGTATCCTAATGAGGAAAGACAACATATCAAAACCCTGTATAAAAAATAGTTTATGTCCCAAGTAAAGCCATGTCTTAAAATAGACATTTTGTGCTCTTTTTCTCTATATTGAGGCAAGTTTTTCCTTCTCAAATACACTTGCCTAAGAAAAGCGCTTCAAATTACTTCTCTCCCATTTGTTTTATCACTGCTAATACCAATTACGACACTATAGCCAAGAGAGACAGGTCCCAAACTGTTTAGTGCTGGTTAGTTTCAGTAGCTCTGTTAAGCACCTCTGAATCCACCTTGGAATTTTCATTAAGTGAAAAGATTAAACCAGTTATTTTGCAAAAAATCAGCAAGCATCATCAGACTTCATTTGACAAATCATTCCACATTCATGATGAAAGCAATAAATATAGTTAAGCCTTAGTAAATTCTATGGCTAATACTACACTGGACAGCTTCATGTTCTCTTTCATATTTCTCAAAAGAGGGACATAGAATTGCTTGAGAGAGTCCAGCGCAGAGCCACAAAGATGATTAAAGGAGTGGAGCACCTCTCTTATGAGGAAAGACTGAGGGAGCTGGGGCTCTCTAGCTTGGAGGAAACGAGACTGAGGGGGGACCTCATCATTGTTTATAAATAGATAAAGGATGAGTGCCAGGACAATGAAGCCAGGCTCTTCTCGGTGATGTCCGATGACAGGACAAGGGGCAATGGGTGGAAGCTGAGGCACAGGAAGTTTCATGTAAACATGAGGAGGAATTTTTTCACTGTGAGGGTGATGGAACACTGGAACAGGCTGCCCAGGGGGATTGTGGAGTCTCCCCCTCTGGAGATGTTCAAAACCTGCCTGGACATGTTCCTGTGTGATCTGGTATAGGTGATCCTGCTCTGGCAGGGGGGTTGGACTAGATGATCTTTGTGGTCCCTTCCAGCCCCTGACATTCTGTGATTCTGTGATTCTCAAACATAAAAGCACTTCTAAAGGAAGACACGAGCAAGCCAGACCTAGGAAGGCACTTCTAGAAGAAGTCTGAACTGAATAAAATCACAACCACATGCAAATGAATATCTGTCATATTGCTGGATAATGTTTTTATTCCTATAAATCTCTGCTTTGTAACAGGAGTGAACTATGTCACACAATGGTCCAACAGAAAATTTAGCATTTCAACATTTCTTTTTGCAAAACAAATTTCGTTCTAAGATCTTAGGAAGTGGCAAAACCAGCTGTTCTCTCCATGGAGCTTTAGAGGTCAATTTATGAGGGGTACAACGTATAAAGTTTGCTTTTCATTACACACTTTAATATGAAATAAAAAGCATTAAGAAAAGCTGTAAAAACTATGCAATTTGAGTATGCATATTAAAACTTATGAGAAACTTTCCTAAACTGACATCAGGCATATATTTTTTAGTAGAGATTCATGTTTATGCCACAGGCAGACATTACATAAATTAAACCTGGATAAAACTTTGGTAGCAGAACTTTTGCCTGTTAGTTAAAAGAAAAATTTGTAAGAAGCAACTTGTAGCACCTGTTCCCTGGACAAGGATGCACATAAGCACACATAGACAACAATTCTAATATAATTTATCACCATGTACATGAGGAGTAAATGTGACTGTTCAGCAAAAATATCCCTACGCAAATCTGGCCTAAGTGAAATCAGAATTCTGTACAATGCAGACATCTCCTTGAGTCCAAATAGTGATATACTCTTATGTTGCAGTCTCTGGTAAGACACAACAGATAGTGTGGTGGGTGAAAAGTGGGTCCAATATGATGTCCTACACTAATGTTATTACTTCAAACTTTTCAAGAAGCCACTTGACTTAAACTGAAGATGAACATTGCAATTAGCAATGTTACTGATCTCTTTAGAATGCCAAAGGAATTCTTTGGCCTGTGTCATTTTTAAGAAAAAAAAGCCCAGGCTTACATGTTCAATGTAAATGATGCAGATTCAGAAGTCATGGCATTTGTTATTCCTTCATGGTCCATAGGATGCATCTGGTAATGCCTATGTTGGACTTCCTTCTGTGACAGCAAGCTGTGAGGCACATCTCATAGGAAAATGCCGCTTCTCACAGAAAGTACCTGCTTCTCACTACTTCTATGAACTTTTGTTATAAGAAAAAGTGTAATCCTCTTGATAGGGGTTCAGTTGCCAGTGATTCAAGGTGTACATTTGGTATGGCACAGCTATGTAATCTTGTCTCAGCCTCCTGAAAAAGTTGCTAAATGGTAAGCTGTGTGAAAGTACCTAGAGTAGAACCATGTGTGCTAGGAAAGGTAAGATAAATTGAAGCAAAGATAATATTGTTGAGGTGGAGACAGCAGCTCAAAGGTTCAAGATGAGAAACTGGCACAAAGAGATATAAAATACTAATGAAAATCAAGGGAGTCTGAAGATGCTGCTTCACTTCCATTTACAGCTGTCCAGCAAAGACCCAGGGGTGCCATACAGGGGTGGTAAGAGTACTAACAGCATAGGAGCTTGGTAGTCCTAGCTGTCTGTTGTCTATTGTAATAGCCATTAAATCACTGTTTTTTGTGAATACCCTTTTTGCAAAGTGTCTCTTTGTTTGGGAAAAGTCCCCTGAGCAAGTTCCTGCAGTTTGAGAGTTACAGAGGGTACCAGTCAATTTTAGGGGCTGCATAAATATTTCTCTGGCCTATCCCCTTAAGGCTTCAGGCACATAAATGGAGAGGTGAAGCTGGGAAGATAAATCTGGAGTAAGTAGCTCTGTGACAGCCGAGAAGAAACGGGCAGGTGTTCCAAGCCTTTGCAGCAGCGAGAATGACAGGCATGAGAAAATGTGTTCCTGGTTTGCCCATTGCTGTAATGTTGCTCTAGGAAATATTTACCAAGGCAGTATCACTGGTAGGGTGGGTTAATATTTCTATGAAAGCCATGGTCTTTCAGTTATTTAAAACCAGAACCACTTAATTTGCCATGGACTAATCCATTTACTCATTCTTCACACTCCTTTTTCTGTCGGTCCTTGCTTCATTTCACATGCAGTCACAAACGTTCTAGCCAGAGGAAAAGGTAAAAGCCTTTTAAATGCTCAGTCTCCTGAGCAGCCTTTCATTTGCCTTTGAGTGTAGCCCACTTCACTGCCTCTTGGGGAAACCACAGTAGGTTTTGAGGCAATTCAGATAATACAGTAATAATTAACATTAATCATATAATTTATACTAATTAGTACTATCAATAGCTATAATAGTGTAAGTATACTACTTTGTGACAATATAATAGTAATTGTGTTATACCATAGGATGTCAAATATGATAGGTTAAGATATGTCCAGAGGCAGAAAGACAACAAATGTGAGCAAAAATGCAAGCTCTAAGTTTCCCCTCGCCTTGCCATATACAAATGGCTGAAATACAACCACATGTTTATGGCTTTGTTAGAAATCAGGCAAGATGACATGCAGTTAGCTACAATATTATCTAGGAGCTCATGTGTCCATGAAATATTTTCTCTTTCAATGTGTCAACTGGGCTTCTACTTCATGCTATCTAATTTGGTTATGGTTGGTCTCAAAGATGTTCCTCCAGGCAGCATTGTAGCAGCAAGTTTGTCAGAAAGGCAAAAAGAAATGTGGAAATAAGCATTGGTTAACAGGCATCACGTACCTAGTGCCTTGTACTTTTTGAGAACTCTGCAGGCTTTGTCACTGCCTCTTTTCCAGCTCTCTGTGTCAGAGGCGCAGCTCAGACACTCCCATTACTCTTTTTTCTCAGGTAAGTATTCTTCAGACTTTTCCAAACAAAAGACTCTTTATTACTGATAATTGCTCTGTCCTATGAGGGCACATGTCTGCCTTTAAGTTCCACTCTATTTAAGTGAAATTACCCCTCATTTTCAAAAAAGCATGTTTTCCCAAATGCACCACTCATGTTTCATTTCAGAAACCTATCATCGGATAATAGGCAAGATTGAAAATTACATCCAAAACTAAACAAACAATAGAAACCCACTACTGCAAAATAATGGAGACAAAAGCTGCTTGATAAGTGTTTAGGGTGAGATTAATTTCGTATTGTCTAGGGAAGGGTAAGTCAGAACACCGTCAGTCTGGAATAAGTTTGAGTTCTATCAAGAAAAAGAATCATTTACATTTACATTGAATTGAATCTGTGGTGCTGTTTTCATTCCACCCAGCCTAATAATTTCCTTTTTATCTTTAAATTCATTAAATTACTTTTTTTTTCTTAACTCAGAAGAATATTAAAAATGAGAATTAGAAACCCAGGGAAATTATCATTTATAGTCACATACCAGTACATAAAAATGTCCAGCAAAATAATTGATCCAGAAAGTGTGAAAAGTAATCCTATAATATGTAAGGAAATATATTCAGGCCATAATTTAAGGCATTGTTAGTGACCCATTCTTTACTTTTGTGAGAATCCTATGACTGTGTATCCAGGAAAACAATGTCCACACAGCAAAAGGAGCAAGGATCAGCTAACACATAGACAGTGACAGAGACCTCTCAAGATGGAAGATGTGGATTCAAGTACCCATCCCAGGCTAGAAGGTTCCTTTGCACATGCCATTCCTTCCTTTGATGATCTTCAATGCCCATTAATGCAGTTAGTTTTATTATAAACTCCATTAGTCTGATAACTTCTAGACTGCAGCTGCTATCAGAATGGGTTACATTCACTGTAGATAACTTTTGAGCTGCACTGGGCCTCTGGTGCTTTGAGCAAAGGCAATATCATCCACTAAGCCACACGTCACACGGTGCCTTAAGAGCTTCAGCCTTTTGCATTGCTAAGCGCCCTCTCTCTGAAGCTCTGTATCTGGCTTTCTGCTGGCAGCTCTGCACCCAGTCACCCAAACCACCGTGGCAGCCTTTCCCAGAGCCTCTGGGGCAGCACTTCCCCTTGTTCCCACGCTGTGGATCTTGCACTGTTATCCTCCCAGCCCTGCACCTGCAATCCCAACAGTATTGTTACAGTGGGTTCTCATGGGAAGTGACTGCCACCAGCGTGAGAATCACTCCTTCTTCCCCTCCCTTTTCCTACCCTCTGGTCAAAGCTTCTGGTTGACATTAGTGACCTGAAAGCATGTATGCCCCAAAGTTGACAGCAAGTCAATGTGCAGCCTCAGCAAAGCGTGCTCTCAGCAACACCAACAGACTCAAAGGTAGGAGCAAGAGGTAAGAAGTGAGTCCTGATGAAAACTATGTTGACACTGTGAAAAGAGCATCACAGCGGGAACCATGCACTGTTCTGGAAAAGAGACACAGAGAATAATGCTTACCTGGCACATTGCTTCTCTTCCACTCTCCTTCCATTTTGATTTTTCCTTTAAAGTAACTATATACTGTTAGTTTACAGACTCTCCTAGTCTATCTCTGTGCATGTGAACCTGTCTAGAAAAAAGTTGTGCAATACACAGTTATAAATGAAAGAACAAATAATCAGTATTATTATGGTTAGATGCCTTGTGAGCTTAAGAAGACTGAAACAAAAGAGAGATCTCAGTGAAATCTCTTGCTAAGGAGAAGCATATGAAAGCATTAAGGAGTTTTTGTATCACCCAACAGTAGGCACCAGCTAAAGTTTAGTCTTTCATTAACAGCAGGCAGTAGGCATGTCTAAGAGGTGTATGGAGAGCACAGCACAGGATAGGATGTCGCATCTTGTCACCTTCCTTGCAGGCAGTGGGAAGAGAGGGGCCTGGTTAGGTGCATTTCTTCCTCCATGTCAGCTGCTGCTACTTTTCTGTACTTCCCTTGCACATCCTATTTCCATCTTACTTTCATTTTCTCACAAATACTTCCTTTAGTTCACAGTTTCTTAGCTGATTTTTTGTAGCATCCATTGTAACTTTCTTCAGTATTCATCCTTTGGAAACATCCCTGCTGCCAATTTTAAGAAGTTGTAGTATTGTTTCCTTACTTTGCACGGAGATGGTGTTTGCACCACTTAAAGAATGAAGTAAGCTCAATGCATACATAGTATACCATGCTTACATACAGACTAAGCGGTCAAATTTTATGTAAAGCAGGAGTAATCACAGGTTTTAAGAACATGAGAAGCCTGTAAATTACTTTCAATTACACAGATTCTATAAGCAGTATCAGTGTCAGAAGCGATTTCCATGGGGCAGCCAGTGAAACAGGAGAGGTAGCTGTACCAAGAATGGTACAAAGTAGATCTACCATTGCAAATGTAGGGGTTTTCTATTCTTTCTGTCACCATCACGAGGACTGAGAATAACTGCATGAAATTAGACATAGCTTTTTAAGATATCATATACCAGAAGAGCCTTTTGTTTATTCTAGCAATAATGGCCATTACTTTAACCTTATTTAGTGAAAAGAACTTGATCGTTGCAAAGCTTGAATACTGAAAGAAATCTATTTCACACTCACATTCAAGCAAGACTGACTATTATCACATGAAATATGAATCTTTCTTGATCTTATCCAGTGGTTCCTGATCTGCATTGTCCCGAGGACAATAATACCAAGCAACTGAGATGCTGCAGGAACCTTGTTTCGACAGGCTGGTCAACCAGATCTGTGAAAAACCAATACAGGACCTTGATCAACATCCCAAGGTCTTGCAGACAATGTGTTGCCAGCGCTGTTACAGACAATGATCTCTTGATTTGTATCAGTTGTTTAAGGCATATAAAAAATATAAATATAGCTTTGTAGTTATACAGATACAGCAACATAGAAAAGAAATTACAGGTTTTAAAAGTTACTGCTGTCCAGTTAATGATATTTCCAGTTATGTACTGGTACCAGTATTGGACTATTTAACCCAGTGTCTAATTAAACTTGAGGTTTGGTCTTGATGAACACATTCTTCAGCAGTCTGTCATTTACTAAGCTTCTGCTCTCAGCTACACTGAAGAAAATTCGTGACAGTGGTATTGATTTTAGTAGAGTAAATGTAGATAGATACCAAGGCATCTGAAAACAAAATGCAACGTTCAGTTTGCACACATTGCAGTTGGTATTAATGAATGTCTCTCTGGCTTCATGTGTTTTAAGAACATACATCTAGAATACCTCCACCAAACTCTGGTCCCTTCTTTTTAATACTTCAATCAACCTCATATATATCTACACCTGGTTTTCTTTCAAAAAATATTTTTAAGAAGGAATCACATTATTATTACATTATTATTGTTGAAGGTTTTTACTTGTAGGCTTTTATTGTGTCTTTTTCTGCATTTTTCTCACTTGATCTGTGGTGAACATAAAGAATTAACTGATAGAGTAACTTCTAGCTAAGGTATAGGTTGAGAATGATAGAGAATTAGTCTCTTCTGTTACGACCTACTTAATGGCCCTTGTTCAGAACACAATAAAATAATCGTTTCTGGGAAAAAATATCTTCTGCAACAATGATGTTCTTTCCAAATCAGATGTCTTATACAGCTGAGCACAAGAATTATAAGGCTCCACATGTAGATGATAATCCTTTAGAATAGGATTCCACCTTAGGCAGTACTTGAAAGCATCTTAATATTCGTATTACAATATCTTGGACTGTTTTGTTTTATTGGGCTGTCATTATTTTCGGCTCTACAAGCACTAAAATTTAGTGAAAATTTCACCAGTATCTAAATATTTCAGTTTTATTTTTTCAGCTTGTATGGGTTGTAAATTCTCTGACAAGAAGTCCACAGGATGGAATTTGGTAGAAAAGATGTCAATAGTCAACCGCCAAGAAATTAATTCTGAAATTAACTATTTCAGAAAATTACAGTTTCAAAATATTTCTGTGACTATGATTCAGAGTTTTCAATCTTTTTAAAAGAGACTAAGTCAATCTAACTCCCACAAGAGAGCTCTGTTTCACTGATACTGCCTAAAACTCTTAAACTCTTCCAGCATTTTGCATGAAGAAAGACATGAGTGATATCAGTGAAAAGGACAGAATGAAATTTTTGATCCATTTCGTAGATTTTTGTAGAGTTTTTTCATTTTGGTCATAAAACAGATATTAAAAAAAATTTAAAAGAAAAAATTAAAAAAAAATCCCCAAAGCTTTTTTCCTTCTTTTTTTTTTTTTTTAAAATGTTATGTTGACCTTTGGAGCTTTCAGTTAGCTGTTATTATTTGAAGATTTATGAATTGATAAACAAATGAACTGAGTTTTCTCCATAAGTTACATCTCCCCCATTTCTCTTCAGCCTTATGGTTCCTCACCTACCTACCAGATCCTGCTGCCAGAGGTTGGGTTCTTCTACCTGTCCTTTTCCCTGTCATAGGTAGGATGTTGGTGGACATGGGGCCAAGGCAGAAAAATAAGCTTCATCACCCACAATTTGGGTGGCAATGGGTACAGATACCACTAGCAGGGTTAGGACCTCAGCAGTAGACCTCATAACATATCAGGGGGGAACCATAACTGATCATACACTTAAGCTGGCAGCAGTGTGATGAGAATCACACCTCTGTCAAGGTCTTCATCAGAAGACCCTGCTGACAAGAGCTGTATCTGTGTCAACTGTCCTGTGCAACACCAAAGTGAGGTTGGTTGGTGCTGGTTTCTGGTTGTCTTATGTGGTTCTATCATGTCAAAGCCATTGCAGGGCAATGCTGCAGCTCCCTTCAAATGACTTGATGGAATGCAGTGAGTTTGACCAGTCACAAAGCAGTACCAAGACCCATCGCAATGGAAATTTTCAGCCTCTGTGCATGCTATATGCAGACAGTACCTTTTGACCAATTGTCAGAGGCTTGTTTAATTCCACATTAGAGGTTTTAACACAGAAAAGTAAGAAAACAAGCGAAAGGAGACTCTGGTAGATAGAGTAAAATACGATGAATTTGAATAATCAGAAAGGTTAATAAATTATTAAGCTCTCAGTTTATAAGGTGGTCTGAAAAACATTGTTTATTTGTCACGAAAAAATTAAAAGCAAGCAATCTAATTTCCTTCTTTGATGGAAGTTCCCTACTTGATAAAGAATAAAATAACTTGAATTGTAAGAAAATATCAGCAAAACAATTTGGAAAGATGGTGTAGATTAGATTACCCTAATGATGCAAGAATGATTAAAAAATCTGTGTTCAGAAGGTGGTCATCACTGGTCTACTAACAGGCAAGCAAAATATCAGGGGACTAAGCAGACAGTGTCCTGCATAAATGCTTGCAAGAATTTTCACTAATTACATAGGTGCTGGAAAAAAGCACACACATGCAGAATTTGGAAAGCTGAGAGATACAATTTGTAGCTATTTTCTTCTACTTTATAATGTTCCTAGAAGTGTTGAACACAGACTTCAATGCTTAAAAGTGCTTGCAGTTTTAGGTAGCTGCTACTACTTAAAACAAGCTCTATGTATCTCTAATTAAGAATTACAAGTCAGTGACCACTTTATGAAAAACATGATTTATATTTTTAAAATTTATGAGATGGTCTTTGCATAATCACCTTGTTTGGGGTTTTTGCATTTTGTTTTACAGGTATACACTTTATCTTACTATAGCAACTTTATTTTTTCCTTTAGCACTGATATTTACTTGTTATACTTTAATTTTATATTATATGCGGGAGATGTATCCACAAAACAAGAAAGCAGGAAGGTAAAGTATTATTCCTGCTTCTTTCTGTTTCACATGCTTTGCTCAAACTGTAAAGGTTTTATATGTAACAGGCCAAAAGCAATAGTGTTAAAACAACATTTAGACTCTGCAATGTGTCATTTTCAGTGCTTCAGACACTGCACTAGGTCCCAGAAAACAGATTAGAGGCAGGATTCAGGGAAGGAAGCAAGATAGACCAGTTAGAAGGAAACATTGTGAAGAAAGTTATGGCTGAAGTTTTCAACTTATCTGAGTACAACAAAAAGGCACAACACAATCCTGCACTTCTGGCTGCAGGAGGGGACCTGCCCACCCAGGTCTTATGGCTCCAAGCTCTCAGTTTAGGGATTGGGAAACCATGGGAGAATGCCTGGTCTGGTACCAGCTGCAATGCCCCAGGGAGCTGCAGGTCAAGTGCTTCCAGATTGCATTGTCTCTCCTGTGGGAAGGGCCCTCTAGGCCCCACAGGGATCCCTAGCCACTGTTCACAGACTAGGGAAGTCTAGACAATAAAAGAAAACTGACACGTGAAACAGATTAAATGCAATTTCCCAGTTTCTGTGACAGCAGCTCCCGGTCAGCACATTCTAGTTCTAGCACTATGTGCTTTGAATTTCAGCTTGTACCAATTTGCTATGAATAAATGAAATGTATTTCCTTTTTAGGGTGGTTTTTAATTCCTTGGACAGAAGTATCATTTGCTTCTTTGCTCTACGTCTTCTTTAAGCTCATAATAGTCATGTTTTACCCGGATGTCTCTGTTCCAGTTGTTAGCAAAAAAATGTAGTTATAGATGAAAAGGTGAATTTGCTTTCAAAGAATTGCCATTCATTAGTACACTCAATCCATGCCATCATTTTCCCACCTTGACTTTCCCTACAAGGGACCCTTCTTTGTTTTACAGTTACACTACAAGTATCCCCAGGCAAAGAGTTATGAGGCTGATTAAGATGGAGCTTGTTCTCATCAGTACGTCTGTGGTAAGTGCTGCCCCGCTCATGAATTTTCAGGTTTCTTATCTGACTCTGACCTTCTACATGAGCAACTACATCTCAATCTGCCTTAGCTATGCCATCAGCAGCATTAATCCCTTTCTCTCTATCTTGCTTAGTGGGAACTTCCAGAAGTGTCTCCGTCAGTGCACAAATGTGGAAGTCAGGAAGGTAGAACAGGATGTCAACATCATCAAAAACACTATCAAGTCATGTTTTTGAAAGGAGAGCTTTCTCCCAATAAAAATGCATTATCATGTATAGATTTTATCAGTTGCAATTGGTGGGCCTGATTTCCATGTAACTAAGAAGTGGCTTTGTTGCTGGAATTACACTAGTGTCAAACTGATGTAAGAGGATCTGGACCACTGTGTGAAAGGTTAAAGCTCCCAGAGGAGGAGTTCTCTGCAAAAATATTCTTCATTACTGTGCCATTGCCTATTTTATCATGATTTGTACATAGATAAACCAAATGTATGGAGACAAAGGTGGATTTTAAAAAACTAGTTCTCTGATAGTAAGAAGATAGGCAGGCCTTTAGGACCTGATACTGTGTGAAGTCATGGAAACTGCAACTTAGTGACCAAAAGAGACTAAGCTACTGATGACTCAGGAGGCGGTAACTATTGATTTTTATCCTATCTACAGCTGTCTCATCTGACACTCACTTCTGCAGCTATTAAAGTCAGGGGAGAGTCATAAGGCACTGTTGGACCTGAACTTGGCAAGGGATGTAAAGAATAACAAGAAGGGATTCTACAGGTATGTCAATGAAAAAAGGAAGGTCAAAAAAACCATACCCCCCTGAAGAGTAAAAATGGTGGGCTAGTAATAATGGATGAGGAAAAGGCTGAGGTTCTCAACACCTGTGAGTTTTTTTCCTCAGTCTTCACTGACAACCTCTCTCCCAACACTCCCCAAGTTAAACCGCAAGGTGTGGACCAGGATGGTGAAATCCCTCCCACTGTATGTGAATATCAGGCTCGTGACCGCCTGAGGAACCTGAACATACATAAGTCCATGGGAACTGATGAGATTCATCCCAGAGTCCTGAAAGAATTGGCTGATGTAGTCACCAAGCCACTTGCCATAATACTGGAAAAGTGTTGGCAGTCAGGTGAAGTCCCTGGTGACTGAAAGAAGGGACACATTACACCCATTTTAAAGAAGGGTAGAAAGGAGTACCCTGAAAACTATCACCCTGTCAGCCTCACCTCTGTGCCTGGGAAGATCATGGAGAAGATTCTCCTACAGGGTCTAACAAGGCAAATAGAGGACAGTGGGGTGATGAAAGACAGCCAACATGGCTTCATCAAAGGCAAATCCTGC
>WUAM01000261.1:879197-899898 GCA_024336885.1 Actenoides hombroni
TCTTTCTTCCTTTCCTTTCTCTCTTTCTCTCTCTGCTTTGCTAACTTTTGTTGGGCAAATAAAGTCACTTGGCACTTCACTCTGTTTTGAGTCTTAATTCTGTTCCCGAGAATATGAACAAAATCTCACTCTGGTTTATGACCAGCACGCGACAGTCTGGAAGCCTCCTTATCTACCCAGTAAAATCAGTGTATCATACAGAGATATGAAAACCTCATTTCAATTTTCAAATGCAATTAAACTGTGATTTATATTAAATAAATGCCAAATCAAGGTTAATGTTGAGGGAAAAAAACATCCCCTTGAAGGAATGTTAAGATCTGCTACAACTTCTCCAATGTGCTTAAAAATTGGTGGCATACCTTTGGACAAATCTGTGCTGCAGTAAAGCATAAATCTAGTAACAATGCATCCTGCTGTCTCTAAAACAGACGTCTCCATACAAACAATTCTATTGAACACTTTCATTGAAGACATCTTCAGCTTCAAAGAGCAAACCACTGACCTGAGTAAGTGCAGAAAATTTGAAGGATTTATTATACAAGCCTGCATAGCAGCCTTAACTAAGTAGATATGAAAACTCTTTTTTTCTGGAAGCCAAAAAAATTTAATCTTATATGATGAAAATCTCCATGTCTGAAAATTACAGGTGTGGAACATACCTTGTATTCTTTTTTTACAGCTGAGAGAAAGCTTGCCACTTTTATGGTACTGATTCTTTCCTACAGCCCTGCATGCTGCTGAGTAACATCAAGGAAGAATTTTCTCTGGCAGCAGGAAACAAGTGTAAGATTTCAGAGCTATTTGTATCCCCTAGACACCTCCATTTTTAGGTGTTGCCTCGGTTTAGTCTTATACCTGAAAGTTAATTCTAATGTTATTTTTATAATAGAGAAGTATTTGAAACATTTCTGTTGTGACAGCTTTCAGTATAAAATTATTTTCTTCTAAATGTCTATGGGAAATTTTTGTAAATCTTAGACAAAATCTCTGTTACTATCACTTTCTGCAGGAAGAAGAGAGGAGGATTTTTAAATTAAAATATCTCAAATAATTTTCAGGTTTCAAAAGAATAAACAGATATACTTGTCTGTTTTCATATACAGAAAAAAAAAAAGGGAGAACTGGAAAATGTTGATCAAAACTCTAGTAGTGATTCGCTTGAAATAAAAAAAAAAAGTTTTGAACATCTATTTTCATAACATCCCCAGTGGCATCTGAAATGCAGACATCTGCTGCAAACATTCCTCTTTAATTAAGTCTTCAGCTATTTTTAACTAGACCAACTTATCTCAGACATTCAGATGCACGCTAAAGGTTTTCTGTCTTAGATCTTTGCACACATCCATACTTCAAGGGCACTGGAACACCTTCCATATTTTTAATGCTCTTACAGTCATAATGCTGCTGTGGGGTAGGGAAAACTTCCCATGTCATTCAGTAACTCAAGTTCAGTCAGTAGTCAAGATTTTAAAGCAAAAAGCAGATTCTAAGAGAAAAAGGTAAAGGTAAAGGAACGTAGCATAAGCAAATGGATGCAAAGCTGAATATGCTCTTGTTATACAATAATCCAAAGTTAGCTACCAGATAATCCTCTGGTTTTCAAACTGTTGTTGGTAGTAGCTGAGATGCACTTTATATATGTGTATTTATATAGCTCCAAAGAACATCAGAGCCTAATACATGCAGTTCCTTTCCTGCTGTCTTTATAAAAGTATCTGAAGAGGAGAAAAGTAAATTCCACGTAATTTGTGTCATCTCAAAACTGTGAGTTACTCCCAGGTCTGTTTTATAATAATTGCCATTTTTATTAGATGACAATGATGACATACTATTTTAATCCATCTATTAGTGCCCCTGTAAATTCATGGAAGACATAAGCTTACACTTCCCAGAATTAATAGCTTAAGCTTCTTGACATGTCTTCTTCATGTAGTATGCCTCCACCTGTCCTCAGTTCAACTGGCAGCCTCCTTCAAGCCTTTATTGGACTTGTGGATCAACTTTGCCTTTCATATCTGCATGTCTGACTTGTGTCAGAGACCAGTTGTTCTACTCTCTGGGAACAGAGGATACAGGGCTTGATCAAACTAAAGACTTTTTAAGCTTAACGTTAAGAATGAACAGGAGGAACTGTATTGTAAAGGTAATGGCAAATAAAGACAGACTTTTGTTTTCTACAAAGTTAAAGATGAATCTGCAGTAATTGAAATCCCTGCTCCTAAGAACTCTCAGCAGCAGTTTTTCTACCTATAGTCAGTGTCCCTTATCTCCTCTAATAAACTGCAGAACTTCATTCCATCTTTCATGGCCCTTTCAGCTCATATCCCTACCCTTTCGCTCCTGTGAATCCTATCAACCATATATAAGTTTCCAGAGCTCTACAGCTTCCCTTATCAATTTTCTGTACTTCACAATGTAGAACTTTATATTATTTCCACATTTGTTTTCTGTTTCTTATCTGGAAAAGTTATATATATATATATATATATGTATGTATGTATTTCTGGCTATAAATCACTATAAACACAAATATGTTCTTAAAAGACTGGAAACACATGCTATCTGGGCAAGGAGTCTCTGAAGATTCAAAAATAGGAGCTATCCTAACATTAATGGCCAAGAAACGTTTGTCCAACTCATTTATTACCTAGTAAACATCATAAGCATTGTTTGTATTTAACATTGAATACACATTGATATGCATAAATGAAGAAAGCTAGCTGCCTTATTTCATAGGCAATTTGCATAGCTTTTAATACATATGTAAAAATAAGAAAGTTATATTAGAAGTTTTCTGTTGAAAATTGAAGAATGTTCCCTACCGTGTTCTGTAACTTGAGGATACAAGAAGTTTAAACAAATTTGTATGCCACAAATATGTACCCAGACCAGTAGTTCTTGTTTGGGGAAGTCAAATAAATTAAACTCACTTCAAAAAGTTAGTCTTATTTTCATCATTTTCACAAAATTCAATGACTTGCAAAAGAAGATGAAGTTTTAAAGACTTAGAAAAAAAGATAATTTTGGTATTTAACCACAAAGTACAAGAATCCAAAGTCCAGTTTGAATAATGATGAATAGTAGCCAGTGTGAATTTCAGAAGACACAGCTGGTAATTATTTCAGACTTTATGGAAGCAATTTTTCATGTACAGACAAGTTTTGGCTAGGCTCACTTCTCAATAAAGTGAGTTAGATTGCAGATGCAATAGGAAAATCACAAGCTAGATAAACATTTTGCAAAACATGAACAAGATGGGGCAAAAATAGGTATGGAATGTGAATAATGATCTCTCAATGAATTATCAATGGTGGAGCATGATGACAAGTAAGAAATTAATAGCAGCAAGTAGTTATTCCTGAGTTGCAAACCGGATTGTAAGAACTGAGAGAAAGAGGAGAAAAGGTAGGACTAAAGCTTTAAAATGCAGGTTTAGAGTCTTTGTTGACATTTAATACTCAGAAGAGCTGTTTGTTTGTATCTATATACAAAAGAGAGGATGGTTTAATATCCTGCACATTTACAGGGGTGAAGAAGCATGATGTGGTTGTCAGGCGGTCAACCCAATCTCTTGGTGTCCTTCTTGTAAATTCTCTGATTAATTCCCTTATAACCCTTTTCCTGGCAGCAATGGGAACACAGAAGTTAACTTGTTTACATCTAGTATACAGCTTATGTTGACCTCCCTTGCAGCAATCCAGTGCTTCCCCCATGCCTTTTCAAAGAAAGCTTTTCTACCCTCTTCCACTTACCACAGGAGTCCTAAAACATCCTGCTTAGTAAAGCACTTAAAGACTTAATAAAAAATCAATTAAATGCTCACCCTGAATTGTAATGGGCTCTGTGTCAGACTCCTCGCTAGTTGTTCACTTAAAAACATGAGTAATCCTACTGATTTCAGCTAGACAATTCTCATTATGCCCTTAACACTGTTGCTTAAATAAGGTCTCTGTCTCATCATGTGCCTGTTTATTGCTGAAACCTTACAAAACATCTTACCCCATGGAAGATGAGAATCTATCTTCAACATAAATCTGTCATTTTAACTAAACGATTTACCATTTAAAGCCTGTTTTATAAAGGAGATATCTGAAACCTCTGCAAAAAATCAGACAAATTTATTTCATTTGATATATTTAAATTTTATATTTAAATCTGCTGTTTTTAAATGGAGATAAATGCTTTGTATCATTTAAGCACTGAGGAAGAGAAGAAATTAGTTTTGTCTTCCTTGCACTTTTAAGTTGGGGATACCTGGCAAGCTTTATCTATTTGTTGTGCATCGTCTTCCAACTGCCTGAATTACTGATCCTCTTTCAAAGCAACCACTGAACTACAGTTTAAAACCTGTCATGATAATTCTACTAGATCAGAGACCATTTTACTAGAAGACACCCATGCAAAGATGGTATTTTAGCTGAAGGTGGTAACTTTGCCCACCAGCTCGATGTGAGTCATCCTGTCAACAATTTCACATAATCAATTTTATACCATTATGTGAACAAAAGTGAAGTTATCTATTTTCTTTTGCAGACAGCTACATGGGGAATGAGAACAATCATATTTACCATTAGATTAGTAATAACTTTCGTAAGCACGCATATATGTTGTGCCATCACTAAGGACAATGATTTTGTATTTTGTTGTAAGTCTTGTGAACTAGAAAGTGTAATGGAAAACAATCTGTGCTGTGTTTCTCTGTGTATTGAGAGCAAGACACATGTATCTAGCTCAGCTATCATCAGCTTTCTCTAGGATTAGGTGAACAGCTCTTCCGGAGACTTTCAGAACCACAATGAAACAAAACGTTAAAATATCTAAATGCTTTGTGAGAACCTTTCTTCATATAGTTCTGTTTATATTAGATTGGTGTTAGAGCTCAATAGCAGAATTTGGAAGGAGACATGTAGGCTCCCAAGGCTTCCAAGAAAGAATTCTCTTGCCACTTCTATTCTTGCTTAACTTACACCTTTTTTCTTTAATACATTTATTATATTGCCATTTAAACATCAAAATAGAAAGAGGGAGAAACTTTTTTGCCAGTAAGATATCATGCTGAATCTGTATCCAGTAGAGTCCTTCAGGAATGAACAAAAGATTACACAGGGCATGAGACCAAACTGTTGTAGTTCTTGGACAAAACAGAATCTAGGAGTCAAGTTAGTCTCTATGTTGCTGAGAACTTCAGGGGGTTTTAAATGTTTGTCATAGAAGAAATAAAAGTGTGTTGTTTTGCTGTGAAAGAAGAGACTTGATGAAAACAATTGAGAGAAGCTAAATGGCAATCTATTGAAAAGTTTAAAATATTTAACAGCGTTGACCCTATTTCTGTTATTGCCCAGGTACTCACAAGAATTTTGACACTTGGCACAGAGCAGTTCCCTTACTGGTCCTACCAGCAGTGAGGCTGATGATCAGCTGAAGAGAAAGTCTAAATATACAGCCAATAGAAAAATCCCTCCAGACTGCAGTTTATGTAGATCAATTAGTGATTTTCAGCTAGATTGAAGGCCAGAACTAACAATTGGGCGCTCTAGTCTAAACACTTATATATTACATACCATAAAAATTTACCCAGATACCCTTGATTGGAGATCCATAGCTTGGATTAACTGATTCTCTCTGTCCACACAATCTATCTGAGATGTCAGATATGTAATTTACAAGCCAGAACCAAGTAGAACTTCCTTTGTTGTCAACACTGATTTGCCAAAATATGTCACTTTTTATGTTGGTATTTATATGAGATGCAAAGGTTTGTGAACAGATCAACTTTTCAAGCCTGCGCAGAGAAGATCTTATAATTCATAGAATTACAGAATCATTTTGGTTCGAAGGGATCTTTTAAGACCATTAAGTCCAACCATTAACCTAAGACAACTCACCCTAACTTTTTTTTTTCTCCCCATTTATATCATTCACGCTTCTGCAGTGGCTTCCTCAGATGGAAAGGGATCTAAATGCCTTACAGATATTACAAGGGAATACTCAACAGGGAGACCAAGGTCAAAATATTAAAGACCGATGTGACAGCTATCAAACACCTCCCTGCTCTTGTAGGTACACAAGCCTTTCTGGAGCAAGAGGCATGTGCAGAATGATATAACCATACCATCTTGAGGTGAGGGGATGACTTTCAGTGGTGCCAGATATACCATATTGAGAGATTGGAGATTTACAGAGCTGTATAAAGGGTCTGTCCTAACTCTGTGAATGCCAAGTACAAAACTAAGGTCCAAGAACAAAATTAAATCTATTTGCTCTTGTTCTTGTAAGACCATACTGATGAACTGTGGGTCTCTAACAATTACATCAAGTTGTCCAGTCAACTGGCAAGCTGCAGGCTGTTGGTGCCATTATCAAAGTTGTTTCCTCAAGGGTTTTGGGAACAAAAAATGTACTTCAAATAATAACTGGCTTTCAGAAAATGGGATTGCTAGTGGTATGTCTACTTATTCCTAAGGCCACCATATTAATTGTGCATGCTGAGAAAAAAATACATCATAACTGCTCAGCAGACCCAGTGATTTCCAAAAACAATAGATCAGTGAAGAAGTATGACACAACAATTCTGTACATATACAGCACATGCTGCGTTTCTCAGTCACAATGGATTAACTATACACACATAGCAAAGAAGTATTAGTATTTATGTATCGCAGGCAGTCTGCATGCATATGGTAAATCTGTTGCTTGAAAATGTATTATGCCTTTGCAAAATATCTTCTACACATGTATAAAAGTAATATGATAGGAGAAGGATAATGAGGAGAAAGGAAGCTAAAGAAAATAATTGAGTAAATGCCACTATAGGAACAATTAACCTAACTTGTCACTAGCTCCCCCAAATTATATTCAACAAGTGAAAATTTCTGGCTAAATTAATTGCATTCATAGTCTTCATGTGGTCTGCTGTTTGGAGGCTGCCTTTAGTTATCACTTAGAGTGGACAAGCACAAGCTGTTTGGTAAAGTGAATAAAGTTCAGGACAGATTTATGATATTACAATTCCTATACCTAGGCAAGCAGATACCCTTTTCCCTTACAGTTCCCTACATTGGTAGTGATGGGAAGAAGCAAGCTTCTTTACTTTGGGGAACTCCCCTTTCTCACCATGGTTTCTGAAACTAAACCTAAACAACATGGGACAATTCAGAAAATTCACATACTTGCAGTGACAATGGAAAAGCTGAAGGCAAGAGAGACCTCTTTCCACATCACTGGATGCAGACACACAAACAAACACACACTGTCCTCCTGTTAACACAACATCTCTAAACCAAGGGACTTTATCTTGGTGCATTTCTGAAGCATTCTCATATGAAATAAACCTGGACATTTGGGATGCTTTTTCCAACATGCTCAGCTAGAGACTACTTTTGTCTTCAGTACAAAGTCTCAGGATTAAGGGGAAAAGGAATGACATATGTGTTTACATTCACAGAGGCTCAAGTATCTTACTGATTTGACATGCATATGGATTGCACATTATCACCAGATTTGTTTTACAGATACAGATTTTTCAAACTCCTGGGATTGAAAGATTGTTAATCTTTCTGGAGGATTAAATACTTGCTTAATTTCGGAGACTGCTTTGGTAATGACTGTCAAATAAAATATTAATTTAAATGTAAATATGGTGGTTTTGAATTTGAGGATACAGGGTGCCATATAATTGACTGATATAGATGGCTTCCTGCTTTGTAATACATCAGTACACTGTTTCGTAGAACTGGAAGTGAGGAATGGGAAATGTAGAACTGGAAGCTTTTGGAGAAGGCAGGCACTGAGCATCATTGCCTTAGTAATTATACTGCGAAGAAAAGACAAAATAATGACCATCAGACCATTCAACTGCTGGTGACAGAGACTGGCTTTTTACGGGATTAGACAAGGTTCAATTAGCAAAATTCAACACCAAGAAAATGTCCAAATCTGAAACTCTGAAAATCCAAAAATAACCTCAGTAGCAGTGGTGAACTTCTACTGTCTCTTTATGTCTACATGGAGTTATAAAATGCCAAACAGAAAGGAAATATTTGTATCCACAGTTGCTTAAGTTGACTTTCCTCAAGAAACATAGATTCTGGTGATGGATGCCTATTCTGCAGTTACCTAAATTTGGGGGTTTGGGGGTTTTGGGTTTTTTTGTTGGACATGGTGGTCTTAGAGGTCTTTTCCAACCGTGACAGTTCTGTGATTCTTCAGGTTCATAGGTTCTTCTTTCTTTGTAGGATGCTGCCAAAACATCCTACTCACTAGTTGTGCACAGGGCTCCGTAGCTGCCACCAAATCTTTAAAGAATTAACAGGCTGCCTAAGGACAAACTGAATATGGATGAACAGATATTCTATAGTATCTGAGCTCCCGATGTCCTTTTTCAGTTCTCTGATCAGTTACTACTGATGTTTTCATTTTCTTTCCTATCTGCAATGTCTCCTTAAATTGGATATTCCCTCTTTAAGAATGTTAGCTATACCCTTCTTTTCTCCTCTCAATCACTCTGTCTCCAGATCTTTAAAAATTTGCAAGAATATAGACTATCACATTTTAGTCTCACAAGATACTAATTCTTCACATATTCCCAATGGTCACACAATACAATGAAGCCATGATTTGCAGTGTTTATCATCTTCCTATACTATTCACTAGCTGCCTTTTTTAGGTTTTAGATACACAATATCAGCAGACTGCATATTAGAAGAGTATGATGGGTTTTTTTACTTATATCTCATCTAATAGACCAAAGTGTCAGATGATGGAAACTTCCCTCGAAGCATTAGAAATATTTGATGAAATTTTGTTCTGAGTTCACTGTGGCTGGAAGCACAGTTGTTGCAGTCATATTTTGACAAATTATACCCTTTTCCCTTCACCACTCTGTAAAAAAGCTCCCATTAGAAAACCACAATTTTTCCTCACGCAATCTCATTGCTTAGTGCCTTAGTGGCAATCACCTTACAGACCTCTCTGCCTAGCCGGCCAAGCTCATCACAGCATCCTCTGTGTTACAACAAGGCTACGTAGGTTCTTCAGCACACCCCCTGACCTGTCTGCCAGGAAAGCTGGCTATAAGTGGCTTAGCATTACATCAACTGGTTTTGGCACTATTGCAAAACTTGTGACTTGATCATCAAAAACCTTTACATATTTCCCATCCTCTGCTTCCACAGATCAGAAATATCTTCAGATTGGTAAAGAGATAAGGATTTAAACTCTATGTAATAAAGGGCAATATCTGCTTCCAAGAAGTAATGGCACTGGGACAGAGGATCTGGAAATTACAATCATTATACCAGAGCATAAGGTATATCAGACTGTGCTTATTCTGAAAAATACCAGAAAGAATAGCAATAAACAGAGTGCTCTCTCTAGTCAAAGATATGAGCACAAAATTATGTACATGTACACAGAAAAAAAAAAAAGGTCTCTACATTGTTCCTCTTAGTAAATTGTTGAAATAGTAATCAACTTTGCTATGACGTCCTCCATAGTTCTTAATGAAGACAATACTAGAAAGTACTTTCTCATCTTTTCATCATATGAGTACATCACCCTCTTCTCTCTAAATACAGAACAAGAATAGTGATTGAGCACTTCTGCCCTCTGAGCCTTATCATTAACTAGAATTTTCTATATTCTTTTAGGGTTTTCTTCACGCTTCAAATCTTTCTCATATTTCTTTTTAGTCCTATAAGCCATGTGGGGTTTTTTCCTTAAATCCTCAGTTTCCTGTAGCCAAAGCCAGAACTGTATACTGTGAAAAGCATTTGTACAGTTACTCTACTTCTTACATTATGTCTTTAAACATCTGCTGTTGATCAGTGGAAGAGCACTGGACTCTATGAGCCTTCGTCTGAATCAGAACAACCATTTTTATTTTCTGTTACATTCTTAACAATTTTGTGCCTATCAAAACTACTAATTTACAATGTCTTCTGCTTATTTCCCCTATTTCTGTTTGTGGCACATGGTTTTATATTCAAATTGCTGTCTTCAGCTCTTTTTATGAATGGAATTATTGCCATATCAGTCCTCTTTCCTATGGCATGCTGGCTTCCACAGGCACTACCAGATAATACAGAAAGTTTTCATTGCTTCTACAAACATTTTCCATTTCCTGTAGTTTTCAATGGTATCAACCTGTACATTTTCAATGCAAGAGAAGGTCAGTTAAAATTAACTGTGAGTGGGAGTGACTATGTAACTCTGCTGATTCTTCACAGATCCCTTAGGCTTCCCAGATTTCACTTAAGGGTTGGGAGGGTCATTACTGCCTGGAGTGCTGAGTTTACACTGAAGACATAATCTTTCCTTCCTCTAAAATCCACCCATTTGAAACGGAATTGAAATAGTTTTCTATTCTATTTGCTCCTTGACAAAATATTTTCAGAGCTCTCATAATGACTTTCAATAGACTTAGCCTGTTTAGTTCTGACACAAGAGCTCACAAACATACCATTCACAGCACACCTGCAGACCCTTTTTCTGGAAATTTCATTCTTAAAAGCAGAGATGACAGCAGTCAGCCTTGTGTTGCTTTGTAAAGGGCCTGAATATGCAATTTATACAAGACAAGTCTCAGTCAGAATGAGATGGGCACTTTGTAAGTTTCCCATTTTTATATCTGTCCCATTTTACATTAGCTCTCCAGTAAGATATTGGAGCACTACTTCAAGCTGGTTTGGAAGCACACACAGGTTTGTTGGCTTTTATTCCACCTCTTTTCCCTCCAGGTTCTGTATGAACCAACATTTGTGTTCTAAATGCATGTCACCATTGTAGCAGAAGCCTTTTTCTGCTATTAGAGGTATAAAAGGTAATGGCAGGAGCAACGGTCTTTTTCCATTCTAAAAGTCTTTAGACAATTATTTCATTTTCTCAGTCTGGAGCTAAAATACTTGTCAAAGAAGTGAGACCCAGAATCAGTTCTTGCCACAGCCTGTGGGGACATATCTACTAAGACGGTGCCCAGACTGCCAGGCAATGTTGTCTGAGTTAAAGTCTCCATCCTTATTATGGAAGCTGTGTCACTACACAGAAAAATAATCATGATTCATTGGGTCAGAGTAGTCTGATGTCTGTATAAATATAGGGCACTATTTCTCCCAGTTGCCCTTTAAAAGTAACCAGTTGCAATCACATTTTGCAGGGGTCCTTGTCCTAGTGGCAGATGTGCAGTTTGTTCTCCAAACAAGCCCAATGGAGGACTAAAGTGAAGATGAGTCTGGATTTAATTCATAATTTTATTGATAATTTCTGGATTATGATTAGCCATGACTTTGAATAAGGCACAGGGATATTTGGACTGGGGCAGTTCTGGACATGCACACAAGAGCAACTGTAGTTTAAGTAAGAAAGGGAAGGGTTTGTAGGTTTCAATGCTCTAAGCATAGACAGCAGCAGAAAAGACAATGTGGATTTTTTTGTTTGTTTCCCGAGTTTGAGGCCCTGGCACATGCAGTTCACCCAAATCTCACTGCAGAAACTGGAAGATGGGATTTTAACAGCATTGTTTGGAGAGCAGCTTGAATTTAGGTGCCTAAATCCAGAAGAGCAGTTCAGCAATTTCATGTCTCATGTACCAGTGAAAGTTAATGGCACAAGGCTCAAGGCAACAGAATACATGACTGCTTGCAGTAATCACAGCTGATAGCACTTCAGGGAGTTGTGAGAAGGCAATAAGTATGACTCTCAGCAGTGGGCCACTAGGCAGGCTGGAAGATGTGAGAGGAAAGTCATTTTGGATACAGTATCATCACTTTGAATTTTGTTCATTCCCTTCATTAAATTAGTATGAATATTCCTTTCGTGATTTTTCTGACTCCTTTTTCTCATATGGTTTTATTACAGACTTTACCTGTGTCATATTGTATCTTTCATGCCCTTTTTTGCTCTTCTCTAATTTGCATTCATTTGTCTAGCAATGTAACAATTGTCTTTTACAGTGCTGGCACATGTTTTTTTCTTTCTTAGTAAACTTTATAATGGCCTTCTTAATTTCCATTTTAAAGCCTGCAAGATTTTGAAAAGAAAAAATAATGACTCATCAGCAAAATGTCTTAGTGGCTCTGGAATACTCACAAAAGATCCACTTCTAAGGACTGAATTATGGTTTAGTTCCACAAAACTTCCAGACTTTTAAAGCTCTGAATACATTACAAGATTTCATGCTTTGAGGAGAAAAAAGAACAAATTGTTACTATTCCTTGGACAAATTACATTGCTGGAAAGTGCAAAAGCAACACATGCTTTTACAACACATTTGACGTCTCCAGCATCATTAAAACAGCATCATCGAGTTAGACTGCAAATATTCAGAGTCCAGTGACAAAAATAAAAATAAAATGCATTAGGATTCTTACAGTACCAGAAGACCACCACTGAGTACAATTTACATCATCAGTGTTAGCCAAAATTTGTGCTAGCCTGCTGGAGTGTATTATGTGAGTGAAGTGCTCCATCTGCTGAGTACCCCGGCAGGCAAGCCAGGCACTTTGTGCAGTGTGTTCAGATATTCCTCAGTGCTCTAGCACTCTTTATTAGCTGTGGTTGCAAGCACAAGAACAGCAAGTGCTCTGAGTCACCTGATGTTCAGCCAAAAATTAAAGTTGCTTGTTTTGTGCAGCGAGTTCCTGCAATGTTTTGCAATCAGAAAACAGAGCGCCTGGCAGCATCACCTATCTGTACGCCTGAGATATTTTTGCGTTATCGGTTTCATCATGATGTTAATGTGCAGTGATTTGAAAGCTCTTACGTGCAGGAAACTCTTTTCCCACTAGATGTCAGTGTGCCACCCAGCACATCAGGTGTGCGACAACACTAAATTCAGCTGGTACTTGAGCTTCACAGAAGTTCAGGAGGCCGCATCCTTGAAAGTTTTTTATTTTCTATTTTATAATTCTCTGCCTTTAGATCTAATGTGTATTTCAATGTAGATCACTTGTCTTGGTTAATTCTGATATTCCTATTTCTACTTTAGTCATTTCTGAACTAGCAACCTTTCCTTTTATAACAGCAGGCTCTGCTGCATTATCCCATTTGGACTGGCTTTGATTACCTTGAAAAAACACTGCTTTGGTCTGCATAGAAGAAGGAGATTCTTTCACCTTTGCAGTATAAACTGCAAATAAAAACTTCTCGTTAAAAAAAATTAATTAAAAAACCCCAAAAAAACTAAACAAAGAAAAAAGGAAAAAAAACTCCACCAAACAGCAAACAAAACAACAAAAAAAGAAAAACAAACAAAAAAAACCCAAAAAAAAACCCACA
Source organism: Actenoides hombroni (assembly GCA_024336885.1). Classification (NCBI taxonomy): domain Eukaryota; kingdom Metazoa; phylum Chordata; class Aves; order Coraciiformes; family Alcedinidae; genus Actenoides; species Actenoides hombroni. The sequence continues at coordinate 892,473 of WUAM01000261.1, forward strand.
GAAAAAAAACAAACCCAAAAAAACCACCAACTACTATCCCTCCAAATATAAACACAGCATCAAGTACTTAAGCAAATTGTTCTTTCCATTAAAGCTAAATCTGTGCTAAAATAACAGTATTCTATACTGGAATAAAAAACTGCATTTTGTATTTTGTGATCATATTAAGGCTTGTAAGTATGACCTGTTTGTTTTAATAAGGCCAGAAGTGGCAAAAGTCAGCTGGTTAATGCAGTTTTCTAAGTTTATTTGTTTGTTAAAGACTAGGCGATGACTAAAACAGGTGCTGAGCAAGTAGCTGACACTCTTGAGGATTAACTTTTCTAGCTAGTGAGAAAGAATTGTGACTCTGAAAATAAGTGATGTATTTTGTTCATAAACCTGGTTAAAGAAGAGTTTATGTTTGGAAAGTTCTTGCTGCTTTTCTGTTTACCTTTATTGCAGTTCCCTTTATATCTTGAATAAATCCACACAAAACAGACCTCTAACAAGTCTTCTGTCTTTTGAGAACACAGAGGGATCAGAAATGGACAGGATGACAAATAATATCCATGTCAGAGGATCCACTTACAAGTCAGAAGGACTGAAAGGACTGGCGTAGGAAAACTGAAATAGGGGACTCTAGCCCTAGTTAGAAATCACCTCAGAATTTTGACAGGATCCCAGAGAAACGACCTCCATATTCAGTCTCCCTCCTTCTTATCACTCCTCTTGTCTGCAAAATGCCAAGCTGTTTCAGTTTCCCACTGCGAGTGCAGCACAGTTTCTTTCACTGACATGACAGAGCTGAAGTGTTGCTCCCTTTTGAGCAAATACTGATCAATTTGGTACATCTCTCCAGTGACTTCAATAAAAATGAGATGAGTAGAACTGACCTAGTGCATGAAGGGTTCTTGCCAGGCCTGTTGTGGTGTTGAAATGAGAGGTCTGAGGTTACCTGTGTACTATAAACCTCTCAGCCTGAATGTTGAGGTTAGAGGAGGTAGCCAAGTTTTGGACTGGTCATTTACAGGAACATGTTGTCAGCGAGCAATGATAGGTAAGCCCCATAGAGACAGCTGTCTGTGGTATTGTGTGTTCTACTCATGGCTGATACACAACAAATCAGATATGGGGAGTAGGCACTGCAGAACAGCCTGGCTGGAAACCTAGGACTCTCACTTTTCTCCCATACCACAGATTGCACTTCTTCCCCTCTCCTGCTCACCCAGACGTTACCAGCTTCCAACAGGCTTGAACTCCTCTCTCCTGTGTCTGTACATCCCAAGAGCCTGCAAGCTGTCACTTCCAAATGGCTTAGTGCAATAACTAGCAGGCTTCTTCATCCCCACCAGAGAGTTCATGTGGGTAGCCAGCTGCTCTGTCTTCCCAGTTAGACTTTGGAAAATGGTGGGAATTTCAGAAATTCTTAACAATAGAGGAAAGATTTGTACATTATTTGTCCATCCTAAAGGTGATTACCTCTCCATACTATCCTTCTAGATTCAGCAGCAGAAATCCAACTAGCTGCTTTGGCTCTTGATACTGACAAGTAAATTATTCCGGGGCCAAATAAACTGCAGAATGTACCACAGTATCATGAATTCACCACAATGAAATAACTCGTTGAAAAGTATTTAGAGTTCTTCTTGGAGAGCAGTAGTACAAACCTGAAGGAAACACAAGCTGCATCATCTCAGGCTCATTTTTATCTCACATTTTAACAATTTGACTGAAGGACTCCTGTCTCACTGTGATCCATTCAGTGGATCAGAAACAGCCCAAGACTACCAGACATGATGAGTTTTCTGCTTCCTGAATTCCTAAGACAGGTGGAGAAAACCAAAAGTTTAGATGTCAGCTTAGGTGCTATTAATCTCATATTTGTATTAATTACATCATTTTCCTGAGGGCTCTTCTCTAATGTTAGTGTGACCCAGCAGTCCTTGTGTCCCAGTAAAATTTTGGCTTAAATCAGAATCCTACTTGGATGAAAATATGAAAAACTGTATTAAAAAAAATAGTGATTAATAAAGAGAAACTGTAAATAAATAATATGCAAGCTATCAGGCAACACAGTATCCATATATGATTGGGGCTGACCTGCAGGCAACACAGATGCAAGCTGATTGCTATGAAGCCATAAATTCTTCATGAGACAAAAGGTTTGTAGGAAAAATATAGTCCATTGATTCAGCTGGGGGAAAAAGAAAGAAAAGAAAAAAAAAAAAAAAGGCTGAAAAGCATTTGGACATTTGGATATGCAAGCTTTCCTTCAGATTTGAACATATTTTCCCTGTTTCAGTAGAATTTTGTTATATCCAGTAAACTTCCTCAGGGAAAGACTGGGGTAAACATTTGAGAACTGTTATCCCAACATTGCATTTCACCTTAGTTAACTGGGTTTGATCACAACACTATTAAAGTCCAATGGCCATGGAATTGTCACCTTGTGTCGTAGTGGTACAGATGTATTCTTCACTTTACAGTAGAGGTTGCTGCCCTTCTGCATCTATAAACTTCAGATAAAATGTTCAGATGGCCAAGACCCACCAGCCACCACATGCTTCAGAGACAGGGAATTCTGGACACTCTGGTAACCATGGCTTCATGCTGGAATGAATGTGTCCCAGCACGCCTCAGTGTAATGGGATTGGAACAAGTAGGCCATTTCATCCCTCCTGCATGGAAGCTATACTTAAACTGCTCAAGACTCACTTATTTGCCACCCTCACTCAACAGGGCAGCCTTGGGGCTTCCTGTTATTCTCGTTCATTCAACAAACAAAGCCTTGTTGTAAGCAATCCTCTCACAGAAATGGCAACATTATGCTTTATGAAGGGATGCTAACACATTGCAAATAAGACACTATTTAGGACCTGGGGCTTTCACTTTACTTTTGCTTGGATAACTTTGGCTGAATACTGAGATGGCACCCTTCTTAATAATTCCTGAAAAATAAAGCAAGCTAAGGTCAAATTTCAATGCATTAAGAGAGAACGATTTAGAGCTAGGCTTTAATGAAGAGGAAATAAGTTTGGGCTCAGAAAAGCTGTATGTTTAATATAGATTCACTATATACTAAAGAAATTCAGAAGTCTTCTATAACCAGTGTGACTGGGAATGTGTACACTGGAACTGAAAGAGCACACGAGTGTATGGAAGTTACTGTTACTGATCTGATTTGCCCCCATTGTCTTTTGGGAAGGGTGAAATGGAGAGAGAGTACAAATATGGTATGAAAAAACTGCTTGACAACAGTCACAAAAAAAGTTTCTGAAGAACAGAGACTGTGCTTCCATTAAAGTTTAAAACACCTAAGGTTATGTGTCCACATTTAGATACCTATATGTGATGCAATTGTCCACAATCACATAATAATCTGCAGATAAATTATCAACAGCATTTAACAGTAATCAGAGAGCAAATCATTTGACCACTTGAACCGTATCTTGAGATTAGATCCCACCTAATGAGTCCAGAAAAAAATGTAATTTGTTGATAGTGATAAAAAGCTGTTCTTGGCTTACATAGTACCTCCAAGGACCAGGACCTCACAAACACAATAGAAATCATCATTCCTGAGAAAATACAAAGCATGGTCTTTTCCTCTCCCTCAGTGACAAAAGTTGGCAATCTTCTCAGACAACTAGAGACACTCTGGCCAGAGGTAGCATTGCATGGACATGTGTGCCATGGAGCAGAGGGTCCCGAGGGATGCTCTCGAGGCAAGAGGACCTGCAAAACCTTGATGGCCAGCTCCTATCTGAAGAACATGAGGCATAGGACCTGCTTCAAATCCCACTGAAATCAATGATAATCCTTTCATGTGTTTGACATGCCATTACTGTCATTGACCTCTTTCTCCACACTTCATCCTGCCTTTTCCCTGCCTCAGATGCAACAACCCACTCATGCCTCCCAGGAAAAACAAGGCTGCATGAATTTGCAGACTCAAACTTTGCGCAAGGAACTCAGATATTTAATATGCAGCTTGCAGTCATCGCTCTCAACTTCAGTGGCCATCTGGAGAAATGTTTTGAAGTTCACTGACATGCTGAAGAAGTGGACCTGATTGAGAAATGATGGTCAACAGCTGCCAAAGGGGAGAGGGATGGGAGCTGAGAGTTTTCACTGATGGCTTCTGCGTTGCCCCACAATGATACTAGCAAGTGAAAATATGTCAGAACCTACTGAACGTGCCCAGTTTGCATTTCATAAATTAAAACATATCAGCTGTTTCTTAACATTTTGTTTTCAGTCTTCTTTTGGTCATAATTTGGCCTAAGGACTACATCTGTGATTAATTCCTTGTAACAGGACCTTACATTTGGACTCCAGTTGTCATCAAAATACTCCAGTGTGCTCACGCAGGCTGAGAGAAATATATTTTTAAAAATATTCTATCACTCAAAAATTAGTTTAAAAAAATCACTATTGCTTGTTGAGAAGAAAACTAGTCTATATTGAAATTCAGTTTCTGAATTGCTTTGTTAGAAATGTCTGTGTGTCTCTGTGCGTACATATAAACATAAACACAGCAGCAATATGTATAGGAATAAATATATCTGTGTAATATAATTTTCCAAAATGCAATCACTCCCTAGTATCCTCTTTTTAGTATTACATAGCAGCTTGAAGACAACTCCAAGTGTTTGTTTAGAAGATATTTATTCTCAAATCTGATTCTTATTTAAATTTTGAGATTAAGTGTTGTTATTACCAAGTAGCTATAAGCTTGGTACTACAATAGGTGATAACACAGATGCAAGGAAAGATATTTTTTAAAACAAATTAAGATGTCCCATCTCCCTTTTGAACACCTCTGTCCTTTTCACAACCCTACACTGGGCCAGACACATACCAATCTGCCCTGTCTGCTGTGGATGGTGACTCACTAAGGCCAGCACCTGGAGAAGAGCTCCACTTCCCAGAGATGCAGCCAAGGTCTAGCTTTGGACAAGGAGCTGCAGAAGGGACAGGAAGGCTGAATTAAATGGAAGTGGACAAACAAGAATCTCATCACTACTAAGTGTCTACTAGGTTTCGGGAAGGCTGACCTTGGAAAAAATTAATAACTGACGTTGTCAGGAGTTCAAACGAGAGCAATAAAATTAAACAGGGATGGTTGTGACATTATTTTCTAACAGACCATAGGCTGAAGCCAGTCAAAAACCTTTTTGATAAATGCTTCTTGTGGCGGTAGCATCTCTTTTGGGTGCAGGTGCCCACGCACTGTCAGCAGGGAGCTGCAGGGGTGAGAAAGAAGCTAACACACCTCAGGCACACTTGTCAGAGAAGTGGAAAGCCCCAGTACACAATTTTCCTCCCTTGGCTCTTCAACTCCTCAACTAAATTGTATCAGCACTTTCCTATGTTTTACACCGAGGTCCAAACTTCTTCACCCCTTCCCCCTCTTTGTTGGTCCATTTTACTGCCTCTAAGTAGTCACTGTTCATGATATTTAAGCCACCGAGATCTCTTAGTTTCTCACTAGCTCATTATTTGCCATTATTGGCAAATATTTAGCACCTTATTACAAGTTATTTTTATTATACGTCCCAGAGGAGGAATTAGGTAAGTACACCTTCCAAGCTGCCACTTAGGTGTGCCAGACTCACATCTGAGCCAGGTGGGAGTCAGACAGTCCAGGCATTCTGATATCATTCTTTTAGATACCCATCTTAGAACTGAAACTGCTTTCCAACGAACATCATCAGGATTCCTGTACAAAATTTGAGTTAAAAAAGGAAAAAATCCTGACCAAGTGCCTCTGCTGTGCACTTCCACCTTTCTGGCCTGTAACTCTTGGCAGCTGGGAATTGATCTGGAAAGCCTGAGAGCAGACAGAATTGCTTAGCTGGAGGCATGCTCAACTTCAGCTTCCATTTTTTGGCCAAGCTCTCATTTATCCTCATAGTCTCTGAAGTTACTGGTTCTTTGAACCTGGCTGCTATTCCACATGAGCAGTGTTTTATATATAATCAACTTCTTTATTACAAAACAACCAGTAACATATGAAAGCTTTAAACATATTCTAACATTTTAATGATAGCAAGGAAAGATTTATGGGAAGAGTAGATATCTTTTATTATCCCAATGATGTAGCTGGAAAAATGTAGACTTGCTTTTGGGCACACAAACCTTTTTTCTGGATTTGAAACAGAAGCTGCAAAATTGTGGCTTGATGTTTGCTGTTTCTTTTAGTCCTGAAGCAAATTGTGGATGCCTGAACTCCCAGCTGTGCAAGTAGACAAATGGAAGTAGTAAGTCAGTGTGAAACTTGCTTTGGTTATACCCTTAGATCATAACGGCTATGTTACACAACAACTTTAGAATATTAAAAATGTCATTATATAGTGAAATATCTATACACTTGATAATCTTGTCTTTGAATTATCATATTAGATTGCCTTATATCATCATTTTCTAGTAATGCCTTACCTCAAGTCTTTCTAATTAGCCTATGTAGATTCATTGATTTTATTCTCTAAGTTGTATTTCTTTTTAAAGCTCAGAATAAATGTTTACTTGCTTCTAGGCCCCTTTTGTGAAATTCTCTCCTTAAAGAGAAGAAAAATTCACCATCTGTGGCATACTTTGTAGCTGCTTATTTGAGGCAGACTTTTCAGAAGGAAGTAAATCTTTCCACATTTTAGACAGCTTGTGAGGGAAGGAATTTATCCACATTTAGCAGACACTGGGGTAAGTACATTCTTTTGGAAGCCACAGGTTTTGGGGGCAATAAATCCTTCCATTGCTATTAGACAGGAGGCAATAAATCCTTTGATCTCTATCACACTCAATGATTTTACTTGACTCAGAATGTACATTTCATTGAGTTACTGTCTTCATTTTCCCATTTCCCTGGGATTAATTTATTCTCCTTTTCACAGTTACTACCCCTTTTTTAATTAATTGGTTGTAATTCTCAGCTGTTCACTGTAAGGGCATGGCACTCAGTTACATTACCTGTTAAGAGAGAAAATACATTTATTTTGTTTTCTACTTTCCTCTCTGGATCAGAGATTCTGAAGTTACAGCAAAGTATTCTCTCTCTTAAGAGTACCAAAGTATTTTCTCTTTTAAATAGGTAGGTGTGCTAAAGCTTCCTGAGAGAAGATTTTTCTTCAGGAGTTGTTTTACACTTTTGGCCAATTTCAGATCAGACTTTTTCCCTTACATCTAGCTACACACCTCAGTAGGATTCTATGTTGGCCTGAAAAACAGTAGAAATCTAATACGCTATGCTGAAAAATCTGAGGGAACAGGTTTTACCTATTAATTCAGCACTATTTTTTTCTTCCCCACATGCAATTGTAGGATCTGCAGTTTGGATTCTGATACCAGAAAATAAATCTGATTGTCAATTTTTAGCAGTACAGCATCTTCCAAATATTCAGCAGTTATTTTTTTTCTTTTTTTTTTTGCCTTTGCCTTTTGTTAA
>WUAM01000261.1:899998-918893 GCA_024336885.1 Actenoides hombroni
TAAATTTTTTACAATACAACATACTCCAAATATTCCTCAATTATTTTTTTTTTTTTTTTTTTTCCCTTTGACTTTTTTTAAAAAAAAAAAAAAAAAAAAAAAAAAAGAAAACCAACTCCACAACTTGAAAGCATTTTCCAAAATCCAGTCAAAACTAAAGCAACCCACTCACAAATATTCTTTAAAGCTCCATCCACTGAGGGGCCAGATAAGGAAGATGAATGTAGAATTAAACCTGCAATTTCTAGCCTGCAGGACAAGTTACCTGGGTTTTTTCAGCATACCAAAGTTTATTTCTGTCAAACAGTGACACCCGGTGGCCAGTTAAACTAACCTGGCATATACAACACAACCCCCAGCATTTGCCTGTCCTTGAGAGAAGAAATGAGGAGTTTTTCTGGCAGGAAGTACCTAATTGGGAATAAGAGGGACTGTGCAGCAAATGAAACAAGCACACGGTAGAATAAATAAAGCCTAAGCACACTGAAAGAGCCGTCTTGCATTTTTTTCTTCTGGTGTTTAATAGCATTATATTAGACCGGAGATGTTTATTTGTTCCCCTAAGGATAAGAAATAATTTAAATTTTGTTTATAAATATGTCAAGCATCCCTTCTGTCACTGTGTTCTTGTACAGCTGTTAGGATAAGGACAGTTTTAAGAAACTACACTACAGAGTGAAACCAAATCTTGTCAGACTTCATAAACCACATGGAACAGCAACCTGCTACCCTGAAATCCTTGCTTTTTTAAACAAACAAACAAACAATCAAGCCTTGTTTTTTTTACAGTATATGTAAAATTGAAATCTTCCTATAAAAAAAACAAATCAAGACTATGGAGATTATAATAAGAAGGTGCAGACTTTTCAGTGTCTGATCTCCCTACTAATATGAAAGGTGTGTTTGACACATGAAATATGGGACAAAATGACTTGCAGCAGCAGCCCTGGCGATGCCACAGCAGTGCCTGTCTCCAGCCCCCCATCGCAGCTCTTCTCTGCCCAGCAGTGTCCTGACCCACAACACTAGCAAGCAGTAGTTCTACAACTGAAACCGAGTGCCCAGCTTAGCACCTTCTTTAGGAAAAAATCTGACACACATTCCATGAGCTTTGCCAGAGGATTTTCTGCAAATGATTTGGTGTAGATAAAGCTCTTTCAGCCCATACATCCATGATTCCTTTATGAAGGATGCTCCAGAGGAGGAGTTAGCTTGTCACTAGCAAAATTGCCTTTCAAGTGCAGACAGAAAGGGAACTAGTGAGAAGTGTGAGTATGACTGGTAGGATTTTGTATGAGTTCTGTTCACACAGCCAGTGGATTGCTCACCAAAGGATAGAAAGAGACTGGTTCCCTGGTTCGTCCAATCTTCTACAAAGCTCCATTTCTAATCTATGTTCTAAATAAAAGGCTGGGAAGACCATATTTGCCAGTTTGATCAATGAAGAGAGCTAACATTCTGTTAACTCTGCTTTACCCTGTTACCTCTGCCCTTTCCTTCTTTTATATCCATAAATAGATGGCAACATCAAGTCAGGTTATAAAACTTCTTTGTTACTTTGAAATATTTCTTACCATTTTCTAGGTATCTAGAGTAAAGTTATGGGATGGAATTAAAGATGAGAGACTAGCTACAAAAAATATATATTTATCAGGAATTTGTAAATTTTTGTCATATTCAAGATTCTGAAACATACTGTGATATTCAAAAGAAACTCAAACATGTTATTATGGTAAATGCACAGTAAGTCACTCAGCTATAAATACTTCCTAATGATGCCAGGCAATGCCAGGTTACTGTCACAAAAATATGCTTATCATCTCTGAATGAGTATTACTCATTTAAAGAACTCTTATACAATGCATAATGTATATCAAGAGTGTTTTCATTAAACTTTAGGAAAAGGGAGTGCCTATTTGACATTAGTACTGTTTGCATGTGCTTTATTTAAATCTTTCTGACCTACATGCATTAAAATCATGTTACAGCAATAACAAATGCCAGAAACTCAAATGCACAGCTGTCAGTCCACACTCAAATTTAATGCCTGAGGAAACCATTTGCTGTATGACATCAGCAGGGCAAACAGGGTAGCTTCTAAAATTACTTCCAGATAAAATGCAAGAGCTGGTTGTACCAGTGCTCTGAGGTCCAAATTTCCACCCAAAGTAAAACATTGAACAAATAAGAGGCCAATTATATCTGTTACTGGAAGAAAAGCAGTGTTGATTTACATTAGTTTGACTCTGCAAGATCACAGTGCTTTTGCTTTTATGATACTGGTACTTCTGCATAGAAATACATTGTTTTTAAAGTAAACTAAAATATGTATCTGTCATAATAATTCTTCATTCACTCTTTGTTCCATTCTTTGCTACTTCCAGCTTTATTTCTCCAGTTTCCTTTTCTTTCTTGTTACTCCTTTTTCTATCTGCTATAAGGTTCCAAATCTGTCTGTCCCTTTAGTCTCCACACTACAAGGCTCTCTTCTCTGTTTCCATCCCTCCTCCTTCTACTCTCCCTTAATTCCTTCCCCGTTGTATAGCCTGTTATATCTCTCTTTCCAGCATTACCTAATGCTTCATCCTTCTTCCATTTTCCCTAAATTCTAGCAGGCTATTAGTTATTTAATTATTTTGAATGCCCATTGTAGCCTCAGAGTTTCTAAAGTTTAGTTGGTAGCTTCTGAAATGCCCTTAGTATCACTTTTTTCTCTTCACTTCTTTCCCAGAAGCTGAAGAAGGAAAGGTTCTTGTACATAGATACAGCATCTATTCAGTCAGTTCTGGAGGAAGAAAATTGTAAAAGATGGAAACATCTACAGCTACTGGAAATTTTTTGAGCCTTCACATATAAGCATGCTTGCAAGTATGACTGTTAAAACCAGGTTCATTTTTATCTTTCTGCATTAATCTGCTCTTTGTCTTCATTTCTACTGTCATTTAGTGTTAACCAGTTGGTTGAAATATTTTGTGTAATTGGACTAAGCAACAATGTTGATAATGAGACAGCGCCCCAAAGGTCCCAAATTCTGTAGCCTCAAAATACTTGCAAATTTTCCTTGTTGCCAAATGCTGCCTCTGGCAGAGAAAATGCATTTTGTGCTCCATTAGACTCTACTGTCTTCAGTTTTCTCTATCATTCCTGCCCCTTTCTCTCCTTAGCAGCCTTCTACAGGAGCTTCTGTATTACTTATCATCAAAAGTGCAGTTCTTCAGAAAACGCTGTCAATGCAAGAATTTAAATCTGAAAAAATTACACAGTAATACCAGCTTGGGGCAATGTACCCTGTACACAAAGAGACTTTTTATCTCTGGATGTTGGTCTTTGTGACCAATTACCAAACCCATCTTCCTGACTTATTTTTATCATTACTTGATAACATAGTGGCTGTGACAAAGACCTGTAACATTTCTAGCATTAATTCTGCTGATGCACAATTGTGCTTTAACATGCAACTCCAAAATTCCTAAATGATGTCAAGAAAATAATACATCTTTTGCTGTAATTCCAAGGAAACATGCCTTCCTTTGATCTTTTGTTGTTGTTGTTGTTTTAAAAAAAATTATTAAGTATTATAAATTATTTTTAAACAGTGGTTAGGAATTTCATGTGCACATTTTGCTGTCTCAATATACTAAAGAATTTAAATGGCATCATTATGTAACCAAGTGCTCTGCTGAGCTGATGGTGCTTCCTGTTCAATCTTGTGTTTGTGCTGATTTTAAGCAAGAGGTGAGTGAATTGCTGACTATACATGACGTACAGAATATTTCTAATGCAAGAATGCCAATGTTTAGTAATCTTGCCCAAACTCCAAAAGAGGAGACAAGGGAAGGCCAGATAAACCTTTTAACTTGGACAAGGAGAATTATAAATATATGTAAGAAACTATACAGTATAGAAAGGCAGTGAACGAAACATCTAGTGAATGCTTATTCACTCTATCATACTGAAAAATCGCTGGATGCTTATTCACTGATTTTCATTGCACTGGGATTAGAAGGCACTAAATTAAATTACCAGTAACATATATTTTCAAATAAGAACTCACATCCACAGTTTGGTCATAGAGCTCATTACTGAATAAAGATAATTTGTATGTTACACATATAAATGGATTTTAAGAGCAAAGAAACAAATGCATGGAAATAGGGCCCACCTGGAAAAATGTAGGTGCAGAGTTGTTTTTTAAAATCTGGCAGCTTGGAGAAAGCATAAAAGGATGTATTTCTTTCTGTTTACCTTGTTCTTATAGGCTGGTTTTTTTCCTAACAATCTGCTCTTGGCTGGAAACAGGATACCAGCTCTTGATACTCGCTATATGCACTCTGGCCTTCCCACTTCCAGCCATTACTATGACTTAAGTGCAGCTGTTCTGGTGTTGGTATTTTATCAGCATAGGTTTTGGTTGTGACATTAAGCGTTTGAAAATTGTTGCTTTTTAAAACCACAGCATTTTAAACAGATTTCAAATTTCAATAATATGAGTACACTATGCATCGCTGTTGAACAGAGTCAATGTCCATTCACTAGAGTTTCCAAAATCCAGACAAATAATGCCTGAACAAGATGTCTCTCTTACCCTTTATACAACTTAAACCAGGGGAATGTTATGCCAGCAGATTTAGACTTCTAAATTAGTGATGGAACAGGTTGCTTCTATGGATCACTGCTCTCCCCAGCCATAACAACAGCAGTCTCCAGAGTATACCCACCCATTGTCTCTAACAGAATTTTTCCTGTATTTTTTAAACAGAACAATGCACACAAAGTGCATGTAGTGGTATCCCATCCTCACTAGGAGTCACTTCTATCCATCTAGAAATACGTTATTACATGAAGAGAGCTTTTAGTTTAGATTAGGCTGGAACATCTGAATTCCTTCATTTACCTTTGAAGCCTATGCAGAAAATCAATTAAGATAGACAAAAAATGATCCTGCATCAGTCTATTCTCTCTCCACCTGCAGTTCTTTGGCAAATCTCTTTCAGTTGCAGCTGAAGAAGGCCCTTAAAGCACAGGTCCTGCGGAAACCATGATGTCCGCAGAACAGCCAATACTTCAGACCTGTCTATGCAGAAGGTCTGCCCTCTCAACTTTCCCATGAACTCAGAGGATCAAAAAGATAAGTGAAATATTCAGCTTCTTCCACACAAGTCAGCTTCTCTGGCTCCAAAGGAACTGATGGAATCTACAGAAGACATGGGATGTGGCTTGTGTTCCTGGGTCATGTGAAAGATCCAATTCAGTCTGAGGAGGCATCTGGTCCTGCTAATGAACTGCTAATGAACTGGAGAGGTTTTTCACACTTCATAGTAGGAGGTAGAGATATTCTAAAACCTCAGCTTTTGTTGAGAGCTACCATTTGAGACAAGTTTTCTAACCATGACAGACATGGCCGAGGATCCTACAGTGCCCACTTCTCCCTAAATACAGCAAAGAACTCTCTCACATCTAAGGAAATTATATCAGTTTTCACAACCACAGGACACTAAAACCAGAAAACACATAGTACACCAAAAAGCAAAGGTTTCAGTGAATAGGCATAGTGGTTCCATTTGCTCCTGCAGAAAAGAATGAAAAACAGATATGCTGTAGCCTGTTCTCACATCAGGAAGCATTTCCATCCTCTTAAATTGAGGATCATGTGTCAGTAGTGTCTTAGACTAGCATATATCATGATTAACTCTGAGGAGATACAGAAATGGTTCTGTAAAGGACATCTGTGAGTGTCTCTAGGATCAGATAATGAGGTCTCACTTTCTGTGTTTCAAGGCAGAGATGAAAACACCAGATAGGGATGATCTGTGGTACTCTGGCACAGATGTCTTGCTGTGATACAGCAACGGACTTCTTTGGTACAGATTTCTTGCTGTGATGAAGTCTGTAAATATCATAAAATATAGATATTAGGTGTCATATCTATATAATGTGTCATTTAAATAGAGAGAAATATAGGTAGAAATAATTTTGTCAATTTTCTGTTTTTGTGGTTGGCTGCTACTTTATGGTCATCTTTGAAGCAAAAATTCTTTAGCAAATATCCTTTAAAAATCAAACTGGATATTCTATCATAGGCCAAGCCCATTACTTTGTCATCTTAATTCCTAAATTTGGAGAATACTATTGAATAAATTTAAAGGACATTTTTTTCTATTCCCTTCACTCTGGTTTCTCAGTTTAGGTGTCTGTGATTGTAATAATGGTGCTCTCACAGACCTCACTACTTAAAGGAAATTGTTAGCAGGGAGAAAAATTGTGATGTGATTTAGCTTCAATACATGGACTCAAGGAAGGTTTTGGCAGCTGCTAATTCCAATTTAACTTCCAGACATCCCATTCCTAAGAGGAAGGTATATATAATTTTTCATAGAGCACTTCTTACAAATTTTCTGCCTTCCATAACTAAAACAATTTTAGCGCAATGTTCTCATTTGCTGCCTTTATAAAGTACAATTCTTGTCAACTTTCATTATACATGTGTAACAGAAAAAACTAAAGGATATAAGCCAGAGTAAAAATGAATCAAAGCATTCCATCTTAAGCAAAATTTACTATAGGTAGTAAAAATTACATTTCTGAAGAACAATACTTAAGGCATCACTTCATATAAATTAGAATGATGGAGTACCCATTGCTTTCTTAGTAGTTAGCTTCAGTGTTATTCACTCTCACTGATCAAATTCTGCTATATTCTCAAATTAAATTTGCCTTGTTTCAGCTTCCAGTCATTAATTCTTATGATACTTTTCTCTTCTGGATTGAAAAGCTCTTTACTGGCATCTTCATTAGTCCTTCTTCCTGAGGAAAAACACTTCTCAGTCTTCTTATTGATCAATCAAGTAGATTTACCTTCTCATCTGTAAGAAGTAATCAGGTCTTAAATTATTTTCCTCTTTTTTTTTTTTTAATATTTTTTGTAAATTATTTTAACTTTGTTCTCATGTAATGTCCAATACCAAGGTAAATTGAACCCTTCAATTCTCATTGATACTGGCCTGCTTGCCCAGCTGCAGATGCTTTTTCTCTGCAGAGTTGCACAGAGCACCTTCTGGTTATCTGATCTCTGGGATCTCCTAAATGCTGCAAGGGTAGCTTCTGTGAGAAGACATCAGGAACCTCTCCCATGTTGTACAGAGTCAGTTTCAGTTGGCTGTGTTGCATCTGAGCCCATCAGTGACATTTGCAGTACCTCTGTGATTAATATACTTTAAAAAGGGTAAAAAATGTGTAACAGCTCTAAGAGAAGAGTGAGAAAATCTGACAGAAACAACTCTGAAGACACCAAGGTCAGTGAAGAAGGAGGGGGAGGAGGTGCTCCAAGTGCCAAGGCAGAGATTCCCCTGCAGCTTGTGGTGAAGACTATAGTGAAGCAGGTTGTTCCTCTGCAGCCCATAGAAGTTCACAGTGGAGCAGATATCCACCCAGCAGCCCATGGAGGACCCCATGGATATAACCTGAAGGAAACTGTGGCCTGTGGAGAGAAACCCACACAGCAGTAGTTTTTTGCCCATGGAAAGGACTCACGTTGGAGAAGTTCATGAAGGACTGTATCCTGTGGACTGACCCTATGCTGGAGCAAGTGAGCAGCATGAGAAGAGAGGAGTGGCAGAGAAGTGTTATGGCCTGACTACAAACCCATTCACCATCACCAGGATGTAGAAGAGTCATGGGTAAAGTTGAGCCTGGGGAGAAGGAGGAGATGGGGGAAGGGTGGTTTTTGTTTTGGTTTTACTTTTCACTATCCTACTCTTTTACAAACTGACAACAATTTAAACTAATACCTCCAAAGTCGAGTCTGGTTCACCCACGATGGCAATAGGTGAGTGGTCTCCCTTGTCCGCATCTTGACTCCCTGTCCTGCTGAGAAAGAACAGTGGGAGAACGGCCTGGTGGACACCTTGTGACCAGCCAAAGTTAACCCACCACATCACTGATGATTTATTTTAACAAATCTCTACATTTCAGGGGGAGCCAAGAATGACATGACAACAAACATCACAGATGTGGTGAAAAGATGGGTCAGCAGCCTTTATGGGCAGTACCAGATGACCTTCTTTCTTGCCCAAGTGTAACTGGGAAATTCTGTCTTTTAATAAAGATGCCATCAAACATCTTTCTTTCAGTGTTGTCTTATGTCTGCGGCAGAAGTTCCCAGCTAACTTAGATACTTTGAGATATCTGCCCACCTTGGGTTTTCAGCCATGGAACAAGGTTAATGGTACATTTCTGTTTGCAAGGATGGGAATGAATAACATATTTAGTTATGTAACATTCTAAAAATACTCTAAAGATCAGATGTTCCAATAAAGACAGGGAGTGTGAAAGACAGAACAATGAGAAAGCAATAGGGAAAAAGTGTGTTGGCTAATTAAAGTGAAAGAGAAACATTTTTCCAATTTTGAAGATGAAAGAAATGTTTTTATAGTTGAAAAGAAAAACAATGACCACTAACTGACCAGGATTGTGCTGAACCACAGTTTCTACAGTGAGAAATTTTACTTTAAAATTTTGCTCTGATTTCAAGTTTTGAATCAGAGTCTCAGCAACATGAACTGAACTGCCTTAGGGAAAAAATAATTTGGGTCAGTTGAAATACATCATTCAGTTTCTATTCAGTCACTTTAATATATGAGCATTGCACATAGATACTGGATATGCAATACAAGTTGCCTAAAAAGAGTTATGTACAAAATGTATGTTTATATTCTCACACAGTGAAAATTTAGTAAGATAAAAATCTGCGAGTGAGTTTCTTTTTAGAGTAGAAACAAGCTTGGAACTGAGTCTAACTGAAAACAACAAGAAATGCATAAGCTACCATTTGAAATCTTGTAAATAGTCTGAAAATTATATAAAATTTTTGTGTGGATGGGTAGATAAAATATAGTAAACCAAATACATTGATTATTGTATATAATGAAACTAAAACAGTAAAGTGTAAGAAGTTATCTTCACTGAATGCCTATTGACACATATTTGGAGTCTGTCCTTTCCTTAACTAGTTTATTAGCATATTTTATTTTATTCCATTTTTACTGGATTTAAGGATATAGAAAATTTGATTTATTACTAAAAGGACATTTTTAAAGAAGTGTTAGTATTTATATTGTAGTTCTATCTGTAGTTCTTCCATGACTTGTAGTGTAAAGCTTTTATGTCTAACAATTTCTAGTTTAATCCTATAGGATCACAGATAATAACTACTCATTAAAAGTAAAGGGAAATTAGTCAGCATTTTCATGTATAATGATGTTCAAAGACTGTCCGCAATGAATTACAGCATTGTAGTCTCTCTGGAACCATCTATTATCCTATACATAATAGAGTGTTTAGCCAACATATGGGACCTTAAAAATAAAATTTAAGGCCTGCCAGAAGAACATCAGCCAGCCAAAGCAGGTGATTAGCTAGTAGGCAGCAAATCTGGGCTATAATTTACTTTGAAAATATGTATGGAGAGTAGATAAATGAACTCTGGAACATATAGAACAGACTTATAATTGATACTTATGAAATAAAATCCTTGCCTACTGAAGTCAAACCTATAGCTGATTGCATATATCTCTATTGGCTTTCTTGGTTAACAACAACCTGGAGAGAAAGAGAGTAAAAGTACTTTTTCAATAACCTGGTTAAGGTTAAAGTAACAAGTGATAGACTGGCTTTAGACAGTGATCCACCCCTTAATGATTATTTGAAATTATTTATAAAACTTGCATCAAAAGTATAAAAAGAAGTCAATGAATGCAGTTAATAAAGGTGTTTGAAATTGTAAGTACTGTAGCAGAAGTTAGAAGACAGCAGGCAGAGAAGAAGGGAAAAGCATGTAAATTCTATTCTATTAGCTTGTCAGTGAATGTGAACGTAATGGTTTGCTGCCCTGTGCTTTAGATTTTCCAACCTGTAAAATGGGGACAGTAATACCAGCTGGGATAGATGGAAACTGCCAAGCACACTCACATGACGGAGTAATTGCACCTCCAGGGATCCACAGATGGTTTCCACAGAGCTAGCTCCAAAGGCAGTCCTGCAAAGAAAAGTAACATCAGTAACACCACTTGCAGACCGACATGGCCTTAAGCATGGTGTCAGCTGGTGATATCCCTTCATCAATTGGCTCCTTCCTAGAAAGTCTTCCCTACCACCTCCCACAAGAGATTATGAGATTTGTGATTAGTCTAAAATTATTCTGAGCTCAGACTATCTACAGGCAGATTGTAGAAGGCTTCCAAATACAAAATTTAATAATTACTGAATTCACTGGTGTTATTATTAGGGAAATGTTGACAATGTTAGCCTCATGCACAAGCAACACCTCAAGCAGTTGAGCTCTGACATCTCTTGCTTGCTGAGAAACTTTCCAGGAGCAGGCTGATAGAGAATCAGCCCTTCCAAGACACACCTCATCTGTTTAGCCTTGTTAAGGCCTTCCCTCCACCCCAAGAATGTTCTTTCTTTGCACTGCAAACATGAGCCATGCAAAAATCCTTAGGAGCTAGGAATTGAGAATACTCTTCTTCAAAAGTTTATCAAATGTACCTGGCCATGTAAGCACTCCTGCTCTATCCCAGGGTTAGAGATTTATACCAAGCAGTTTCTCAATTGAAAGCATGGAAAAAGCTCTTATTCAGGTTGGGATAGATGATGGCTTTAAGAGGCACATCTGGTACCATTCAAAGGGCATGAGGTTATCTGAGACATCCTTAAGGGACAGGACCCTGAGTATAGCTTCAACCTTCCAGAGTGGTGACTGGGGACTGGCAGGATACTGCCGGGCACCCTAGGCACCATGAGGTGCCTGTGAGTAGTTAAGTGAATTGGGACCCAAAGCCAGAAAAGACGGACCTCCCCATTCAACCCTGAAACCAATTTTCAGAAAAAGAATGTAACTTTCTAAGTAGAGTTCTTCTTTCAGGGTACTGAAAGCCTGTGAATTCACAAGTAAAGAAAAAAAGTGAGAAGGGAGCCAAAAAGACTAGAAACAATGGAACAAAATTGAAGGTGGCCAGAAGACTGGAGTCTCCAAGGAAAAAGATGTCTGTCAAGGCAGATGAATGATGTACGAAAAAGGAAGGAGGAGGCAGGGACTGTAGCCTAAGACTATGCAGGGCAGTAGTGTGGGTCCTATATTCTGTCTAGAACAAATAACATAATTGCTAAATGAAAAAAGAAGCTGTCGGTTTTCTATTCCATGCAAAAGTGGATTTTCAGTTAAAAGGTATGTTCAACAAAATGTGTCTGTGTTTCATTGAAATAGTTCATATAGTTCTGACAAAATAACAAGCACCAAAAGTTCAAAATTTTCCCTGGATTTAGCTGAAAACCAAAAGGACAATACATACGCAGCCTTCATAAGTATTGCTGTAATGTATAAATGATGTGTTAATATTGGTGCTTTGGTTACTCCTACATCAGAAAAAAGTTCCTCAGGCAGTCTAGAACTACTACTGTGAGTATGCTAATTACCATAATACTATAATGAATAGATTAGTACTTGCACCCACTGTAGTTCCAAAAAGAAGTGGTGTCTTCAGGAACAAGCTCAGGTGTGCAGAATTCATTCCCAGCTTTCAGAAACACCATCAGAAAGCAAGTGCCTTACCTGTTAATTTTTCATGAGGAAGCATTACCTCAATTTAATGACATATTTCAAATTTATCAGTTTATTATCAATTAACTACTAATAATTCTTGCTGTTGTACTTTGGGAAAAGGAGTTGAAAAACACTCAAACGTGCCATAGTGAGCCACATTCCTGCCATCCAAGTCATAAATTTATGACTGCAGCATCCACTCCATTGCTCTGCTCTGTCTGAACATCACACATAAGATCCAGAATGGTCATATTGACTGGTTCTTCTCCCTCAACCTTATTCCAAATTTTATAACACCAGAACACTCTGTGTTACAAGAAATGGAGAAGGATTCTTTTAAGTCCTAAAGCTGCCATCCAGCTTAATGAAGTCTATAGGATAGAATCACAGCTTAGTTTCAGAATTAATAAATTACTGCATTTCATGCTGGAAAGCTTTGTGCATGTGTTTTACTGGAGGGTATGTCATTAAGCCTTTGTTATTCATATAAAATGTAGGTTGGCAAGAATTACAGTGGAAGGGAAAAGGAAAAGTCTAGATTTATATGTACTATTTATCCTGGAATTAAAAGAATTGATAGGAAAGCAATTATTGATAGCACCAAACCACCTTCAGTCAAGAATATAAATACAACAATCAATAACATAAATAATTATAAATCATAGAATCATAGAATGGTTTGGGTTGGAAGGAACCTTAAAGACCATCTTGTTCCAACCCCACTGCCATGGGCAGGGACACCATTCACTAGATCAGGTTACTCAAAGCCCCATCCAACTTGGCCTTAAACACTTCCAGGCAGGAGGCATCCACAACTTCTCTAGGTAACGTGTTCCAGTGAACAGGATAAAGGATATGTATTCAGAATTACTCCATACTTTTTATTGCAAGTCTTTCCTATTCTTTTAGGTTTTCTTCCGCAAGGATGTAATTTATCTCTGTATTAATTTAATTTATGGGTTAGCATTTTAGTTCCCAACGGGAATGTCTTTTTTAAGTGGCTCTCCCAGGCATGACCACTTGCCACCTTATGGTGGGCATCAAAAAGCTCTCTCAGAGCACGTCATAAAATCATAAAACCAAAGAATGGTTTGGCTTGGAAGGGAACTTTACAAGAAAACTAGTCCCACCCTAGTGGACTAGGAGGATACCCTGCTTGAGTGGGTTTCATTTTGGTTGAAAATAAATGAGCATTTCCTTCCAGCACAGATTTAGTGTGATGCTGCATCCAGTCCATGGAACCAGACTACAGCCAATCTGCAGTAACACCCGAAAAACATGTGTAAGAATGAAACTAGAAGCTTCAGTACTGGCTGTGTCAGACTAAAAATCTGTTGGGCCACACTGAGAGCTAATGTAGACCTACAAAGGAGACTTGCTGCAGTAAGAATAAAAAAATACCAGGGCTAGTAAATAAAGATGTACTTATAAAGAAGGTCCACTGCAAGAGAGTGCTTACAGTTAAGCTCTGAGAGAAAACAGTTTATGAAAATATTCCTCTTGTCATTTCTGATCTTTTTGATAAGACTGCACCTTCTGATCAATGCATGTTTCTAACTTTCAGATCATCCCTCTCTCTATGTGTTCACAGCACAATAAGAACCGCAATTTATTTTGCCATGAAGTCTATGAATTTCTAAGAATGTGTGTTGTGGTAGTAAAGCGTGTCAGCCTTCTAGTCACTTTTTAGAATGAGGAGGGATTCGTGCTGTCAGAGATACAGAGGATTCTCCATTTTGTACTGTATCTGGCAAATAGAAATACTGCACTGCCCTTAGTATGTCCTTATTAAGCAGGTTACTGGGGAACAAAAAAGGCAGAGGAAAGAGAAGAGCTGCTAGTGAATACAAAGCACTGAATAGGCTGGTGTCCTTTAGCTGTCTACAGTGTCTTTTACAGAAGACATTCATTCCTGAAAAATGTGGAAATACAAAGAAACAGTGAAGCCGAAGATAGGCTCAATTTTATGTCACAGCATGACGTAGGAAATTTTTCTCACGCAAAAGCATATATTTGATTAGACAAGAATATTATGCAAATGCTGGTAGTGCTCTCAAGATAACAATTCAAAAAATTAAAAAAGAACCAAACAACCAAACCCAAACAAACACAAAAAAATAAAATTAAAAGAAAAAAATAGGGAGAAATTAAAGGGACTGCAAGAAAGGTAAAGACGCTTTCCCACGAAATATTCCTAATTAACCAAGATACCGTTACGTCTTTAAAACACCTCTAAAGCAGAGGGAATGGTGGAGCAGCAGTGCACCCCAACACTCCCTGGAGCTCTCCGCAGCCCGGCAGCAGGTGGAGCCCCTGGCTTGCGTTTGAGTCGCCTTTCCCAGGTCGTTTCTTCTGCTTGAACCCTTTTTTGTGTTTCTTTCGGTTTCCCGAATACATTGCCGCATAGATTGCGGCAATTTTTTTTCCTTTGAAATTCAGAAATAAGTTGCTATTGGAACAAAAGCAAAATCGGAGAGTATTTTACACACTGAAACACCGTATTTCTCCTTGGGCTTTCAGGCCATAGATGTCTTTTTTAAATCCACTTCTGCTCTGGTCTAGCAACAGTACAAGTCAAAATGATTCTTTCTCTAGTTGGATCAGGCCCTGAATGAGACCACACCTGTAAACATTTTAGTAAACGCACTCTAATAAAATGCACTTTTTTATTAGAAGTTACTTAGTCATTACTTAGTGTGAAGAAACTTCATCTGCCCATAGTTAATGTTGCACTATTGGTTTCATGGCAAATTTCATCCTCCAAGGTTTAATCTGAGTTGGTTTGTATTTGTTTTTTCAGTACGGAAAATTTCATTTACAGTACTTATCTGGTACTATCTAGACCAAATAGTTTCCATTGCCAGCAGAAGTCCCGAATTTTGGGTGCACCAAAGTTTTATCAACTAAATGTTTGTATCAACTGATTTGATTCCTAGCAGAATGCCTCATTCCCCAGATCTGAGGATTTAGTCTAGCATACGGGGTTTGAAATGGGGAAGGTAGGACACTAGTCATCATTGTGTTTGCAGACTGAAGTGCAGAAAAGAAATGCATGTGGGACAAGGAAAGGAATAAATACAAGGTAGCTTGACTGTGATGACTTTCATTAAGAATGCTTTCTGACATGATTAAGAGTATGGCTTCAGGTACTGTTCACAACAGTATTTAGGCTTTTTTGGTTTTGTTTTGGTTTGGTTTTTTTTCTGTTAATTTTAATTGAAGATACATAGGACAAGGATTAGAGCCCAAGATTTCCTTCTTTACAAGGGAAGCTCAGGGTTTTATTCCTGATGTGCAGGAATACATCTGCAAGCTAGTAATTCATATCACTGGACAGGTTTCTGTAATAAAAAGAGTGTATTAAGTCCTCTTTCTCTGAAAGTAATGTGGCTTTACTAAATTTTCAGAAGTACTGTAACAGACCTCAGGTTAAAGTACCCATGCAATGCACATTTATTCTTGATTACCTAAGTACTGATTGTGGTCTCTGAGGAAAACAAACTGTTTCCTTTTCATTAAACTAATAATTTCACAGGTGCAATGATAAAAGTCATAAACGCATCATTTTGCATTCCTGTAGTTAGTATTTACATTTTTACATCTAAGATCTGGTAGCAGTGCGTAAAATTGAATGACTTTGTGCAGGGGGAGCAAGCTTACTGCTTCTAAAAGTTCCTTTTTCCCTCCTTAGGAAATAGGCTATAGTCAATCTGTCTTAATACAGACCTTGGTGCTCTGAAGAGAAGAAAAGCTGAGATCTTAAAATAAACTGCAAGGTCTCTATTCTGACCTCCTGGACAATGTTCTGATTTAAAGAATTTACCAAGAGCAAAACCTGTCAAAGAAGGAAAATCCAGCTGCCAGAAGCAGGCTGCCAAAGGTTGCTGAGCTCTGCAGTAGGAAAAGAGAGCATGATTAGTAGGGAAATTGAGTTTTCCAGCCTAGAGAGACAGTTCCTATTACACTAGACCCCCATGAAAGGAGAGTTAGTTTTGAAAGTACCTGCTGTGCGGGGGTTTTGAGCCTGCAAAGGAGAATTCAAGCAGCAAATGGGCATGAAACAGGATTAGGTATTTTCTCTTCACTACCACCATCCTTGCACTCTCAAGCTTAGTCCGTTTCTCTTCATGGAGTATTAGTTCTTTTCTGCACAACGGTATTCCTCCACAGGAAGAACCACAATCTACAACCAACAGCTGAATATCACAGTAAAATAATTCAGCAAGAAGTTACCCTTTTTGCAGGTTATCTTTATGTTATAGCTGTATTTATGAATTTGGACAACAAAACTTCACATCTGAAACCTTTAACCAGCAACATACAAGAGCAAATCCTACAATCCTAGCTTCCTCAGAATATATGAAATATATCACAACAGTAAACAGATATCACAACACTGGAACAGAGTTTTCAGAGAAAAAGTCAATATAGGCAGGCATGACTTAATGTAAGAATCACTTTAAAATTATTTGATTACACTTAATATGGAATATATATATTCCAACTTAAGAATCTGTGGTTAAAAAGTACTGGCAGTTTTCACACAATGTTCTGCACAGTTTTGCAAACACTGTGACATGTGCACAGAAAACCCTTTAAAGGCTAACCTAAACCATATCTGAAAGCATTTAGATTATGTATTACTGAGTTTATACTGACTTTTACATCTGTTACCTGATGATACAACCAAGCTCTTTGTGTATCTGCATGAAGATAATGCACCTGTTTGAGTTTTTTTTAAACCTTGATAAATATATAAAGGAAGAACCTGTATCCTTAAATAAGGGCAGTAAAATGGAACAACAAAACTGCAACGATGGCAGGGATATTGCTCAAGACAAAGAAGCAGCGTGTCAATCTTCAGGTGTCTTGCTCCTGTACATTGTTCCCTTATGAGCATCTGGGCTGAATTGTCTTATGCCAGAGGCTGAGCAGGTTCTCAGCTAATCCCAGGACAGGCAGTAGTTTGTACAGCTGTCTCTGACCTCCTGCAACCATAGGTGAAGTGTCTTAACATTGTCAAAAGTCCTTATATTAGCATGAGGGTGAATACATGAATATAGTTTAAACTGTATAATTGCTTTTGAGCCAGCTTTCTCAATTCTGGGCTGCCCTGAGTTTGTGACTTCAATGTGCAGCACGTCTGCAGATCTTTGGAAACATCAAAGCATCAGTAAAAACAAGAACCCTTTAAGTTTACATCCATAAAATGCCCTATGGCAAATAATAATAGATTTCATGAATATGAGTGTTTGAAAACAGAGTGACATTAACAGGGAACTACAATATTAATAAATATTTCTATGCTGGTTCACATGGGGTCTTTTCAGCCTCTGATGGAAATGCACACTGCAGTACACTTTAGTCCCTGCTAATAGCTGGCATGTCTTTCATCTTTCTGCTTGACACACAGTGGCCTCTTTCTCTGCTTACTTGCGGCAGAGAAATGTTGCCTGGATTTTTATCACCTTATGTGCTTGAGAGTGGTTGATCCTATGTGCAATAAGGATCTGCCAGCACTTTAGGAGATTGAAGAGTAAACATGTAGTAGCTCCACTTTAAAGAAAAGTAAACTCAATTGCATAATCAGTCAGCCTTACTGTTCTTTTTGACAAAACTGAAGAGGGGGAAAGAACAAACTCCTGGAAGTACAAACACGTGATCAACATTTACCTTTGTGTTCATTCAACTTGCTTCAACTAGATGAAAAGTTCTGGTGAGCCTGCCTGTACTAAGGGCTCATCTGAGCAGTAAGTCAATGTGAAGAAACCTGGCTACCTCTCCATGTGCTTGAAAGGACAGAATCTCAGTATAGCCCCAAGGTTCGTTCATGAAGAATATCATTCTTTTTTCAGAGTGATAACATACTCAGACACCTCAAGGACCAAGGTCCTCTGAGGTCACAGAGGGAACCTATAGCAGAGAGAGGAATGTGGCTCTCCTAACATTTGGTCTTCGTTGTAGCAACAGAACAGTCTTTCTATTTAGTGTATGGGTTTCTTTTTAGAATACTTAAGTAAACTATTTTAATTAACTCATTTTATTGCATGAGTAAGAGTTCTAAGATGAAAACACAGAAAACCATCTTCAAAGCTCTAGTAGGTACTGGGTCTGAACCAGAATTTTGGATCCAGTTATTTTCTGCCTCTCTTTCTATGTCATGTAATATTTCCATGTCTTTAATTTAATTTCCAGGTCTTTAATTGTGCATGAAATGGAAATGCATGAAGAACAGATAAAACTCCATAGGGTGATACATAAACATGACCTTTAGTGGAAATGGATTTGAATTAGAAATGGATTTTGAGTAACAAGTAACAAGAACTCTTCAATATGATTTTTTTTTTTTTAATGGTTTAAAACTACCCATCTATTTCTGAATTATTCATCATTTCATAGAAAATTATTATTCATAATGTGCAGGTCTTAGAATATAAAAACAGATTAAGAGTACTATGTCAGCCTGAAAGACAGCATTATCAGGATATATCTTGGATATATTTACCCAGTCTTTCAGGATATATCACAGTGTAGGTTCTTTTATGTTGTCTGCAACTGTAACCCACAGCAGCTGCAGTAGCTCAGACTGTGCTGTAGAATGTGCTCACATCCCAATTACACTTCATAGACTACCTTTTAACAGCAATTTTGATTGAAAATATGCATTATGTGGCCAAACATTTTGCTTTACAACATTGTTCCTGAACTCCTTTCATGGAATAGGTCCTTGCAAGTAGATTTTGAAATCAGTGAACATCATGGGCTCTGCCCATACAGGTGAGAAGGTGGTGTAGAGTCATCTTGGTTTTCTAGGCTTGAGGAAAAACTGAGCAATGTACTGCTCTGCAATATATTAATCACTGCAGCCATTCAAAATTAATCAGAACAGACATTTTATCCTTCCCTGACATATTCTGCGCCAAACACAGATCTAGAAAATGATTAATTACAGTCACAAAACCACAGATAATGAAGAAACCATCATGTGCCCTAAAGCATGGCCTCTTTCAAGTCCTGGGGACTCCTGTAAGCTGTGATTATACCTGAAATATTGTGAGATTCCTACCTCAGCATAAACTCCTGATCCAAGTGTCTAGGTGCCTTTCCTGAAATAAAGCAAGTAATGACCTGCACAGCATTGTGACTTTTTCTTCTTCTCTTTAGAACAGAGGTTGTTATTATACAGACCAGGTTTTTAGAATATCCTATTATCCTATACCTTCCTTCCTTCCTTCCTTTCTTTCTTTCTTTCTTTCTTTCTTTCTTTCTTTCTTTCTTTCTTTCTTTCTTTCTTTC
>WUAM01000262.1:0-45282 GCA_024336885.1 Actenoides hombroni
CCAGGTGTAGGACTCTACACTTGCCCTTGTTGAACTTCATTAGGTTTGCCTTTGCCCAGCTCTCCAGCCTGTCCAGATCTGGCTGGATGGCAGCACAGCCCTCCGGTGTATCAGCCACTCCTCCCAGTTTAGTATCATCAGCAAATTTATTGAGGGTACACTCAATCCCTTCATCCAGGTCATTGATGAAGATGTTGTAGAAGACTGGACCCAGAACTGATCCCTGGGGAACACTGCTAGCTACAGATGGCCAGCTGCTCTCTGTGACCATGATTATGAGTTCTATTGTTTAGCCAGTTTTCAACCCATCTCACTGTCTGCTCTTCTAACCCACACTTCCTGAGCTTACCCACAAGGATGTTCTGGGAGACAGTGTCAAAAGTCTTGCTGAAGTCAAGGTAGACAACATCCACTGCTCTCCCTGCATCTACCCATTCAGTCACACCATAGTAGAGGGCTATCAGATTATTAAACATGATTTCCCTTAAAGAAGAAATTTTTCTAATGTTAAATGTTTAATCATTAACTTATTCCTGTTACAGTCTTAAGAGTTTCTTTTACAAATGTGCCACAGATTTTAGAGGGAGAAGCTCTATAAATTCTCCTTACTACTTTAATATTACTGTTCTACTACTTTAATTATTTCAATGCATTTTGATTTTTGGCAATGGTATTTTTGGTTTATATCAGATTCATGTTTTTAATTTCAAGTTTATAATCCACAAATCTATATATCCAGCATTTCCATCTTTATGAGCCATTTTTAAAGCCAACAGAAGAGTGCTCCCTGATAGAAGAATGTCTCCTGAATCAGCTGGACCTGGCTGATAGGTGGTACAGAAGCTCATGATGCACAACACTGAGCTGTGAGAAGTGGACACTAAATGAAGCAGAGTTCTTTCAGTCTCCTAGGCTCACCATGATTACTGAACAACAGATCCAGCAAGTAATGATCTGCTGCAGATGCTGGGAATAACTTGGACTCCTACAACTGAGGTTACACACTTCAGCTAAGTGACTTGCTCATGTTCACATAGGAAGAAATCTCCAATCATCAGAGCTCTGGTTTTAAGAGTCAACAAATGCTCTGCCCTCTTCCCTCCCTGCCTTCCTTGACCTCATCCCCTTCATTTTCACCTAGACACACAAACTGAGGCATCAATAGAAAGGTCTCTGTCACCTCTGTCAGGTAAAATATTAAGCACAAGCCTTGATGTCTTCTCTGAAGACACGATTTTAAAGATCTGGAGTCAGAACACAAAACTTAGTCGTAATTATATATATAATTGCAAACTATTTTTTGTAAAGTAATAAATGGTACAGTGACAATTCTGTCACTACATCTGCAGCAAATCAAACGCAGCGTAACTAGTTTTGGTCTTCTAAAAGAGCTCACACCACCAAATTACATTAGAAAGTCCAACAGCATCATTCTCCCTGGTGGTATGTCATATCATTACCCTGCACAGGAAAACTTTGCTGCAGCCCCACATGGAAACCTGTATTTCAGAACAGAAAGTCTTTCCAAGAGGAAAGCAACAGTGTAAATGATCAGCTACTTAAAAATTCTTCACCGAACAAATCTTTTAGTTTTATTTTGCTACAGGTGGATCCTGGCCAGACCACAAATGGCCCTGGAATAGCTCTGTATTTAAATAAAACAATGTTTTGCAACGGCTGATAGGTATGTAACAAAGCCATAGGACTTGGCACAGTAGGTAGCGACATAAAGACTAACTCATGTTGTTATTAAATTCCTATTTTTTCAAAGATTCCATCTGCTCAGCTCTACTCAAGTCTTTTAAAATACATGCAGCTTAACTCCTGATAGTAAGATGCAAAATAGTAACTGTGATGACTTTCGACCAGTAATCCCTTGAAAATTACTCTTACAGTAGAATCTATGTGTCTGACCAGCAGATGAAGTACCAATATTCTAGTGAAGTACTTACAGGTTTATCCAAAGGAAGAAGTATCCAGAAGTTTCATTCGTGTTCCAACTCTTTTGTATTATTTGTGCAACACTGTGTAAGGCCTTCTGTGCAGTCTCCATCTCTTTGTGTTAGACAAGTTCACTGTAGATATCGAATAATTCAATCCTACTATTATTTTGGTACAGAGAACATTAATAAAGACCAGAACAGTCAACCGTAAACAGAATTGAAAAAGACAGAAACCAGGTGAGGTCACTGAGGTTTACACTGAAGATGCATCTGCCTGTGGTCAAGTACACTGATGAAAAGGTTGTGTGTACCCCCTCAAAACTATTCATGATGACAGTAGAAGCACAATTCTCATTTAAGGTCAACAAACAGGGGAAATAATCCAGAGGTGAACAAAGCTGCAATGAACACACAGCGTGAGCGGCCACACCTGGACAAATGAGCAAAGCCAGTGCTTTGCAGGTCAGTCAAACATTAACCATAGGGTTTCACTGCAATTAAGAATCAGCAGTGTACCCTGGCAACCAAGAGGACAAACCACATCCTGGGGTCCATCATAGTATCACCATCCAGTCCAAAGAAGTGATTATCCCACAGTGTTCAGCATTGGTGCAGCCCCACCTTGAGTACTGTGTGCAGTTCTGAGCCCCACAGTTTCAAAAGGATGTGAAGGTCCTTGAGTGCCTTCAAAAAGTACTTCATCTCCATGTGGACTGCAGGAAAATACTCTTTCCCCTGTGACTTGAAACTGTGATGGAAACTTCAAGCCACCCACGCTGGCAGTCAAAGTGCAGGTGAGGACTGTTCTTGGCAGGATTCAGAGTAATGACTCAAAAATTAGTTCCACGTCCACCTTTCCCCCGAATCAAGCCCCTTTTCTTCGTACCAGAAGCAAATGTTTTAAAAATAATGCAAAAGAACCATGAAAGAAGTCACTGTATATGGCTCTGATCACTCACAGAAGACTTGGCAGTACTTCTGAGAAATGCTAAAATACAGAATTTCCTATGTATCTCCTATGCAAAAGAAAGAATTACAGAGTCTGCATGGAAACTGACCACATCAAATTCTACTAGAATTGGACCCCTTAAATAATTGCAAGATTTTCATGTGAACTCTGCCTTTCCAGCTACAGGATTCACGAAGAGACTGGCTTCAACAAGTAAGAATTCCAGTGCCCCTGGTAGGAAACTGATTTGGCTATTGATAAATATTATTCAGCATTCTAGATGCCATGAGTTAGTTCAGGGTAGCTCATTGCTCTCCAGCTACCCATCATTCATTCAAGTGATTAATGTAGTTAACTCCAGTTCAAACACCATCCTTATTTAACATTTCAAAAAGCTTTATGTAACTCCTGCATTCTAGTATATCAGCATTACTTTGAGTGCACGTACTTCAGTTTTGTGTTGAATTCAGACACCTCAGAGAACAACATCACAAGGGAAAAAAAAAGTTTGGAAAGACATTATTGACACTTTTTGTGGTAAGGAAACTGTATGTGGCTTGTATACATGATACAACCAGTTTGGCAAGGCATGCTTTGCTTATAGCAAAGCAGACACTTAACTGAGTTTTCTATTTTATAAATGTAAGGGATTTTGTTGTTTTAATAACTTCTTAATTTACTGATGACATTTAGATTTCTTCTCCTTTTTTTTTACTGTAGTGAAGGGTAGCAGAAGAGAGAAGGGATGCTTGTAAAAATATTTTGGCCAATCAATATTGGCTAAATAAATATCCTTAATTGCCTATGGCACATACATGTAATTAGACAATATATTTCCTCTAAGGCACAAGGCTGCTTAGAGATGTGGTTGAATAAGCATATCAAAATATAGAATTTCTCAAGAGTTGAGCTGGAAAGGTCAGAAGAAGACTGGAAATCTATGTCTTCTGTTTGGAGAAAACAGAAAGAAAAACCATGGCAAACCATGGACAAGGAGCAAAGAGGAGAAGGAGATGAAGAAAGTTATTACCATAGAATAGGTTCATTTGTCAGAAGCAGAAACTGAACAAGAATGTTTCCAAACTATATTATAAATTCAATCATTAGTTTTAATTTACCCTCCGTTTGTCAGGCTTCTGTATGCACCACTAGGGTTTTGCAACCTCTTTCCCTTCTGTGTGTCTGGATGCCTATGCTCCAGACCAGCAGAGTGCAGCTGGGGATCACTGGGTCAGACTGGTGGGAACAGGTCAGTATGAGAAAGAGCTGAACCTCGTTACTATCATCAGACCTGCTCTGCTGTTCTTCTTCAGCTACTAGTGGGAAAGCACACTGGGTGAGGATACTGGTTTGCTTTTCTACCCCAGAGAAGCCTGCCCTTGCTGCTCGCTAACATCAGCTCCCAAGTAAAACAAATGGTCATCTTTGGTTTGCTTTTCTATTAGGTGCCAACAATTACACAGTGATACCTCCCTGTAGTTGATAATCTCCTATGGCTAGGACAGATTCTGTCAACAAAAGCTCGACATGAAGAAAATAGTTTCTTGAATTCAGTGAAGTCTTGGGAGGAGACTTGTGTTTGTATACCTCTTTATGGAATCAGTACTTGGACTTTGGATAGATTAAGGTAATGTCTAGTTGCAGTCATAATAAAATAGTCCTACCCTGGATTTGTGTACAGTGAAAGATTTTATGTATATTAAATTATGCAAAGAAAAGGAGGAATATAAACCATATTTATGGATATCCAAGATGCTCAGAGGACTACTAATCAAGCACGCATGAAAGCTGTTAACTAGACACTAACCCCAGGTT
This sequence comes from Actenoides hombroni, assembly GCA_024336885.1. NCBI lineage: Eukaryota > Metazoa > Chordata > Aves > Coraciiformes > Alcedinidae > Actenoides > Actenoides hombroni. Next base: position 4,708 of record WUAM01000262.1, read on the forward strand.
CAGGCCTGCACTTTTGAATGGGCTGAATATGCCTAAAGAACTACAGAGCAAGCTCACTGTCATGGAAAAGCTTGTTCCACATTCACATAATCTTAATTTCACTATTCTACAAACTAGAAAGTTTGGTATAGTAAGTTCCCTGCGCACAATTGTGGGGAGCTGCTTCTATTTTCTGGTTAATATTCTTTTCTGGTTCTTTACACTACAGAAAGAACCTCCTCTAAAAAAGCCATGTGCTCCTATTCCATACCATATTCCAGAGTAGCAAGTGTGCTACAGTGACCATCCCTCTGCTACCACTGAGGGAAGTGACCCTCTGCACCCTCAGAGACCAGCATGTTTGCTATTGCAAGCGTGAGCTCAAAAGGTGAGATTCATAAAGAAGTAATTCCAATACCAGGCCAAGTACATAGGATGACACACTGCTGCTTGCACAAACACCTCTGGAAATACCAGGTATACTAAAGAAATTCTGCTACACAATGATCGTCTTGAGAACACTTACTAGCAAATATGATTAGAAAAGTAAAACCAGGAGAGAGAAGAGCAGTGCCAAACAGTAACAATTCCACTTAAATCTAAGAGAGCTATTGTGTACAAGGTTTGTTGATTAGGTAGGTAAATATATATCACGGAATATTTTGTATTCTGCTAAGATACGCAGGTCTCTTAAGACATTTCTCTTTGCCAGTCACTTCTATTTCAGATCACCAGTCTATAAAAAGAAAGAACTAATATATACTAGCATAGATGCAGCAAGAGCTAGCATCTATATAAATATCTTTCAGAAGATAATTGCCCACTCTCTATCATCTCATGCAGACACAGAAGGAAACCAAGGAGTTGGCAAAAATTCTGCTTCGGTACAAAATTCTGCTTGAAATCCTTTTGAAGTAGGTTGAAGGGCAGAGGTACAAATAGGAGAGAAAGTCATCAGTTACCCACCCAGTAACCTCTGCAACCCATCCACATCTTTGCATTACCCAAGAAGTAGGCCGCAGAGCACCCACTTCACAAGTCCACCACAGCACTCACAACTAACAAACTGGGTTCAAAAGAGTAAGAGCAGTAAACCAGTTAAACCAAGCTTATCATGGAGGCAAGGTGGAAAATAACACAAAGGTTTTGAACTGAAATCGTTTACATGGCTGCATTTTTTAGTGTTCTCAACTTTCTTCACAGTGCTAGACAGATTTTTCCCGGGGCAGAGAATGGTCTTTTCCTCAAGACTGCTTCATCAAGCCAGATCTCAACAGTGGTGAACTCTGACACAGCTCTGTGGACTGTCAGCTAAGCCAAGGGTGAGAAGGACTCCACCACAATACAGAATCAGCCATACAGAGAGATAAATTTTGGGTTAAAAACCTTGTTTCCTTATAGAATTTAAATGCCAGTGGTTTGTATATTTAATTCTTTAACTATTCTGCTTTTGGCAGTGAAATGAAATTAAAGTAAACCTGGAATTAAAAAAAGCCAACAGTCAACCAACAACCAAAAGGCCCATAAAAAACAACCTTTAGATTCCAGACCATGACGTAGAGAAGGAACCATATCCATGGAATGAGGCTATCTTCTGGAAAGGTATTTTTGGTAACATCCTGACTGCTCTCCACTGGTGCTTATGAATTCCCCCGCTATTGAAATGGATGAGTACACTGCAAAGAGGTAATTATAAAAACTATAGAAGTTCATTTTTCTCCAGTTGTGAATTCCAAACAGTATCATAAAACGTATCTTTTGTCCAGCCAAGATACTATTTTTTTTACATGCAATAACATTTATCCTGGTCACATCAAGAGATTTCTGAAGTGACTGACCTGCCTAACTGTCTAGCTGCTAATCTCAGTGGGCTTCTTACCTAACTTCCATGAGAAAGGTGGTTTTTTGGAGAATGCTGAAAGACAGAGAGCACTTTACTAATAGCTATAATTATATGCTCAGGGTAATTTAGTTGAAAATGAGCTGCATAGTGCTTTCATGTGGCTCTGATACTGCTACGTCTCACAGTTAGGGGAGAAGCTGGAAGTCACAGAGAATCTACAAATTAGATAAATTGGATCAAAGCTAAGAAAAGCATCTGCAGCTTTACCTGTGACAACCTGTTTGCCCAACAACACAGGCAGTGATGAAGCAAACAAGCAAAGCACTAGCATATGCTGCTCAAGAGACAGCAGTAAACCACAGTGGAAAGCAAATTTTATGTTATGTCCTGTTCCTAAGTACCATCAAAATGTTTTCATATTTCATCACTGAGAGCGTGCACTGTGTATTAACACAGTGGCAGAGAGCCACAAATTACCACTGTGGATGAGGCTTAATCATCCACCTCTACTCTCCCAGGTACTCAAGACATTCAGAAAAATACGAGGACATCTCTGTTCCCACTGTTCCATCTTAAAATATTGAACCAGGTTAAAGATCTGCAAAAACCTTCAGTCTTAAACATCTCCTTTATTTCTCTGATAGCTGAATGCTAAGCTTTTGGTTCAGAATTACTTAGAAATCAAACTATACTGGACACTCAAACACATGAGGGACAAGGGTGAAGGGAGCAGCGTCAAGATTTAAGCAATGTTAAGAAAACCCAAACCAGAAAGCAGCAAAGGTCTTCCAAAGAAGCCTTATCTACATGCAGTGATGGCTGCCTGCTGCCTTACGTGACTGGAAAGAAAAAAAAAATAAGATAAATCCTCTCCCTCCTTTCCACTCCAAGAGGCTTCATTTGTTTTTCAGAGAGGAATAGTGCAGCAGATATTGCTATAACAGCCTGGGACGTAGAACATTTCCCTCAGATTCCTTGCAAAACCCACAACCTCACAGCTGTCCAACATGTGGGTCGTAAGGTTGTCATATGACAGAAGCAGACAGAAGCCTTTCACTGCTGATGTTTCTTTTTCACAATCAGCAGTCAAGGGCTGTGCAAATGCCCTTCTGCTATGAGAGTTTCTATATGGATTGCCACACACCGTATATCCTATCACCTACACTTTATGAACAAGGTCATTAAGAGCACCTAAGTGTCTGAAAAGCTGCATTCTCCTATAGAAAGCACACTCACACCCAAACAGAAAGGATCACTGGGCATTTCCCATGCCTATCTCACTGTGTTTCCTGGGTGCTGTAAACAGACCACAGGCTAAAGCCCATAGATGATCTAACTCAAATACAAATTGGTATTGATTCCATTTCATGTGTCAGATTACATTTATCATTACTTGAGGTATTACTGAATTTCGTTAGACTTGCAAATATCTTGAAGCAGACTCCTCCCTCACCAGGAGACATTGCAGCAATATCTTTCTATGGAAGGCTCAGAGATTAGTCTGAAATCTGTGATGAAAAGTATGATGTTTTCTTCACCTTCTCCCTAGGTACCCTTAGCATGCTTCAATCTGTGGCAGATGCTCCAGGCACACAGCAGGTATTGTACTCGTATTTGATATGTAAGTTGCCACGGCTTGCCCAGGTACCATAAAAATGGACAATACTTAAAAAAATTTCCCTCGGAAGAGCGAAATCTTTCCTAAGAGAATTCTCTTTGGGAAGGATGGAACTCTCAACAGAGAAAGTGACAAAAAAAATGAGAAGCCATCAGAAGAAAAGGATAGTAAGCAAAGTGTATCTCCTTCAGAATAAATCATGTACCCTTTTCCATATCTTCAAAGGGTACTGCTAAACATAGTGAGTAACATTTGTGAACAATTAGGTGTATCTTTACTGAGATTCCTCTACATGAAAGCAGATTTAGAGGTTACATGTCTTCATTCCAGGAGAAGGCTTAAAGACTAAGCAAAATTGCATTGTTAAGTGCTTTGGGTGATGGCATTTTCATAAACAGAGGCTACCATTCTGCAGAACTGGCTGCCTGTGCACATACATGTGTGCTCACGTATGAGCGATCATTGTCCTTTCTCTAACCAAAAAATGATTATATCTCTACATTCAGAGTTTTCTCCCAGTTTTTAACAGAAATATTGGCAGGTGTTGTTACCTTTGTTGCAGAGAGCTTGGCATTGGACAGGTTGCAAACTTGTAAGGTAAATGAGAACACTGCAGTCATGGAAATGCCAGCACTGGGAAAGACACCTACATAAATCCTCTATAATGAATTGCAATTTTTTTTAATTACTAGAACTGGGAGGGTTTTTTGACAGCTGATTATTGAGTTCTCATGTTGGACAATGTCCTGAAAGACCATCTAGAGATCTGGACAGCCAGCTTCTGCCAGCTTTGAGTTTACTGCAGCCAGTATTTCTGCAGTTAGTGCAAATTCAAATCCTACATTGCATGATGTTCAAGGCCAGGCTGGATGGGGCTTTGAGCAACCTGTTCTAGTAGAAGGTATCCCTGCCCATGGCAGAGGAGTTGGAACTAGGTGATCATTAAGGTCCCTTCCCAAGCAAACCATTCTATTCTATGATTCCACCTCCAAAATGATCATTCAAATATGTTTTGCCAGTTCTGGAAAAAGCTCTTTACACTAGCCTTAACAAACAAACAAAAAGAGTCAGATTTTTACAGTGAGTTGAATATAAGTCAAGAGTCTCAGCATTTCTCTGTGTGTTTTAAGGACTATATGGTGAACTTTTAAGAATGGAGCTTTTTCAGGCTTCACCTCAGACCAAAGACCTTCTGATGCATTTCTAGTCACAGAAGCTTCAACATAGCCCTTGGGCTAGAAGGGGGCCCTTTTTAAATGAAGGGTTGTTCAGGGATATGTCACTGAAACTCTTCTATGGATTTCATTATATTCTCTGGCCAACAAGACAGAGACAAATCTACAGAATGGACAATGAAATAAGTGAAAAAGTTCCACAGAGAATGGATGTACCTTTTTTTATGACCTATGACTCAAATGTTCATATTGATTATTATTCCAATAGGTGTGCATTGAACCACTTGTTTTCTCGGCACTATGTAAAGATTAAACAACTTCGGGTTTTTTGAACATGGGAATATTCCACTAACCATTTAACATTAGACCCAGAGTCAACAGAATAATCTCAAGCCTTGCCTTTAAACGAAACAGGACACCTTGTAGATCTAAAAGGTATGAATAAGGCAGTAGAGGCAAGAAAACAGCTACAGAGCAATCTAGCCAAATGCCAATGACAACAGTTAGATTAAAACACAAAGAACTTGGAGTAATTCAATAGGCAATAGAAAACAAGCTACTGAACTTGGATTGTCATAATAAGAAGCTGGAAGACATTTTGAATGGTGGCCCATCAGAAAACTATCACTGAACATGTCAAAAAATGAATTATCTGAATATTAATGACAGTCAGAGAGAAGTTCTCACTTAAATATCTTTCTGTTTTTCAACTAGCAATAAAAGAATGTACCACAGGTAGGAGAAAGCCATTATCATTTTGTGCCACTTTTATAGACATGGCACAAATCAAGACAATCTCTGTGAGGCATTGCTAAAATTTCACCTATAAAACTGTCTGCCATTTCAAAACTCAGTGGCAGAAGTGTCAGACAAAAGAAGGTCACTTAAAGAACAGAAAATTACTTAAATGGCTAAAGAAATTGAATTATGAGGAATACATTAAAGAAACACACTTATACTTCTACAGTTAATAAAAAGGCTAAGGGGGAACTAAAATTCGATTAACTGCTTTTCAGATCTCAGTGTGCTTCTCTGAATATGTTCTGATCATTACCAATGCTGCAAAACCACATCCTTCTGTCAAGGAAAACAATCCTGGCTAGCCAGAGAAAAATTATTTCAAGCAGTATATTCACCAGTGAACAGAAGAAAAAGCATTTATATAATAAACAGTGAAATGAAGATAATATAAATCCTCCACTATTGGTTTAATTGAAATCATATTAAAACTAGCAGATAATAAAATTTTACAACACTGAATTAGACTCTAGGAGATGATTAGATTTTCTTTGTGCTTCAGTAATCAAGTATACTCATACACACTTCAGTCACTGGGTTCCTATTACACCATGCACACAAAAAATCCAGAGTTCTGCCTGGGATTTGGATTATTTGTACATTTAGCTCTTCACACATTCCAAATTATTAAAAACATATTAGATATATCCAGAACCCATAGACTTTACAGCTTAAGAAACATCTACAATCACCTTGAACATGAGAAAGGAGGAAAGTTTAGAAGCAATATTAGAGCAATATTTTTACCATACTAAAAAGGAATTTGAAGGTCTTTATGAAGTCAAAAGAAGGACGCAGTATTTTCTTCAATGTTTCTGTTAACAACTACTCACATATATGCAGACTATCTTTACTTGAAATATCCTGCAGAGCCAGTTCGAGTAGTGAGTTGACTTGAGTGGAATCTGATGATCCAAGCTTTTTAAAAGCTGATTTATTTATTTTCCTCATAAGATTATATCATCTTCACCCAGAAGTTTTCTTTTCAAGCACTTATAAGAATACCATTTAAATATATACTTAGATTAAGTTATTAGTAAAATACCATATTTGGGGGATAATGTTGCATGTTTTTTCCAGCCTTTTTAATTTCATGTTCTAGAGCCTAAACTTTTAAACTATAAGACTATCCCCCTGTGGCATTGCAATTCTCCACTTTTTGGCACAGAATATGCAAATGAGATCCAGTCTATACCATTGTATAAACCAATCACATCTAACTTTCTGCCTTGGACACTCAGTTTTAGAAAAGGTTTCCACACAGTTTAAGGTTTTCCAGTAGTCAAATGGGAAATGTGTAAAAGGCCCTCAAAAGCAAATAAATAACCAAGCAAATATCCCCAGGATTCATAGGATTCTTATTCAAAGTCACCTGAAGTCCACTGTATTTACACTCCTGCTTTATATAAAAATATTTTCAAAGAAAACTTCTGCTTGAAAGACAAAGGGAGGAAAGACTTAATTCATCCAATAGGAGCAGCTGAATACAGATGCCTTATTCCAAGAATGGGGGATTCACTCCTTGGTTAATATTGCATTCAGTTGCATGATTTTTCTTTTACATAAATAGATTTGCAGCACTCACCATATTTCAATCCTCGCTTTGTTTTGCTGTCTCTCACTGAAAGCACATCATCCTTGACAATGCTCAGACAAGAAAACTAGGACAACTGCAACACTTGATCGTTCCTGTATCATAATCTCAATATAAACAGAACAGTGAAAACATTAAAAAAAACCCCATTCAGTTCTTCTGTTAAAATCTAAGGAAGGTGTTGTCATCTGTATGTATCAAATACTAGGATAAAACCAGACAAAGACCTCAAGGCAGGCAGTATTTATATCACTTGAAATGCTGAAAACTTTCCAGACCAATTCTGAATTAGCTGCAAATGGTATGAGAGCAATATCCATCTGCCTCTGAAACACTTTTTCACCATGAGGGTGACCAAGCACTGGCATAGGTTGCCCAGAGAGGTTGTGGAGTCTCTATCCTTGGGGATATTCAAAAGCTGTCTGGGCACCATCCTACTATAGCAGGGGGGTTGAACCAGATAACCTCCAGGGGTTTCTTCCAACTTGAACCATTCTGTGACTTTGTTTCACTGGTCCAGCAAATCCTTCAAATACCTGTGTGTGTCTCCATGAATGCTGTGTGGTTAACAGGGCAGCAATACTGAAATACTGAAACTACGACTGATGAAAGCCATGTCAAGAGAACAGAATGAAGAATCATCAGTCCTCTGTACAGCAACCTCAGCCCATGGGCAACTTACGATTAGGGCAAATTAGGCTAAGAGCTGAACTGCAGAAAACACTGATTTATACAAGGCTGTTCGACTGTCAATAATATAGTAAAATACATTTGTTCTGAGGTGTATATGTCAGAGGCTGTTTCCTCAAAGTATCTAATGAATAAAAGGGTAGGACAGTGCTGTCATTTCTACTTGGATCAAAACTCTCATTTTATATACCTTACAGAATTCTTTATAAATGTAAGCAACAGTAGTAGTTTGTTATCTAATAGATTAGGTAACGTCATTAAACTGAACAGTGCAGAGATCTAAAGAAAAACCTAGTACATTCATAAATGGGATATGCTTTTTGAAAAATAGCCTTTATATTCTAGTGGTCCTGCTCCTGCAACATGTGAAACTATGCAAACGGGCATGCTATAAACTAAACTGCATATCTGACATCTAAGTCAGCTCCAAATTCATCAGAACAACCAAATTATTTTTATAATAAAAGCGACTGTAGAAAAAACACTACCTTTGAACAAAAGATTCTGTAAGTAAGCTGCAGCCGTAAGAGGACTAATGGAATGCACCCAGAGTGCTTCTCATTTACACACCTGAATTATAAGGGAATGTTCTACATTTCCCCTTGGAGAAGAGGTGAAATATGCTCCACTGAGCTGGAAACTCACGGCTCTTGATTTTTCTGCCTCAGGTTGACTTGGATATTCCTTCTGTAAAGCTGGCAGAGTCAACGTGGGAAGTTCCAAAGGAAACAGTCACATTTCTTGATGTCATGTCATAAAGTCATGCTTTTTTCTCACTCGTGTGTATATATATGCATATATTTTCTTACACACACGCTCTCCAGCAACATTACATTCTGCTTTCATCTCAGTTTCTCTATAAGGAGATTCAGCAGCAGGGGACTGCAGCTTGCCTAGCATTCAGTTGGTGTTTCAGAGCCAAGAAGAGACATAGACTTCAGCCTGCAGCAGAGGAAGGAGAGAAGCTCCTCACAATCTCCTGCTTCCCCATGCTGGACACAGAGTGACTTGCACTCCCAAGCTGTCCCCCACTGCCCCTCTCAGCTACTTCTGCATCACAATAGCTTTGCCTACGGCCTTTTACAGAGATCAATTGTTCACTGGTTTATTCTCGGATCTCTCTCTCGTTTTGGTATTGCTGACTGAGGTGCAGACCTGCACAACAGACCTATCACAGGCTAAGAAGGAAAATAGTCCAGGACTTGTTCCAGGTTACACCTAAGCCCTTAAATGGTTTGGCCTTGTTCAGTACTTCACCACTTCGCTTTGACACATATGCCAGACTTGAAAAAGTTGTCACTAGTCAGCATCACATGTCCATACAAATAGATGTAACCTATATTCTCACCAGTACTGTCTGGAAGAAAGTACAAATAGTGTCAAGCCTTTTCTTCTACTAGTTCAAGACATTTTTGACTTGTGAACAGGAGCTCATCTAAACAGTGCACAACTTCAAGTTCCTAAATTGCTGAAATACTTGCCCAGAAATTTCTCAGATTCTTAGGACATTATTTACCTTCTGACTTCAGTTTTTATTGCTGCTAGAGCAGACTACAGTACCTCTGTAGTAACAAGGGGATTTTGCAATAAAGGACAAAACTCAGTGACAGTTCTGTTATATAGAAGAACCATCCACCCTGTAAAACCTTGAGCAGACAAAGTGCAAAATTAACAGTATCATACAGTGTCATAAGAGAAAAACCATTACAACAGTTATCCTTCTGAATATCTCTTGTACAGACACAAAATTTGGGCATAAACTATCACAAATATCCAGGGCCATATATAACTCAGTCGTGGTGTTGTTACTACTGGAACTAATGCACGTAACCTACTCTTCTTGTCCAGTTGTAAAGTATTTCTTCTAAACCCATTCCCTCTTACCCAAACCAAACCAAAGTGAAAATGTAAAGTTTGCATCTGAAAGCTTAAAAGTGATAGCACAGTCTCCCCCCCCCCCCCAAGGTCCTGCTATTATCTCTAAATCATTTTGCATTCTAGACAGTCTGGCTACATTGCCAACACATCAATTATACTTTGCATGGTTTGATTGTTAGATTTATTAAATACAATACAATTAAGTGTGAACCTTTTAGTCTGAAATCCATATGCTCTAAGTACAGGGACAAGTATGTCTGAAACTTTTAAAGTCAACCATTAGTAAAACAAATGTATTATTTTAGATCTATGAAACAGTTATATGAAGCAGGCTACATTTAACCTTAGGAGAGTACAATGGGCCATGAAGTATAAAGCAAAGTTCGGTCTTCCATGAAGTTATAAATGAGGCTAAAATACAGACAGACATACTGACTCCTAGAAGATCCTAATTTAGTCCATTACAAATCTTGAGTCGACTAAAATAGTAACTCATTTTTCTGCTAGAAATAGCTAATTACAGGTTCTGAACAAAGTTCAGCAAGTTGTGCAATTACCAAACTACGACAAACTGAATGACAGGTATAATTTCGGTTGTTCAGCAATTGCAGGAAAGACCAAGCTGATCTTGGCACTTGCAGAACTGTTCTAAGATAAATAGTCCCATTCTTGGTAAACAGTCATTAGTAGTATTTCGATTGCCAATTACAGGGTTTGATCAAAAGAGATACTTATTAACATAAAGGTTATTTGGTGTTAACGACTATTTAATTTCACAGATCTTGTCTGTACCAGACTATGAATGCTAGCCTATTAAAGTAGTTCTATCCATTTTTTATTATTTCTTCCTTGTGATCTTCACACTGTTCTAGAGAGTTTTCTTTTTTACTTCTCAAGATTTTGCTGGGAAAACTTGCAAAAGAAGAAATTGTTATAAATTATTATATTAAAGTGTCATCAAAGTAGCTGCAGCAATGTGGTGATTTTAGCGAGTGCTGTCACCACTGTTTAATGTGATCCATACTTTGCCCCTTTCAGTGGTAGTTACCACTTTTGTGTCAATATTTTAGGACCAGAATGGTCAGTGTGATTCCCTTTTAGTCAATTTTACTTCAGTGCACACTGTTGATAAGTGTAAGAAAGACACACTAAAACTGATAAAGTTTAAATGATTTTTAAATAGCTTTAAAAATAGTTCACTATTTCTCTAATGAATGAAACAGTTAATTCTTTTTGATACAACTTATCCTTTTTTTTTTTTTTTTTCCCCAATAACATGAAGTTACCTCTCATCATCTAAAAAAAGGACAGAAACAATAATGCTAATTTTATAGCCCTGACCAGGCCCTGCTGCACAAGCCCACAGACCTTATGGAAAAGAGGATGTCCCAGGAATTTCTCAGAAGTTATAATGAGAAGTGGGTAAAAAAAAAATTAATTGCTCTTAAACTATTTTGTGCTTTTAAATCACCATCTTATTCTATCTATTCAGTTAGAACCATGAAGGTACCATGAAGTTACAGTATTTTCCTTGGGGAAAACAGGCTGCCTTTACCTTAAACCCCAAGTCTTCTAGTTACCACTCTAAATGCACTGAAATGTGTTCTGTGTTGGAGTTTTCAAGTTAGGGAAGGGAACTGTGTTGTAAACATAAAGAAAAAGGAGGACAATCTGAAGCAGAACCCAACTCCCACTTTGCTCCCTGCAAATAAAAGAAATCACAGCCTCTGACAATGAACATTGTCCTGTAGAATGTTGAATTCAAAGGAAATTTGTACATTCAATATGATCTAACCTTGAAAAACCATGCTTTTTAAATGGTAAAAAAAGCTATCTTGATAAATAACATTTGTTACAAAAATAAATATTTTATATGTTTGTCTTTGTAGACATGATGAATAATATTAAGATACCTCATGTTCATATCACTGAAACAGCGTGCTGTATTATCCCCAAAATATACAGCCTGACATGAATTAAATTAATCACTGATCATGATGTAACATGGTCCTGAGAAAGAAAAGTTCATCTCAGGATGCTTCAAGTCAGTGTCTGCAGCGCAGCGACAAAAATACTAGTGCTAGTTGACAAAGCACTGGTGAACAATCATCTGAAATACTGTTTTGTACAATTCTTGTTACCCACGTTCAGGAAAGATACCCAAAACTGTAAAAGTATAGAGAAAGCTTGTAGCAATAACAGGGTAAATCAAGAACCCATCACAAAGGCTGGTTTAGCCTGGCAAAGTAAAGACTGACAGAGACACTCTTGTCTGCTGTGTGAATGAGATGAAAGAGGAGTGTTAGAAAAGTGTAAGAGCTGTCCAAATTTAAGAATGCTAGTTATACAGGCACAGTGTGTATGAGGTAACCCTGAATAAATCTGGATTCAAAACTAAAGGTATTATAAAAATAAAGGGGCTATCAAACATTGTGCTTTTAAAAGGAATATTGAGTGCACCAATCAAGTTTTAATGTAATATTTGCACAGTTTATAAGAGGGGATTCCTTATGCAGTTCTTGAGATGGAAGCAGAGTGGAGTTTTTGAACAGGAGAGGAAATTTCCTGATAAAAACGAGTAAGGTTGAAATGGAAAGAGCTAACTTTGCAAAGAAGTTCTTCATCTGTAAGTCACAGTCCATTGAAAACAAGCTCATAGCTGACTATGAGTGCATGATGAAAGTGCAAAGGTTTTCCAGACCAACCACAACATTCCTTTCTCATCTGAGGAGGAAAACTAAAAAGATGCTGTGAGCTTCTCTGCACACTCAGCAGCAGGCATAATTCCAGGACAGCTAGTCTAGCACTATGCTATGCTATTATATTTAGATTTCAAACCAGATGGACACTATCTAACATTAAATATTAGAATTTTCTACTTGAATTTTAAATAGATTATCTCAGTTCTGACTCAATCTCAGACAAGTGGTGGCAGTGACACTAGAATTTACATAAAAGGAAAACCAAAATGGGTTACAAGTTCAATGAGAGGAAGAGATGCTAAACACAAGGCTGAAAATTTAAACACTTTACACAACAACCTGAAACACAAGTAAAAGGCAGAGAGCTTTCATCTGAATACAATATTTTACTATGTTTAGGAAAGATCTTGTCAAAATCAAATTGAATTATAAGCAGGAGATGAAATGATATCTTATTCTGTTCTAGCAGATGGAGCTACAGAGAAAATCAAGCCACAAACCTTTTCCTTGCACCATAAGCCTTTCAGATTTCCTTCTTTCCTCCTTCAAAGTAAACTGCCCTGAAGCCGAAATCATGCACAGATATATTTGCAAATAGATTGTTAGTCATATACAGAATTCTGTACAAGGTCAAATTTAGCAGAAGACCGATAATTCCCATCTCTAAAAATCTGTATTTTACAAATGGCCTTCATTTTAAGCAGTGAAGACAAAATGACTCAACCAGCAGCACATTTCTGCAAGCATCCTTGCTCGGACAGCTTCGCTGGTTTGCTTTACATTTAACACAATGTTAAGAAACATAAGAATTTTTCTAAATTCTTGAAGCACATTTGAAGGAGTATATGTTTCATTAGGATAGCATCCAAAGCTGACCCTATCACTTATTTTCCACAGCAATTTCTGACATACTAGGAAATATATGCACTATGGTTGGCTAAATACTATCCTCTAACAACCACTGGTATGCAAGGCTGCTCCTCCGACACTCAATACATGTCCTAGTAGGAACATAAGGGAAGCAGTAAACAAAAGAAGCTTACTAAGCTTTTGTATAATAATCAGCCAAATTAATTCCTTATACTAATGCATTGTCTTGTGTGAATTGTAGCTCTATAGGCAAAACATCCTATTTTACTGATATGCCAAAAATAAATAGTTAAATTAGTTCTTCAACAATTAAATGCCAGCAACCTCCAACTGGTAGCAGATACAATATTGACTTCTCTTTTAACTCAAGTTTCCACGGCCTCGATCAGTGCTGTGGCAAAACTGAAGATGAAACTAATAGCAGACATTGCAGGAAAAATCCTTTAACATTTAGGAAAAAAAAAAAAAATTTAAAATTAACCAAATTCGTTCAGCCTCTTCTAAAGTGATTACACAACAGACTATAAATCTGAGCAGCACCGTCTGGTAGGAAGATGTACATTGCACATGCACCCATTATTCGCACATTTTCACATTGTACCAAGCCTCTGGGGGAATATATTTTACCATGATGTTTGATTTGGAAAAAATTCATTTAAGGACTCACATTTGAAAGGAAATGGCTTGCTCTTAAATGCAGTTACAGAATTAAAAGCAGAACTCGTAACACAAAGTAGAAATGATAAGCACCCTTTCTAGTAAAATGGGTCAGGAGAGAAGGGTATTTACATCACCATTTTAAGTTGCTACATTTCCTACATGGACACTGCACAAAGTCTGACTTAGGTCTACTGAACGACCTCCTACTCTTGAACATCTGTTTGGGGAACATGAATTATTAGATTAAGCACAAACAAAATAACTGAAGGAACTGCAAGTACTTTTACATTAGTTAGGTCCTCATTTCATAGTACTGAAGGTTTACTTGATTTCAAGATCTCCTTCCTTCATTGTGCAGGTAGGTGAATTGGAAAGTGTAAAGCTGGACTAGGGGATGAAGATTAGAAGAGATCATAAGCATGCATTGCAAGACAGAAGGAAAAGAGAGGCTCCAGAGAAACCTGAGAAGTCCTTTTTTCATACAGGATTTATCAGAAATATGTCTTGTATTGCAAACATCAAAATGCTGGCCAATTCTGTTTCTCTGGATGCAGCCAGGTTTCTTAGAACGACATGGGACAAGTGAGACTTACTCACCACATTCCCAAACATATTTGTGTCCACATACACAGGATCCAGCAAACATCACAACAAACGTAGCATAGCTGACTAAACCATGTTCTATAGATGCAGGTAAGTATCACTGATGAGGTTTGTAGATAGGAATGAGATTTTTACATCCACCAGTTGAGGTAATCTAATAAAATAAACTACATTTAACAGCAGATCTAATAGGAAGATAAATCGTTTTCCCTGCATCACTCAAATTATCCAGAAGCAGAAGTAGATTAATGGTTGACTCATGTCTCGTTCCAAAGTAGGGAGCAGAGGGCAGGAACAAACAAAACTTCATTGGAAAAATCCAGTTTCTATTTACAGGAAAGATCTAAGCTAATTTCCTTGATAGACTTTAATAAGCTCCTTTGCTACAAGGATATGAGCCTGCCTTTGTCAGCATTTCTGTTTCCTCAGTCATTGCTCAAGCAGCCCAACATTCTCCTCAAAGGATTATGCTGAAATTTTTCACTGAAAACCAAAACATGGTGAATTTGGGTTCAGATAAAAATCATGTGGCTTACTTTCCTATTTTTAGACAGCAATTCAGAAAAAAAGGAAAAAAAAAACTATTCAAGGAACTCTATAAAAATTATACATGATATATTTACAGCTATTTCCTATCCAGCTAATTGTCTCAAAAAGTCTGGAATTAAAGTTAATTTAAAAGATTCCTTGAGATAATGGATAGAGCTTTTCCTAACTGACCATTTTGCCTTCAGCTAATATCCAGTTTATACTGCAGAATCCTACAAACAACTGCAGAGGCTTAAGAAACAAGTAATCAGAATAGCCATGGATTCAATACCTATCGAAGCAGCCTCAAGGGTAACAGTCTTCGTAGCTATTTTTCCCAACAACATTAGGAAACTAAACAGGACTAGGTGGCAATTTTGATGGATGTTTAAATAACACTTTGCTATATTTATGAAGTTCCTTGTGTATTTCATCTACAAGGAACCATTACTTAAAATTAAAATGCATAGCTTGTATTTATTAAAATGCATAGCTTGTATTTATTAAAATAGGCATCAGATGGGAGTTCTTGTAGTCATGAAAATTTAGAAGACTGTGAGAACATGTGAAAGAACCTCTAGTGACTCTAGCATCTACAGAAAGCTACTTCACACTTCTTTATACAGAAAAGAAAACATTATGAGAAAGCTCAAACTCATCTGTTCAGGAAGGTGTAAAATACATTATAGAAGTGTGAGAAGAACCAGTAAGAGAACTGTTGGGATTTTCTCACTGGGTGCATTTATTTTAATGTCAGCAACTTTAAACTAGATCACTCATTATACAACAAGACTCTACATGTTCAGTGATATTATTGGAAAGGGACCTTTTCAACCTGATTACGTTGCTTTTCCATTAGTTCTCAATAAAGCTTGCAAAGCCAACCATCTTTATAAGGCTCAGGAGTAACTTGCACAAATTACTGAGTTTTATCATTAAACACTTAAAATATCACTCAAGGTCATGGCTATAGCATCAAATGTCTCCCTACAACATACATTTTGTTTGCATAAGCGTATTTGGCAGGTAACCTCACACAGCACAGTGAACTTCCTGCATCAGCTGAGGTTTCATTGCTTCCCAACGCACACTCTTTCCCTATTAATGCTTTTTGACAAATTCACTGCACATTAATTTTCATTACTTGTTCTCTCATGCAAAATGGGCCATTATTTCTCAACCCCAGTAAGTTTTCAAAATGAACTAGTTTCTAGTTCAGATGGGGGTGTGTAGATGTTTGCAGTATAGGTTTTGGGATATTATCCGATTATAGCTGATACAGTTACAAGTTTGTCAAGCACAGCTAAAGTCAGAGTAGGAAGCAAAACAGGTGTCATATTTACCATAACATTACTTGGGAAAATACTACCTACAGTTGAAAGTAACATAGAGAAGATGAGGGGATTTTCATAGAAAAGATGTTTTCTGAACCATCGAAATGAAGAGCCTTTGAGGACTATTACTGCATAACCCTTCACTGATAGGGAAAACATATCCAACTGCAGAAATAGCCCAGTGAAACAGCTTACAGGAAAAGATGATTTATTATTCTACCTGAAAGGAGGTTGTAATGAGGCCAGTGCTGGCCTCTTCTCCCTAGTAACTAACAACAGGACAAGAGAAGATGGCCACAAGTTGAAGGAATCATTTCTTTCCTGAAAGAGTAGTTAAGCATTGGAACAGGCTGCCCAGGGAAGTGGTGGAGTCACCATCCCTGGAGGTGTTCAAAAACCGGGTGGATGCGATGCTTCGAAACATGGTCTAGTGGCCATGGAGGTGCTGGGTGGAAGGTAGGACTTGGTGATCTTGGCGGTCTTTTCCAAACTTAACGATTCTATGATCTGAAAATTTCATGAGAAATTGTATAGTCAGTCCTTTAAAGCTATGCACCCTTTTCAACTGCAATCGAAATAATGCATGAAAAGCACAACTCTAGTAATGGAAGAGTTATCTATACATTATTGTGGCAAGGTAGAAGGTTTAAGAACTAGGGTCCTAGATGAGGAAGGTGAGTTTGCACTGGTTCCAGTAACTCAGCAAAAGCAACAGTTACTAAGATGTTCTTAAAAGTATGATTCTTAATTTAAGCTGCAAAATAAAACGTTTCCAGTGATCCATTTCCTAAACAGCACACTTGAATTGATTCAGACTTGCTCTGTTTGCCTTCTGGTCCAGAAATATGACAGCAATGAAGCTTTCAGTGAGGTACTTAGGAAACACCAATAATAATTTACACTCAAAACAAGGTGTAACTTATTTATTATATAGCTGACTATAAAGCTGCAATTTTTCCTCTTTTGGAAACTTCAGGTAGTTTTATATATAATATTAAAGTATCCAAAAAGTAATTAAAAGAAGCTTTGCTTTTCAAGTATCTTTTTTTCAGACACTTTAACAGGATGAATTGAAATAAAACCTTCCTATGAGAAACAAAAACACACCGATAAAGGGAAAAGCTCAATCTGAGTTGATCCTTGATCACAAGAGTTACTTAACGATACAAATTCTTGAACAGTCTTCATTTCATCACGTTAATGCAGAAGGCAACCCTTGAGATACCTACAGAGTCTATAGGTAATTGTTTATGTTCTCTCAACTGCAAATTAAGTTTATTTATACATATGAAAACTCACTCTAAGGTAACAGATGGGAGCCTCTGTGGGAAATATGCACATAAATTTTAGGTTTCATGTGAACTGTAGATGAAAACAAGCATACTGCCTCAGATTGAAATCTCCCAGCTGTATTGATTTTTCAGAATGGAACATGACTAGAAGTTATTCACAGATGCTCTCCTCCCGCAGCAGCAAGCTGCTCTCCTTCCTCTCACGGGAAAAGGGGCACCGAGGAGAAGAGCTACTGATGGAGGTGGAGAAAAAAGACTCCAGGCATGAGCTGTAATGGATCTGAATGAAGAAAGAAGGAGGAAAACAGAAGAAAAGCATTTGTTCAGCAGTCCAGGATTTTTCATCTTTTTTTTTTTAAACAATTTAATTCCTCTTCTCCTTGCCCATTTCACTCCCTTCATC
Organism: Actenoides hombroni; assembly: GCA_024336885.1. NCBI lineage: Eukaryota > Metazoa > Chordata > Aves > Coraciiformes > Alcedinidae > Actenoides > Actenoides hombroni. The sequence goes on from WUAM01000262.1 coordinate 22,675, forward strand.
GTATAGGTACATGTAACTCCTTTGTGTGTCCTGTCTCTCCTCTCATCAGAAACTGCAAAAACAACCATCTCCTCTGTTTCTCTCCCACGCCACAAAAAGTCAGTCCCAACTACCAGCAGAAACTTCCTTCATCTTCTTCACTGTCTAGTCTCCTGCAAGCTTTCCAAAACCCTTACAACGAGGCTTTCTCCACCCTATCCTAGCATCCACTGCAGCTCACACAGTGCTTCCCTACCTGAGCTCACTATTACCCAGAGTGGAAGAAACCCGAGGACGTGGGGTTGTTCCCAGACAGGCTGTCAGTCCACACCAAAACAACTTGCAGAATAAACCCAACCCAAAATCCCTGCAGCTCTCTTTAGGTTGCCTTGTCTCCCACCTCCACAAAGTAAAACGTTATGCCCCTTGCATGGTTGCCAGAGAACTTTTAAGTGACTGCAGCCAAGTGTGTGGTAGAAAACATTGAAATAATACTAGAGAACCGGGTACGTCCCAGGTTTGTTAGGGTCACAGGAAGAGAATCCAGCTTAGATTCATGGTTTCTAGTGATTTAGATGGGGATGGATACAGTTGATTTTTTTTATTTTTAGATCCATAACCTGAACTGGCGAGCATCCCAGCACCTGCACAAGTAGGGATGCTTACTCAATTAACTCCTGCTCAAAAAAGCCCTGTACCTTCAGGCATCATTCAGTAATATTATTATTCAGTAACTCTGTCAGCAGGATGTCAATGTCCATGCATTCTCTGCACCAAAGAGCATGCTGTAATGTCTGCAGAAACCCCATTCATAATGTTAGGACAAAAGGATATTCGTCAGCAACAAATTCCGAGTATAAACATTTGATATGGTCACAACACTCTACCAAGGAAGAGTTACCTCTTCAGCAAGGCACAAGATTGCAACTGCTGAAGTTCTGTCTCCTGGGCACTCACAGTCTACAGCACCTCCACAAACTCGAAGTTTACTCAACTAGAAAAACTAAAAATAAACCAAAACGTTAATGATGTGGCAGACTGACATTCATAGATGCTGAAATCCAATGCACATCAATGCTGACCTAGAACAACCGATGCTACAAGGGACCATTGTAATTTCACAACCCATAGCTTGTCCTATATAGCAGAGGGGCACTTTGCTGGACATAAGCTGGAAAGAAAGCCAGCAGTTGTAACTGCTGTCACAGCTCCTTTTTCCCTCGCTGCATTTCTCACAGCCAACAGAAATGACAAATCTCTGCAAGTCCTCCAAAGGTTATTCTGCACACTGCCACACAAGAGAATTCCTGATCCTGTGGGCGTGGATCGATGAAGTTATGAATCACACAGTTTCAGGAACGATCAGGAGACCCTCAACACGCAGTTGGTATAGACATCAATCAACAACAGTTCCCTTTTAACACCACTGTCGAGGGCAGAGTTCATACCCCAACACACACTCTTAGGCTATTACCAAGATATAAACAGTCCACTCAACACTGAAGCCTGATGTCTGTGTCCCATACCACTGCAGGTCCCACACCTGGTTATTTATACACGTGGACATGAGACCTGAAATACACAGGAGACACGTGGATGTCTCATATGTGAGACACGTCTATGTCTCATGTGAAATACACATGAGACATGAAACAGCATGCTGTATTCTGGATTTGGGACCCTGAAGCTTTAACCATACCAGATCAACTGCACAGAGGCAGTCCACAGTGGCTCCTAAGTGTACTGAGAAGCTATGGTTGCAGCAGGAACATTCTCACATAGACAGACTGACTCAGATGTTCCTACTGGATAGTGTTTGAATTTTTCCATGAGACAAGCAGTTCTGACAGTCCCTGAAGTTTGCAGCTGAAAGCCTCACATAAGCAATAAATGAAGCTACAGCAGAGAACTGATGGCTGCTAAGTCATCATCTTTAGAAGCAGGAACCACAGATGTAGCACTCCCATGACATCGTGTTCAGACACCTGCGAGCTCTCAAGCAGTTTGGGAAAGAATTAACTGCAAGATGTAGAAGACAGATCCTCACCATAATAAACCAGAGGATTCCTTTTGTTCACCTTCAGTGTAAAAAAAGATGCAAAACAGACAGTGCAAAGGGAACTCTTCTGCACAAAAAAAGCAATCTTCTGCAAAACATTGAATCCAACTCTCAGATTCCAATTTTTGTAAGGAGTTTTATGGCCAGCATCATACCAATGAAGCTGTTCTTAACTACAGCAAGCAGGTGTAACATGGTATAGCCATATCTTCCTGAATATTCAGAAGATCACTTCATCAAAACTGCTTATCTCAGAGGGATCGTTAGCAAGTACAGTTCTTGTTTTTAAATCGTAACTTCCAAACACTACTGATCATTCCAGCAAATATACCCAACTATTATGCTTATCCCACAGCTTCAGTCATCTCCCAGATGACTGTGGCAAGATCCAGTTTCACTTCTTATTTCCTCAGTGGTGCAGTTACGCATGAATATAAATAATTATGGCAAAAAGAAAACCAAAGATACGAAAACATCAAATAAATGGGATTTATTCATACCAAAATAGTTTATATAAGGTAAGGCATGAAGTTGTGGCATTAAGTAGGAAATCATATTCATTTTCAATTTTAAACTAAACCTAAATTTTAAAATAAACGTAAAATCAGTTCATAATGTTCAGCTGTTCTTAATGCTACTTTTCCACAGCCTCCATTTCCATTTAAGTTGTTTAAGATGACAGGATACATGATAAATGTGACAAAAGAAAGAGGTTTATTAAACCAAAAGTACTTCCTCTGAACTAAAGCATTAGTCAAGTTACTTGCAGAAATCTGCTCTTTCCCCTGGAACGCAAACCTTAGCACACCTTCATACAAAACCTCACACTTCAATGTGAAGGAACTTGCTTGTTTTATAAAAAAACTCCTTCTGTTGAGCTGGCACTTGACTGCACGAGACAATGGGATTACTTTATACCAGCACTTAATCTAATTTTGGAAACAGCAGACAGTGGAGAAAACAGGCTCATTACCATAAAATGTAGCTAGGAAAATGTATAGGGTGGACTATAAAAAAAAAATAAAAAGGCTCTATTTTTACTTATCTGAACCCTTAATTCACATTAAAATTAGAAGTGAAACACTACACCTGCCACAGAATAAGTCTGGATAATCTTCAAGGTGAACATGGCATATGAAAAAAGCACGATTCCTTTACACATCGTAACAGAAAAACTGAGAGCACAAAGAAATTGTCCCATGTATCACTGAGAAGTTGCTCCAAAATGGGCTTCGAGAATAAAAAATTTTAAAAGGGTTGAAATTCCTAAGAAATAGGAACCAGAAAAAGCTACAACCTAAAGTTTTACTTTCCTGACGCTTGTGTGTTTTCCCTCTGCTCACTGTTAGGTAAAACACTTGAATCCAACGTGCTTAAAGCTGTCTCCTTCCCTAATCTCTGGCAGTGATCTAAAGGATGCAAAAGCTTTTTTGTATAATTTGTCTTCAAGACGTCAGCTAAATATTCTACAATGCCTGGGTAACTGCCCAGAATGAAACAGCATGCTGTATTCTGGATTTGGGACCCCGAAGCTTTAACCAGGTATTTACATGGTCATGAAAATCAGCGTGAATTTTGGAGATGTTGCTGCAGAAAATCTACACCCAAGAAGAGCTGTCAGCACAAACTCCTGGGAGGAGGGAGCAAGAGGGTAAAAACCCTCTGTCAGGAGAGTTGTTTTCAGGAGACTATCAGGAGATAAAGAAGTGGAACCCCTTGCCCTAAACACCTCTGCAGGTGCAGCCTCATGGAGTAACTAGGAGGCACAACCACAACCGACGGCAAACAAACATACTGCAAGAAGAGACGAACCACAAGGAAATATCATCTGAATTTTCATCACTTTGAAGCACCTTGGCAGAGGAATCTAGTGAAGTGCAGAGCACGTTGCAAGGGAAACAAAAACTTCTAATGCTGCAACAAGAAATGCAATAGAAGTCCTTTAAGGAAAGTGAGTATAAAAGGAGAAAGTCATCCCACGTTTTCATACATCTGGAAAGCTACCTCCTATGCACAAAATAAGAGAAGGATGGTCTCACGTGTTGTGTTTTACAAGTTCAGTGAGGAATGTACTAATCCTCACTATTTTGTTACATTATTTTTTAAATATTTCTGCTATGGAAGTTACTAGACTTGAGGACAGCCATCCCAAGTATAAAGTAGCAGCTTGTGCACAGCTATGCCCTCAAGGCATGTTCCATGGAGACCAGCCCTGGCTGTGCTCTCTCTTAAAAGGCAACAGTCACTGAAGGAACTGTCACCAGTAATGGCTCTGTAAAGTGCACTTTGGACATGTCACCAATTTGAACCACCAGAAATGAAAGTTAAATTTCACTGTGTTTACAGAAGAACACTTGATTATAAAACCTCTGAAACAGAGGCCAGTGGTTAGTTTGTTCCTAGGCATGTCTCTGCAAGGAAGCATTCGAGTACCTGTTCATGTGTTATTTTAACACTTGTGACATTCCCTACAGTGAGCTATGGATGTGCAAACGACAAATGTCAAGTGCTGCTACTTTTTCCAACTTCCACAAAGCATATGAATCATCATACTAGCATGCACATGCAAAGCCAAAGCCAGAGACTATCGTTTCAGATCTCCCTCTAAACCTCATTTGTAATAAACCATTCTGGAAGTCTTTCCAAAAGTTTAGGGGCATCTCAGCTGCCTCTCCTTGACGTGTACCTTGTTGCAAGTTGTGAGCAATGGAATATCTGAGGTTCTTCCCCACCTCAGAGACTGTAAATGTTGTCTTATCTTCAAGCGTGTTCAATCTTACTTCTCAAGATATAAACTATAAAGGCAAAAATATTGGAATAAGAGTCATGTATCACCAGTGCGAGCTGGCAAGGTCTAGAAACTTGCTGTCCAGGACCTAGCAAGGCTGGGTAGTAGATCCTCATTCTCTGTTTATACTTTGACTGACAGACGCGCCAAGAGGGAATCCTCTTCACTACACCTAATTGTTTTACTGAAACGCTGCCAGACACCTCCATTCCACCCCTGATGTGCGAGGGGGAATTACAGCTTTTATTTGCACTTTTCTGAAAATAGCTCAGTCGTGCATGCCAAGATAGGGATCCTGACATTATTCACAATTGCAAGGAGGCAAGTGACCAGATATCTTTAAACAGAGCACTGTTCTTTTAAGAAAAAAAAAACCAAAAAAAAAACCCCAACTTCCATATTGCAAGAGGGGAAGAGCAGTTAATTGTAACTCCCACTTCAAGGGTATTCCAGACAAGCACAATCTTTTGTAAAGCCCTGAATTACCTGCCACAAACACATAAACAGGAGTGATCAGTCGAGATCACTGTTTAGAAATTGCTTGGGTAAGTAGCTGTTGATTGCTCTTTTATCTAGATACAGACCATTTCCACCTCCTCATAACACCACAGAGGAAAACCCTTGGAAATGAGAAGTACTGCATATGCTATAATGCATTGGCATACACTGTGCAGCTACATTAAATAACGGATTTCATAATATGAACTATATAAAATACATGTATTTTAGTAATTATAACAGCTATTTATGTGATAAGCAGAAAATGCATTTATGCATATGATCACATCAGTGGTCTTTCTCTCTCTACAAGATCAGACCACAGACATTTCTCCCATAACCGAATATTTTCCCATAGTCTCACCAATGTTACCATTTTAACTTTGATTCAATAGGGTGAACTAATATTAATTATCATTAATAAAGCCTAGCAAGCTTAAGAGAAAAGTCTAACACAGACAATAAAAGGAGGCAACGAGGTACCTCTTTCTGGACTAAAACCATTTCACTCAATAGCGTACTACTTTCAGGACTTACTTTGCATGCTGCCACACTGCAAATATTCTCAGTTCTGTCTGTCTTCTCCAGACACACTCTGGTATTATTGACAGATGGGACACCAATTGTATCTCTTTGAGAGACACGGCCACCAGACAAACAGTCCTGCTTGCTTTTTAGTCTTGCACACATCCACTGTTGCATCGGCCAACCTCAGTTTGCTAAGCCTTCTTTCAAGGCTGTTTGCTTGTTTTGGATTTCAAAGCACAGCGATGTTTCCTCATGCTGTGTTCTGCCCAGTGGTTCTGCTGTGCTGTGCCTACCCTCCTCTAAAAGAAAGACAGGAGATGACACAATGCAAATTCTGATTGTTGTGGTACGATGTTGGTGTCTGCACGGTACTGACATGTAAAGATTTCTGATTAATGTTAGCTAGTGTCACACAGGACGTTATGAACTTGCCCTAAACAATTCAGTAAATTATTGGTATTGTGCAATACTACTACTAATAATAATAATAACAATAATATCAGGGGCAAGATTTATTTCTGCTCTTCCATAAGCCAGTGGCGTAGAGATAAATATTCTTACAAATATAAAAGGAATAAACACTTCAAATGGAAGAGCATCATTTAAGATTCCTAGTACTAGTCTGCTTTTACTATAGGATACACGTATCCACAATTTAACTTGCAGCCTCACATCAGGAGTATTTTCACAGAAGAGCATGTTAACACTTGCTTAATGGCTTACACTATCAGTAGTGGTATAATATTTCAATGTGTTTCACCTTATGCCTGTAGCTCAGTTATCTCCCCCAGTAAGGTACACCTCACTGCAAAAACCCCACATTTACTAGCTTTCTTCTCAACGCACATGCAACTGTGTAAATGCTAAAGTAAGCCAAGGAGAAACAGACAGTGGTTTGGTTTGTTGTTTTGTTTGTCTTTCTCAGCAATCAAAAGCTATGTTGTCCACAATTAAAGGTCCAATCAAATACTACAGAAAGGGAACATTTCATCACCCATACGTTATTTCCTAGGTACTTGTTGCCACACTGATTATTCAGACATGAAAATCAGGTTACTTGAACAACTAGTGGATTACAGGTCTACTGGGAATACCTGCTAATGCAAAATTAATATTCAGACCCAGTATCCTATTAGGGCACTTGTTCTTAATTGGGATTTCCAGCTTATTTACCTGATGCTCTCTTTGCAGCATGTGCTGGGATAGAGTTAATTTTCTTCATAGTAGCTCATATGGGGCTGTGTCTTGGATTTGTGCAGGAAATGGTGTTGATATAATTCAGGGATGTTTTTGCTATTGCTGAGCAGAACTTACAGAGTTGAGACCTTTTCTGCTCCTCAGCCCACCAGCCAGCAGGCTGGGGGTGCCCAAGAAGTTGGGAAGGGGTACAGCTGAACAGCTGACCCCAACTGACCAAAGGGATATTCCAGACCAGATGACATCATGCTCAGCATATAAAGACGGGGTAAAAGGAGGAAGAGGGCGATGTTCAGAGTAATGACATTTGTCTTCCCCATCACTGCATGTCATGAAGACCAACTTATCTAGAGGTGGCTGAGCACCTGCTGCCGATGGAAGTGGCGAATGAATGTCCTAGTTTGCTTTGTGTGTGCAGTTTCTGCTTTACCTATTCAACTCCCTTTTGTCCTAACCCACAAGTTTTCTCACTTCTACTCTTCCAATTCTCTCCCCCATCCCACTGGGGGAGGGAGTGAGCAGCTGTGTGGGGCTTAGGTGCCAAGCAGGCAGTTCTTATCGTTATTGTTACCAAGACTAGTTAACCACTGCTTAGAGAAAAGCAACAGAAAATAAACACATCAATGGAAGATGACATCACAGAAGGCAATTCAGTTGTTCACATGTGAGCAACAGTTATTTACACACTATTATCTGCCTTTGTATTGCACTTAAGTCCTTTGAAGATTACAAATTTCCCTGCATGTCTATTGGGGCACTTACATCCTTATAAACGTAAATGCTTACTTTGGGAACAGCCCAGTTTAGAAAGCAGGGGTTTACTTTGTTTTACTTTGACTAAAATTAGAAACTCTGAATGCATGGTTTGGGGTGTGGGGTTTGCTTTTTTTTTCCATAAGTGCCATTGAACAAAAGAGACTAGACTGTTGATCTGCTGACTTGCAAGATGTTTCTTACTGGTTTGGTCTCTGCAGCATGTTGATATTCACCTTCAAAAAGGCACATGGGGAATTCTGCAAATTTTCTGTATAAAACAGCACACTAAAGCACAGCTGCCATCCCAAGGCATTTCCAAAGAAACTGAGGCAGGAGGCCAATCCTCACTTCTAGCTGAGGCAGACCAGAGGCAACTCAGCTGAGGCCCTCAGGGCTGCTGTGTGCCAGTCAGACTAGATCAGATGCAGCAAAGGAGCAAAGGAATGTAAAAGACGACTTAAACTCAAAATACCTTTCCAAAGTTCTCCGTCTATCTGCAGCAGAAGTAGGTCTAGAACACAAAGACAGCAACAGCATGGGGGAGGAAGAGGGGAATCAAGGCAGAACCGAACGTAAAGCTGAAAAAGCAGATGGTGGTCCTCTCATAATCAAAAACATAAACCTCAACAGATAAAGGAAAGAAGGGGAGGAAAAACCCCTCCAACATGGTGAAGGCATTCCCAATAGCATGTTTATAAGTATCCAAGGAACTGTGACATTACACAAATAATTATTCCCATGCCATTAGAACTACATTAATGAGGAAAATCACACGTGGGGGCAAGATCATGAAGCAGATGTTTTTGTGGGGAGGTAGAACTATTACAACAAAAACGCCCTGAGTAGACAGATACCAACCACACTGCAGAATCAGGGAATGAAGCCCTGGGTGCTCAGAGGAACTGGCTTTGCTGGTGCACACAGAGGCAGTTCCAGATTTGGCTGTGCTAGTAACAAAACTTTGTTTCATGACTCTGCACATGCTCTGTTCTGTTACCAGTGAAAATAATAAATGCCAAGTGATACTGGGCTCACCAACTCAGAGATTAAGCCATGTACTTCAAAAAGAAATCCATGAACCTGGACAAAACTGCACTTTCTCCAGCACTTCATACAGCCTTACTTAATGGCATGAGCACAAATAAACAGAGCACACTCTGTTTTCTTTTTCAAGCTGAGATGTATCCTCCTCTTTTTCAAACCAAGATGTATCCTCCTCTTCTTTTTCAAACCAAGATGTATCCTTCTCTTCACCTCAGTTCCACTGCAAGGAAGCAAGGGTCATCACACAAACAACAAAACAACGCTGAAACCAAGGGTGCTGATCTGACTTTTTCCTTCTCTCCCCAAAGCACAGCTAGGAGAGCCTTAAACTTTCTGAAGCACTTTTTTTCCACACCTACACTGGCCTTTTCTTTTCACATAGACACATATTTTCATGAATAAGCACTTTATCACAAAATAATTGGCTTCTGCAGGTCCCTGAAAATAAATCAACTGTAGGAGGTAAACAGATTATGATAATTCCAGTATTAATGAAGTCTGGAAGAAGTCTAAGTTGCTTCAGGGAAGAAACAAGCTTGGTCACTTTGAAACAGACTTTTATCCAATTTGCTGTTCAGTCTTTTTTGGTGAAAAAAATAAATATTTATAAACAATACTAACCATGTGTTGCAGACCATATGTAGCATTCATTAGCACATCATTGTACCCTTCCTCTCCAGCCACTATAAATTATCAGTAAAGACTTTAGCTGTTTCATTGAAGTATTTTAGGAAGAATATTCCATTCCTGCAAGGACACCATTTCAGTTCTTTAAATACAGTCACACCAAATAACCCAGTGTAACTAATGTTCTTACAGTCTTCCTTTACTACTGTTGTGCTGTATATGTATATCATGCTGTGGACTTTGAGCAGATCCTCTCTCGGGTACTGAGAATATATCCAGACCGAGCTTGAACCTGCACAAAAATGATTAATTCCAAAATGCATTACCTTCTGTGGCCTTTTTTTAAGAGCTATTCAATAATAAAATCAAATTCTCTGTGACAGTAACACTCATTTCCAATTGCTCAACAAGACCAGATGAAGGATGTTGTCTCTGAGGAATCTTTCACAGCTGAAGACTGTGCAAACTGAGCAGACACCTGAAACCATCAGTTCCTCAGGACAGCTGTGTAGAAAAGCACAGTACCCTAAGGGAAACAGCCAGCAGAGATTTTCAAAGTTTAAGAGGATATTTATCAATATCTCTAGGTCTCTTTCTCACTGAGCCTTTGAAACTCTTTCTCAAAGTTTAAGTCAGCCACAGATAGAAGTGGCACCATCTGCATGGCTCCTGCTCTCAAGCCAGAGGACAAACGCTGGCCTCCAGCTCCAGGGCTGTGCTCACCCTCGTGCCCAAGGGAGCAGATCTGCTACACCCCTGGCACCTACAAGGAGAGCACCCTACAGCAACCTATGCTACCTTTCATCATCAGGTTTCCCCCCAGAGGGAAATAGTTAGCTCCAGGTACGATCTGAGGAGTGAAGTAACACCAGCAAAGTGTGGCCAGACAAGGGACTGGAACCAGGACCCTGAAATCAAATGACAAAGTGCTTGAATTCCAGAAAAATGCGTATTTGGACACTTATCTGGATTAAAAGAAAAAAAAAAGGGGGGAAAAAAACCCCCAGTCCTTTCCCAGATATGAAGAAACACAGTTGTTCTACATGTCTTCACAGACAGTATTCCTTCAGCTTTTCTCCCTCACTAAATAAATAAATAAATAAATATCATTCTACTTCCCCAATGACTTCTACTTCCCCAACCTCATTGTTTACAATAAATCACACTATCATTACCTAATTATTACTTCTAATTATTTACAGAAATACCACCACAGACCTGAACCTGAAATCAGCTATTTGAGTATTAAGAGGTTTTAAATCTTTCTTTCTGGTATTTGAAGGTCACAGAATTAAGATCTTTGGACAGAATTTTCCCAGTAACTGATAATAGACCGAAGCAACTGGATAGGAGTGAAGAACTTGTTAAATTTGGTAATCTGCAAGAACATGAGAAAAAAGAGCAGTTTATGATTGGCATCTCCACGTAACACAGAAACCACGGAGAGCAAAATTTAAAATATCCCGTGAAACATCTTCATACAAGCAGGGGTCTAAGGGCTTGGCTTTCCAAAAAGAAACAAAGCCACTCAGCTACTGGAAGAAAACACAGGGGATCTGATATTTCCATAATTACATACACATTGCCATAAAGCAAACCATCAGATTTTGTCATGCTTGTCCTGCTTCGGTCTTCAATCCACAGAATGGAAATGAGTGTCCATGCCTGACACGCAGACAACATCACGTGCAGATTGTGGTGAGACTGGAGCACAGAGCTGGCAGGACTTTCACTGTTGTGCGTGCTGTAACCTCCCAAGCATGCACCTCGCTGGCTGTTAACTGGTTCTCTTTGTCCCCTGCCAAAACAGGATGATATGTGGCAAACAGCAGAGGTTTTCCAAATGGAGAGTACGTGTTCATCGCCTTTCTCCAGAGAATTCTGCTGCTGCATCAGGTATCAGAGAATAAAATACAAAAAGGCAGAAATACCCAAAGAATAGTCATAAATTGTCCTACTTGAATTAAAAAGGTAAAATTAACCTTTCCCCGGGAAATTAAAAGTATATCCTTTTCTAAGAGTTTCGTGCCATTCCTGAACTTCTGGATTTTCCTTCTAAATACTATTCACTACTTTCAATTTCCCACCCAAATGATGCCCACCTTAGTTTTAGTCCTCCTATCAACTTATTTCACATTCTTTAATCAGCTTTTCTTTGTCCTGTATCAAGCTATCATATTCCCCTCCCAGCCTCATTTGTACCAGACAAACCAAAACCAACTCATTCATCTGGAGGTGAAATTTCCATTCCCCAGCCACTGAAATAATTGATTTCTTAACCCATTACAAGATTAGTCAGGGCTTTTTAGAGTGGGGGAGGCTGACTGCAGATAATATTCCAGAAGTTCCTCCCTTTCCTGCCCAGTGGAGTGAAATTATCTCTATTTCTAATAGCATCACTAACAGAAAACAGACCCCCACACCCTGCCAAATTCTGGCCCAGGAAAATTTGTAGCATGCAAGAAGTTCTTAGCGAGATGTTACAATTTGGTCTCATTAAAGGCACTGGCATTCTTGTTTTACCCCTTTAACACTTTCTAAAACATCTATTTTTACAATGTCTCAAAGCCTATTGATTTATTAATACTGCAAACTGCCAAATTAATCTAGAATATTCTAAACTATATATTGTGGTCCTGTAAACAGGTAAGGTGTGGGGGGGGTTAATTGAAATACAATGCAGCCCAGTTAATTCAATATACTGTCATTTAGCTGTACTCTTAGTCTCAGAAAATTTCCAGTCCCAGTCAACAGACCTCCCCAATATTGAGAAACTGGAATAAACAGGCACAATGAGCAGCACAGAGATTTTAATCCTATCCACCCGGTCATGGGGAGAACTGCTAAAATCTAGGTTAATCCTTCCAATCCTTAGTCAGAAATGAAAGTCTGTGCAATAGAAATAGTATGCCAGAATTAGATTTGCTTGTGGTAAGGATTCGATTAAGCCAAAAATGAAGATCTGAAATAGCTTCAGTTAAAATCAAAGTAGTGCATTTCTCCTGACAAACATTACAATCCAGACGAGTCATCGTACTGAGACCAAACTCATGGACCTTCTCTCCACAGGAAATTAATTTGAGATGAATCCCAGACACTGATTTTAAGAAAGGCATTTTGTCAAAAAAAAAAAATAAAGGTAACAGCATTTCTCCAAAATGATAATGAAACTGCTGGGTTGGAATGCCATGAATAAGGCACAGCCTCCAGTTAGGAAGACCACAGAAATAAAGACAATTACTTAGATGCAATTTTATGAAGCAGATTCTCACAAGCATCCCAGTGGCAATTTTAACTACTTTATATTTGTTACCGTACTCAAAAACACGACATACCCATTAGATATAAAGTATTTATCTCCTATCTATTTATCTGTATTTGGCAGGGGATTGGTTTTATTTTTGGCAAGCTGAGAGATGATGCTTGTCAACATAGAAAATTTTAAAAATGAAGAAGGGAAGACACCACTCTCCCAGGAGCTATTTCACTTGAAGCTGCTTCATCATTTGATTAAAGGCTGCACAAATCAGGCCGGATTAAATTGAAAATAAAACAGTCTGTATTTGCTGCTGCATTTCTTCGGACTTGTCTGCAGACAGTTTATGTCATGCCTGTGGTGAAGTTAACATACGTGATCACCTCAAGATTCAGAAAGTCAGTGCTCCCCTTGAGCCTTCAAATGCCATGTCTGAGCATAGGTGCTGTGGGAGGCAAAAGCAAAGGGGTAGTAAACCTTCCAGTGACAAACATGTAATGTCTATAGCAACAGAATAATAGAGGCAAATACTCTGCTGGAGCCTCCATGCCAAGATAGCCAGGGGTTCCAAGCTATTGCATAAGCATATTTCTGTAATCTTTATTACTCTAAAGCTGGAAGCTTTTGCTCAGGCAAGGCTCTTTGAAGTTACTTTGGGAACTGGTTCTCTGCAGATGGAAAAACAAATGATTAAAACAGCTCAAGAGGGAGTCAGACCTATTGTACATACTTGATTTAAAAAGAAGCTAAGGGAGGGAGAATTTGTATTTATTTTTTTTAATACAACACTAGAATTTTTGTTAAGAAGGAAAATATACCATCACCTGAGCTGAATCAGAAAAGCTGGTTTAATAGCAGAGTTTTTAACTGGGTCAAACATGCAAATGAAACTCTAAAGCAACCTGCAAACCTGATTACCAAAATTAAGTTTAAACAGAATATCAAGTTTAACTTAAGTAAAACCAGGTAGCGTGTCAACAAGATTTTTCACCATCAGACCAGTAAGTCATTTGAAAGAGAGCATCCCAAGTACCAGTAGAGCCCTTAATGTACAGAATCATTCCTTCAACTACTCTTCTAAGCAGAATATGCCTCAAGTCGAATGTGTTACTTGGACTTTCCACCTCAGATATTGAGAGGCTATGTCTGCATCTTTATGACTTTTATATAAAGAGTGTACTAAGTCCCTCATCAGAAAGGCAAAAAGTCTTTATTTTGCAGCATTCAAATGTTCAGGAAAAGCATTCAAGTAGGCATTAAAGGACTAAATATTTAAAATATTTGCTTACTTTGCACTTGCTCCTAGTCCTTTGCCTCACAATGAAATCAATCATGCCACAGCCAAGATCCTACAATCACAATTTTAAGTCTCCGTGTGGGACTCGTACGTGACCTGGATGGTATCTTTTCCTGGTAGAAGTACACTCCTCAGCATTTAGAAATGCCTTTGCTGACCTAAAGAACTGGTTTCCACATATGTTATTTAAAACTAAGGTTTTATATGCCCTTAACTTTTTTATCAGACAGTAAAAAAAGCAGTAGAGGATGGGAAATGAACAAAGTTCATTATTATTCTGGCTTAAGTTTTCCACTGCTTTCAAGCAGTGTCCACTGAGGTATCCACTGCAGCTTAATAAATCAATAGGACTTCCACTGGAATAAGGATTACTGAGCTGGACCGTTACATTTTATTATTGGATGAAATAATTCACTATTTTAAGATTCCTGCCTTGTACTGTGAAGAAAGTAAATCAGCAGACAGCTCCTCTCAAGCCAACAGTCATTTCATATGAGGAAACACACTTAAGCAAGAAGAAAACAACTTCAGCAAGCACACTAAAAAGCTTGGTAAGGTTTTCAGTGACCATTAAGAGCACACATGTAGCAGGTGACAGCTGGCTCCCATATAAGCTTCCCACTTGCTCATTTAAATTGCAATTCAGAGAGCAGGGGATGTGTTTTTATGAGAAATCAGGAATCTGATCATATTTGTACATAGCAAGAAGCTACTGAAACAGTTACAACTGAAGAGTTGTTCTGTATATTTTAACTGTGGGTGGGTTTTATTATTTATACCTGTTCAAGTCAGCTATTTAGTGTCATTTCACTTATTCACTGACCCCTGGAAATATTCCAGTAATTCTTATTGCTATAAAATGGTGTTGGATAGTAAAGAACAACAAGAAAGCAAAAGAGATTTTAGGCAGAAGCCTGTCTCCTTGAAAAGGTTAGAAAAGGAAAGTGTGTGACATGACTTTTAAAACAGTTAGGACTAGAAACTGATAGGATAAGTCTATGTGGAAATGGCTACAAAGATCGTTTGTTGACTTTAGCCAACCTGGGGGGGGGCGTGAAATCACATATACTTGTATTTTTCCTTCCACGAGTGAGCTTACACTGCAAAGAGTCCAAACTATCCTTGTCTGACACTTTCCTAGGCTCTTATCCCCCAAGGACATGGCTCATTTTCAACCTCATGATACAACCAGTCATTTAGATGGCATCAGCATGTATGTAATTCACAACCCGTAACTGTGTTCTGTGCACATAACTACAGTTTAAGTAAGTAAAGTTAGGAAGTGCCAGTAAACATGAGCCTCAGAATAGTATTTAAAAGCAACATCAAAAGACATGCACATACAGGAGAGGCTGCAGAATCAGCGAGCCACCTGACACAGGGGAAAGCAATTTATTTTCATATATTTTAACTGTCTGTCTATCCAGTTCCCCAGTATTCTGATGCCCATAGTGGAAAATCTGATATTCTGAAATTCAGATTAATTAAATTGAAAATCAATTACAAAAGTGAATCCTAAATCTATTTTCAAAGGCCAGTTCCTAAAAATCCATAATTTTTAGTAGTAGGCACCCCTGCAAAGCACCTGAAGGGAGTGAACATACACAGAAAAACGTACATGTATTACTATGAAACACAGAATTATTTAAATACCCTTCTATTTTCTATAGAAATGGATGTCTACATAGAAGGGCATCAGTACTGGATGCAGTAGCCAGCCAAGCACATAGCAAAATAAAGGCAGAGGTTTCTATTTAGGAAAGCCTATAGACTGACCCCATCCCAGAGGTTGTATCAAAGGAGAAAAATAAAATCAGTGGGGGAATTCTAAATGACATTAGAAGAGAAATACGCAGACTCCAATACATCAGTTTCCAGACACTTAACTACAGCCTGGACTCCCTGCACTGCACTAGGAAAAGCAAATTTCCCTCTATATAAGAATGTAAAGCCGGTCACGAATGGAGAAGGAATCACTTCAGTTAGGAGAACAGTAGCTCAAAATCCCAAGACCAGGAACCCCGAAGAGATGCTGAGATGGAAAATGTTCAGCTTTAAATATTTTGGGTTTCATCATACTTTTTTTTCTTCACAACTAGATAGCTTTCATCAGCAATTTCTATTGCTGCTTCTCACCACCTCAACTCTGCACCGACGTCATGGTAGCTCACCTGGGTTAGTTTCTCACCCTTTCTCTATTTTCTTCTTATTAAATATAAACAGGCTTGGCTCAAAGTCGTAACAGTTTGTGTTTTCTTCCTGGGATTCCAGGGAATTTGTATTTGTTCCAATTAAAATTATTTTAGCACAACTATCACCTGTGCTCTGTGTACACTGAAAGTCCCAGCGCTCCTAACATTACGGGATGCATAATTTTAGGCTGAGAGGTACAGTCTCTCCTAGCCAACCTTGCTTCTGCTAGAAGTGAACTAAGGCAATAGATGGAAAAAAACCCCAAAACCAAAAACCAAACAAAAAAAGAGCACAAAATAACTACCCTAACTCTAACAGGCAAGTGACAGCCAAGTAAAGTAGAATAGCAAGTGGATGGGATGCAGATGAAGACAGCAGCACAGGAGAGTGTTTGGAAGCAGCTGCCTGGTGGAAGGAGATTTTCATACAGAATGGACTGAATAAGAAAAACACAGTCTAAGAGCAAGTAAAGGAAGCAAATGTTTATTTTTACAACTTCTGCACCAGTTTGGTCTTACATACTTAAGTGATAGAGCTTAACGTTTTGCATGCTAAGCACTGGAGTCGTCCACACCATCTTTCACTAGAAACCAGATTCCACAACAGGAAATTTCAGCCTATATATTTTAACAATAGTTAAAATGCAGAAGGAGCAAGGAGAGAGGAGGGGATGGCAAACAGATGAAACTGAAACGTAGGACAGAATTAGCTTATTTTACTACAAAGATTATGTGACTATTGAACATAAACCAGACCACCCTAAAAGGTACTTGACTAGAATACAGATACTTTCCAGAGTTTTCACATCTGGTTTCTTATGATGAATTCACACAAGCCTTATCTCATCCTAGGTAGGTACCTCATACAGCTCTGATGCCTCTGCCAACACAATTTATCCAGAACTCTTAATTAGCCTCACACAAAAAAAAAAGATAACATGTAATTTGCCTGGTAATTATATGTTCCTGTAACTCCTAAAAGCAACTCATTACACAAATGTCACGCACCTTGAACACATTACCTTAATTCTATTTTCTGTTTATTCAATTATAACTGTCATTCCTAATTGTATTGTAAATTGTTGTGAGCTGGAAGGTGGCTATAAAATCCCTGCTCTTTTCTCTTTCATAGTGGTTCTACACATGCAGTATGTTTCCGTTAGACACAAAATCAATGTAGTGAAAACAAAGCAGTCCAGCTGTTAATTCTAGTCACGTGGAGAGGCAAGTTGGTCAGCACAAATAGACAAAACTTGGTATCAACAAAATTACCGGCAGAAATCTCGAATCAAAAGTTAGGACGCTAAAATAAAGCCCCCATGTCAAGAAAAGGAAACAGAAGGAAAAGGTAAGCAGCTTCCCACTCAGCAATCCCTTGAAGGAAACATGTTTATAGAAATATCTTGCTCTGAGATAGACAAAAGGCGAGCGATAAATAGTTGTTCACACTGAGCAGAGGCTGCGGAGCAAGAGCCAGAGTTGGTGTTCTCAGTCAGGCTGCATCAGGTAACTTGTGACAAGGAAACAGTCCAGCCTATCTCCATTAAAAGCCTGAAAGGAAATTATTTTCCCAAACCTATGATGAAGATAGAAAGCCTAAAACAGCAGCTGAAGAATCATCTGGTAATGAAGCACCTCCCCCAAGAGAGCTTCCTCAAAACCTAGATTAAGGGATTTTAAAGGGTAATTTAAAAAATATTAAGGTGTATGGTCTCGATCTGAAAAAGTCTACTTTATCCAAGCTACTCAAAGATGGATTGTATGTGATCCTTCTGGGAGATTACACCACTGTGAGTGAATTCAACACACCAAACCACTATGACTTGTAGTCTCCATCCTGAGGAGAAGGTAAAGCAATGTACTTGAAAAAAAAAATAAAAGTCTTATAAGCATGAAGATGACGACTTTTTTATTCTCCCACCATTCTTCTGCACTTTCAGCAAGGGAATCTGGAAGAAAGCAGGGAGAAGAACCAAAAAACCAGACCTAGCTTTCTCAGACCTGATCAGGGCTAAATAGGAAACAAAAGATGACTTCCAAGGGAAACAAAGTAATTTGGAAGCTATGTTCAAAATATTAGCATTTTAATCAAATCGTCCACAGCCCTCCCATGTGCTTCTTGGTGCATTACAGCCAAAAAGGCTTGCACTTTTGCTTTGAATTCTCCCCTGTCCAAATTCAGGTTAATCTTGCTAAGCGTTCTCTGTTCTCTAAGTGTACAAGCGAATGGAGATGTTTCACTGTTGCCCATGGTCTAGAAGTTTAAGAATAGGTTATGACCTCAGATATATTTCTGGATTTCCTAAGCCAGCTGCAGTTTCTTTGTTGCTGTTGAGGAGATGAGGGGAGTAGGAATGGATCATGCAGTAGATATATACGTTTATGAATGACTTCTTTAATCTCCATGAAAAGCTTAAAGTATCAGCGTTCAAACAAAACCTAAATCACAAATTTGGGATAGAAACTATTGCTTTTTCAGGAGGTTTAAATCAGTCACAAAGGTTGATCAGAGAACTCCTGTTTGCTCCTCAGCCCACCCCAGTATGCAGCCATGGACCCCTCATGCCCAAGTCCCAGAAGGTACAGACCTTTCTTCAGAGTAATTTTGCTCTTCCCTAAATAAAAGATCAACTTGTACACCTTGGAACACTTCCTCCTTCCAAACATGCAGGCTTTTTGATCACTTAAGCTTCATGTGTATGGAAAATACAGGGGAAATCACTGTTGGGAAAGGTGAGACAACATTAATTGCATACCACAAATTTTAGAACTGCTGGACACCAAGTAACCTTGATCTGCAACTTGGAATATCACATTTGCATAGCAAGAAATAAACTAGTTTTCCTGTTGGTTGTTCAGATTTTATCCTACATTTCTTCTACACACTTTAATTTCTCTCCAAAATATTCCCCCTTCTAACAAATCTTACTTTGAGTTCTGGTTTCACACAGAGCCTATGAGTCCCAACTTTCCACTGACCCAAGACATCAGAGCTTAGGCCAGAGGAAGATGCATCACCACTGGCCTTGTCACACAGCTTTTTTGAGTGCAAATAGTCGTAAAGGAATGCTTGCTAACTGCTCTGCATTTGCACAAGAGCAGAAAACCTTAGCTAGAAGCAGTGGGCAGACCCAGCACTGCCTCTCTGGGGCCACAAGACCCCCAGCTAGATCTCCAGCTCGAGAAGCCAGAGGGGCCCTCATGCAGAGGCTGAACATGCAGCACAACTGGAGCTCTACACGAAGAGAATTAAACCATGTCCCTTTTTACCAACTGTGCATCTAGCTTATGCACCTCCACTGCAAGCACAGGGTTTTTTTCCTCAGGACATTAAGTCTAAATCTGATATAAATAGCCAATGATGCTGCCGCTACAGTTTTATTTATTTCAGTGAAGTACAGAATAAAATATCTCAAGGATTTAAACAAACAATATGGTGACAGATGGTGTGGAGACAATCCAGGCTGGACTCCCTCAGTAAAATCCACACATCTTCATAGCTCCAGGAAAGAGCGAAGGCAGAGGAGGAAGAGGGAGGAGAGAAGAGGAGGAGAAAAGAGTACTTGCAAAGCTGGCACAGATGACCACAGATTTCTACAAAAATAAGCAGGCTCGTGGACTGCAAAGTCGCTCCGTTCATCTACACAAAGCTATTTGTGCCATCACTGAGGTAGGCAGATCTACCCCAGATGTCTTCCAAAAAAGTTATAAATAAATTCTGCGGATTAAATTGTTAGTTCAAATAAGTGACATATAAAACACGTTATTAAGCTGTCTATTCAAATAATCTAAGCACACTCTCAAAAATAATTAATAGATGAAACAGAAAAATGTGTTTGACATGATATCAAGGCCCTTCTGTTCTGTTCACTGAATAATTTTATTAGTATAAATACTTTCAAATCCATTTTCTAGACATGTACTGATTGCCAGCAACGCCTCGTGTGCTTTATAATATTCTATTATTTTTTTGTAGCTTAAAGGGAATAATTTTGTATCTTATATTTGAGAATATCCTGGGGAAAAAAATTCCAAAGATGCCACCAGGAATGTCTGCAAGCAGAAAAATTATGCTGAAGCTCTGGTGTCCTACTTTTACAGCTCAGGAATCCGCTGTGTTATAACTACCTATGGGCAGGTAATAGTTTGGAGAGACTGTAGAGATGAGCTGCATCCGTGACTTACTAACAGTTTTAACATGTTGCTGCTCAATGCAAAGACAATTATGCATGTTTATTTATATGTTTATCTAAGGACAGTTTGAAGAGAAAGGAAACTGTATTTTTGAGATGAAAGGATACTGCTCTTACTGTAAATGTCTAGATCCAAGGGAAGCCAAACACTCCCCTGGCCTAAACAAGAGTGGTTTACAGGATCAGTCTCAGCTGCAACTGTGTCAACTCCAGCAAGCTAAAAAACCACGTGTTTACCCACATCTCAGCTACATGAAAAATCAAGTAAACTCTTGAAGATTGCTTTCCTACAGCTTACTAGCTACAGGAATTAAACCAAATATCCCTCCCTTCAACTCCACAAGAGTCACAGTTCAAGTCTACTCTTCCAGCATTCCAGAAAATCCTCCATGCTTTCCTTTGCTCAATCAAGAGAGAAACTTGGTGTGGACAAGAGAATCAGGAGTAATAGAATCATCTCAGAAATAGCTAGGAAATCCATTAGGAAAGAAAAGAAAGAGTGGGGGAGAGAGAGAAAGCAAAGCTCACAACATTAAAACAATGCTCCTCCAAGGTCTGTGACACAGCGCAGAGCAGCGCTTGCTGGTAAAGCTTTACTTTCTGATAGCACTGATGGTACAAGAAGAGTAATGTCAACCAGAAATGCTGTATCATAACCACCTCACTCCTCCAGAGCACTGGCTCCTGGTGAAGAAGAGCACAAGATAGAGATCCATTCAGTTCACCTAAGCGAAACAGATTTCAAGCATGTTTTTAATCAGTTAATAACAGTGACTACAGCATGTGCGTGCAAAAGGTATGACCACAGATACAAGCCTAGCTCTAAAAATCCTTATGGATATACAAGACAGCTTTATTTTTAAAAAATACATATAGATTTATGGATATGATCAAGTAAACACAGATTTCAAGAGGAGGTCAATGCTATGTTTTTGTTGAAGTTCAAAATAAAAATGAGACTATCTGAAAGTTACAGTTCTCATCATCATCAGTAGAGCTAGAAGGAAAGAAAGTCAAGTTCAAATGCTTCTTCAAAAGAGGAGGAAGCTGGATGTATTGTGTGCAATGGAATAGTGACAGCTACCATATCTGGACCTGCAACACCCATTACATGAATTCAGGTATTTTTGCACTGAAGCATTTATTAAACTACGGTTTTATCCTCCAATCTTTTGCACCACCAACCAAAGCCAAGGTTAATATGCTCAGGAATACAGTACCACACAGATGCTAATATCAAGTATCAGTAAGGGCAGGAACAAAAAGTTACAAAATTATAAAGATTTTCTGTAAAAATACAGGACTGTTTTTACAAGCCAATTAGATGAGCTGGAAAGAAATCTACATAATGCATATGGAAGGCATGTAAATTGATGAGCACACGCCATGAAATATGATCTCTAGAAATGATTCCACCATAAAATGCAGACCCACCCCCCACTTCATCACAATTTTTAAAGCATGAGAATTGAAGCACACTTATGCATAGTGCAAATGTGAAGCGTGGCCTTGGATTTATTTCTTTTTTTTAACTATTTTTTTAATCTGATCACTACACTATGAAGACACTTGGCAAGAAAATTGTAACATATATAGAGGAACCTTAAGAGCAGCGTACAAAGTCATATATAGATAAGGGAGTGTAAATTATCAGGACCAGAGCAATGAGCCTGGGTGTGCTCTGATCAGAGTTACAAGGCACGGCTTAGAGTTCTGGTTTGCACAAGTGCAGTGTGGTTTTTATACCTCAGGAGTGAGGAAAAACAGAGCAACTCCAGGATGTCTACAATGAGCTGAAAAATGACAGGTAAACATCTGCAGGTATTTCCGTAAAATACCTGAAAAGTACCCACCAAAAGAATGAAAACGATTTAAAAGCACAGTTTCACTCACTACTTATTCAGAGGCAGAGGTCTTAACAACTCTCCCAGCAGCACTGTAGGATGCAGGGGGCCCTGCAGAAGAGTTGAACATGAGCCAGCAGTGCACCCTTCCGGTGAGAGAGCCTAGCCAGAGAGCCTAGCCAGAGAGAGAGCCTAGCCAGAGAGAGAGCCTAACCAGAGAGAGAGCCTAACCAGAGAGAGAGAGCCTAACCAGAGAGCCTAGCCAGAGAGAGAGAGCCTAACCAGAGAGCCTAGCCAGAGAGAGCGAGCCTAACCAGAGAGCCTAGCCAGAGAGAGCGAGCCTAACCAGA
>WUAM01000262.1:53451-66437 GCA_024336885.1 Actenoides hombroni
CCAGCTCTTCAAGTTGTCTTCAATTTGCACTTTGGTTCCTGAAACTGTTTGATAAATCATTGTCCACAGATGTTGTCCCGAGTGTTCGCCTTTCCCTTGATGCAGGGGCTGTCAACCAGAAATCCCTGCCGCGGAGCTCAGAGGAATGAATGTGGAGCCGCAGCTTCCACACCAAAAGCAGCCCCTAAAAGCTCCAGAATGCAGCCAAATACCACAAAAACGTTCTGTAGAAGTTGGCTCTATCTGGGCATCCCCACCGTTGCGTCCCTCATTCAACACGCCCCATTTGAAAGCACTGTGCCCATTTCTCCATCGCCCACTCGACCAGCACAGCCCTGGGGTCAGACCCTCCTTGCTGTTGAGCAGCTCTCTCCTCCTCGCCCAGACCGCACACCCGCCGCTACCTTCCTCCACCGCACAGCACCGCATCTCCTCCCTCAGTCCACCCCTCCTCTGCTTCTCCCTCTCCACCGCCCTGCTCCAGCTGCCACAATGTATTTGTTCTGGCATGCGTGACTATGCCAGCTAACTGCCACAGCGACAGTGTGCTCTCCGGTGCTCCATCCTTCACAATCATACCTATTTCTACTCTGAATACTTCAGAGTAAGGCCAACTCACGCACCTTAACAAACCCGCTCAATGAGGCACTTATGCCAGAGGAAACCTGTGGGTTCAGATCAGATGACACCAAGTATCCACTCACTGAACTTGCTTTTCACCAGGTTATGACACAGAACACCCAGAGCTTGCTCCCAAAGACACGTAACAAGGCACCAGCTTTCCTGCTTGGCAGTCTCCATAGAACTCCCTAATAGGTCTATGCTTTTTTTTCTCCCTCTTTGAAAGATCTCAACTCCTAACTTAGGGCTTACTTCCTTAGACGTCGCATTAGTCTTTCTAAGCACAGAAATTAAGCAGCTGCAACAGTCATTTTTTTTGCAAGTTCAGTGTTCTAATGCAGCTTTGCGTTTCACCCTTGATGCACACTTCTCTGTTGTAAACATTCAAGCGATGTTTGTTACAGTGACTGGAAACAACGTTCCATCTCCGTCCTCCTCTAAGGGTTATTTCAGTATTAGCATTCAGCAGATTTACCGAAACAGAAGCCAACCCAGGGATTCAAGATCCTCAAACGCAAGTGAAATCGACAACGGTGCAAAAATGTCTCTAACATTAGCGCGTATTTAAAATACTATTTGGAAAACACCTCACATACGCCGTGCTGTGTACAATACACTGGCTGAATCTGACGGTCTGAAGGACCTATACAAGAAATGGCCATTTTCTAACTTCAGCTGAGCGGTTTCATTGTCATTAATCAAGATTTTGACATACTTTAGCATCATCTAAAATATTTTCCCTCCGATACTTTTATAAAAATTGGTGACATATCACATTAAAACAGTGCACGTTAATTTACATAAAATAAAAGTTATTAAAAGTCTGCACAAACACATTGGGGCCAATCTTGACAGTACATATGCAGTCTTCCCAAAAGCCTCACCGAATTCAAGCAGATTACTGCCTACAGAGTTGAGCAAATGCTGCAAAATTAGACTGCTATTTTAATAGATATCCACAGTCCATTTCTAGGTATGCTGCGCAGCTGAAGATTAATAAGAAGAGCTGTAAACATGGGAAGAAATCAACTTCACTCAGCAGAAACAAAAAACCCAAAATTTGCATGTAAGTGTCTTTAATTTACCTTTACGATTTGCGTATAAAAAGGGAACACTTCAAAAGCGGTGTAATAAACACTAACATTTCTGCACTTGGGAGATTAAGTTACAAATTTAGTGTTTTCATAGACATTTCTTCTGAAAGGCATATGGATCGATACGTAAGTGTTTGTCTTCTCCAGACAAGCATCTGCAGGCTTATCCAAAAGAAGCGACAAGAAGAAGTTTGGATATTTTCCACCTGGGGTTTCCCTTCCTCCTGCCTGCTACAGAAACCTGCATTTAAAGGTCAGAAACTTTCTTCTTCCTCAGTCCCTTCCAAAGCAACAGTAAATCACAAAAAGGTTTCCCTTTTCTGAAAATTACCTGTTACAGAGTACGTGTCAACAGAAACAAGCAGCCAAATTATCAGGTACAGGAATGTCTTGGAAGGAGGCGGGAGGCAGCGAGTCTAATGGTCTGGCACGGGGTGGATTTCTGGCTCTCTCGCTCACTCATTAGTGACACTGTCCATCACTTACTATCCTTTTGCTTTACCAGCCCTAAAACACTTACCTCCGACACGTTACACAGCTAAATTAAAAGCCACATTTAACCCCCAGATTCAGGAAAACTCCATCATTTTCCTCTTGCTTTTAGAAAGGGCAGTGTTAAGTAAGGTAAGTACAATCACCCTTTTTGGAAAAACTTGTTCTCAGGCAATGACACTAAAGTTAGCCAAGGAAAAATACTGTAACACATTAGGTATCAATTTATTACCAGCCAGTTTTCAACAGAGGTAGTCTGCGTTGGAAAAGTTTCATCCATGCATGATTCAAGAGATCTCCAAAACAAATTGCAGATCTACTCAGCAATCCTTGCTGCATGGAAACACCGTTACACAAGAGTTCCTATGTTTTGTGAAACAACACGGTAACAAGAGATTACAGGTTAAGGGAGAGAGGCTGACTTAGAATTCATTCCAACTTCAGAAGTGCTTCTAGTTCCAGCAATAAACTCCTCTTACATTTAGGGGAGGTTGGAGTAACCTGTACCAATATATTTATATGCATCTTACCTGCCACAAATACCTGAATTTCATCTACCCTGAGAAAACTTTCCGGCAACAATCAAAAGCAACACTGAGGCAAAGTGACTTTCAGTACTACACGGGATCCAGTCTGAAATGAAGCCACTTCACAAAAACTTAATGCATAGCAAACACGGTAACAAACTTACTCCTGGGAGGCAGCAAAGTTACATATGATAAAAAAATGCCAAGTAGAAATGGGAAAGAACTCAATTGTTTTCAAGCTTACTGAAACATTTGGTCACAGATGGCCCTCTTATTGCAAACTGGCTTAGCTCCTCATTTGGCAGTGTCCTTCCTTGCACAATTTACCAAGTCACGCATGAAATGATGGCCTTAAGCTACTCTCGGTTTTGCAAAGGACATGAGCTGGCTGCCACAGAAAAAAAAAAGGAGACAACATCACTGAATGGAGCCTAAGGCTCTTCAGCTTCTCTGCAAACAACCCCCAGCATGGAAGGAACTCCCAAAGGACAGTTCAGCCAGAGTTCCTCCTTCCCACCTTATCCCCAATTATCGGAGTTATCTGAGATTCACAAGGATTGTGTCCTTGCCTCGTATAAATTTAATCTTTAGCTTTATTTCCAAACTCTGGTATGCAGTTCCCAAGAGGAATTCTCTTTCTCTAGGAAATCACTAAGTTAGTCAAATCTAGCTCTGAGGATCAAGTCAGAATTTCATCATGAACTCTGTACTTTTTAATTAAAGCTGCTCTATTAACAAAGAAATCTGTGTCAGAGCAATGCAGGCCTGGGAAGACTGTGTCAGTAACAGTCCCATTACACATCCAACTGCCTGCACAAGGTCTGGGTCCCAGGGATTTGAATCAGGTATAAATACCTAGTTTAAGACTACTTCTCTTCTTTCCTCCCTGCTCACCCACCTTTCCCTCCCCCAAACAGAAATTGTGACATACCAGTATACTGATAATAAAACCATTGCATAGCCAGTACAGGTTGTTCATTAATACCTACAAGAGTAGAGGAGCAGTCAAAAATTGCCATTATTTATTCAGGGCCAAGATATGATCTCTTAATCTTCACAGAATTCAGTAAAAGTGACAAGCTGTTATGAATCAGAATTTTTTAAAATACTATTTTCAGTCTTCTTTTCACTCACCCCCTGAACCGTATAAATCTGTCTCTTCTGTATCTATTTCTGGACAGTATGATGGGCCTCCTAGCCAAGTAGTTACCAGCTTGTCTTAGTCTACCTAAAGGGTGCTCAGATTCTTGAGGTGTATAATGACAGCAGCAGTTTTGCTCATCTCACCTGGAACATTCTCTGTGCCTCCACATTTGCAATGGTCTACTTTTATATACCTAAAAAATCCCCTCTGTATAGAGCTGATAGATCTTTTCAAAAGTTTCACCAAAACTTTGTTGTAAGTCAGAGATTACTGTCATTCTGATCTTTTGAGGAAATAATACGTAGTTCTAAAGCCTAGTCCCTTGAATAAGTACACATGTATTAGATATTCAAGGGGCTGGACAGACTTCTTCGGTTTGAAAATATTAATCAGAAAGATACCTTACGAAGCTTGAAGACCTACAAAGCTTGAGCTACTAGTTTCACCAACATTAGTATTACTTGTAAAACAAACTTTAATGAAATATCCTGAAGTTGTTTCACTTAAAATGATTCAACACACAAAAAAAATTACTGCCTATGACAGATAAGAGACAGCAGCGACCTCTCGCACGTTGTTCATCGGTGGTTCTTGTTTGCTAAAAGAAAGCTGTACTGAGTGGGAAGCACCAAGATGCCTACACTACATCTGCTTCTCAGTGCTTCACTAAGCAAATTTCTGCTCAGGGAGTTGAGACTTTTCTAAATCCAGAAAATCAAATTTAGAAAAGGTCAATGGAAGCTTCTCATCAACACAAAGTTACCTCAGCTCTAGCTGGAAGATATTTTTAAGATGAGTAGTATTTTGCTACTTGCATCCAACCCATTTCTCAATTGTAGGCACTAGCTCTATTAAAACTAGGTGCTAAAGGCTTATGAGACATCTGAGCCAGTAGGAATAGATCCAAGATAGAAAAATCCCCCTTGGACTTAAATTACAGTTCCACATGATGAGTCAGAGCCTTCTGTTACCTATTTCTACCATACGTGTTATGTGACTTCTTTTCATAAAAAGGAATGCTATTGAGCCACTCGAATATTAGTTTTCTTTAAAGTGCAATTGCCATGGTTGTTCTAGGTTTTGCATTTAGTCTGCTTTTGCTCTAGTCTAAGTAACCTCATCCCTTGCTTTCTATGGAAACTAGGCCTCTTGTTTTTCTCTGCCCAAGGAGAATTCCAGGCTGCAGTGCTCTCTATACCAACTGTGATTATTAGTAGATATAATTAGTTTCATTCTATTGCATTTCCAAACCTTGCACGGCTTAATCTCACTGGTGGGAACAATGGATAAGACAAAGGGGTTTTAAATAAAATAACATATTAAAACACATTTGTCTCCCACCTAAAATGCAGGTTTAGCTTACCCAGATGATCACATTTCTAGGAACCGATATCCAAAAATCAGTTATTCCAATAGTTCTGGAATCTCCCCCCTAAAAAAAATATGCTGTTTCACTCACCTCTAAACTTTTGCCTGACTGACAGTAGCTCTTAGAAAGAACTGACTTATGCTTCTTATGGCAGGTGAGGTCAAGTCGGATGGAAGGAGGAAGGATTAATGAAATTTTTTCAGGTTGCTAGAAATACAGGAATTTTCTGCTTTCTTGCCTACCTGCAAGGTAGTAACTCACATGGAGTTAACCCTTAGGAGGAGATATGTCTTTTGCTCGTCATGGTTTCTGTACTGTCAAAAATTACAGGTTTAAAAAGGCCTTTTCCCAGAAAGGCTGCTGTTGACAATCCTTTCCTCCTGCCCTCAGGGGACAAGAGAAAATAATTCATGCCTGTATGAATTCTGCAAAGAGAGGTCAAGGACTGCAGAGGCTCATTTCTAGCTTTTAGGCATCATTACTTCTAAACCTCTAAGGTCACATGACTGCTTTGAACACTTGACTGGAGATGGGAAGCTCCTGGTTTTCCAGGTTGTCACAGAACACAATTCTGTGTTGCTTTGAAAGGGAAGTCAAGTTCAGAGGTCGAGATTTATGTGAATCCTGTACCCTGGAGTCTCAGCTACACCATGGAGGATACCACCGAGTGCAGACTTTGCAATATTGCTACAAGCTGATCTTTCCAAGCTGCTTCTGCATTCAAGACACAGTTCTGTTCACACTCAATGATGGGAATCACTTGCAAAAATTTGTGTAGTTTTGTTGTTTTCATATTTGAACACAGACACCCAAATGCATTTTATATTTAAAATAACATAGGTGCATCCTTTCTGATAAACTTTATTCAGCAATTTTTTCCAAATAAGGAGCCTTCTGTGATTTACTGGAATGACTTCATGATCATGACCTCATTATAGCAACTTCAACGGATATGAATGAAATCTTTGCTAACATTACTGACATTAAATTGAGCTCAGCTACTCTTTGAAATATCATCTGTTAAACAACAGCAGTGATATATTAGCACAAGTATTAAACCTCTTTAAACTCATAAGAGAGACTCAAGTATATGTTCAAGTATATATTTTGAACTGTTAATGTCCTCAGTTTTGTTTTACCCCACCATCTATATCCTGTGCACACATTCAAATCCATGCAGGGCTGGGGTTTCTTTTCAAGCAACAATTACGTATGCAAAATCATCTGGACAAATATAAACATCCGAAGGTATCTCACCAACCTATTGAAAAAAGTGGTCCCAGACCTGCTTTCTGGAATTAATATAAAAATCACTTAATTTTTATAAACCAATTAACTGGAATCTCTCTTGACAGACACTTGGGTGCTATCTACTTTCACACAACTATTTCTGTTGCCACCAGTCCTTTCTATAACACAGATTCCAAAATAACTGCGATATATGTAGGAAGAAGAATATTTTTTCTACTTTAAGCCTGCCAGATCCTATCTTTCCTCTGCAAAAATTAGACAGACTTCTTACTTTCTTGATTTTAGCCAGAAAGCTAAAATGCTGGAAGAAAAAAGACATAGATATCTCCTTATAAAACAGGTATATTCTTTAATAAATTTTAAAAAATATTTGGTTTATATTTACTCCTATGCAAGTATTAAAGTCAAAACTGCTTGACCTCACTAATGTCACTGTTGTCCTAGTCCATCACAGATTTATTTAATGGTCCCAAGTTCTCCTTGATGCAGGTCTGAAAAACTTCAAACATTGCATTTTTTACCAATTGACTTTTCATCTTCTCTGGGTATCAACTTTCATCCTTGAATGTAAGTGGAAGAGCTGTTCATCCCAGACAAACATTTCAAAAACAAGATGAAAAAAAGAAAATGAACAAAATTCTCTTTTTAATAACACTAATTCCTAGACTGGCTGTTTACTCCAGGAGTGAATTATAAAGTTGAAAGGTGGGAATTATTCCTCAATAACCCCATGTAGGGCATGGAACAGGGACATCTAAATGCTCTGAATGACTTGTCTTAGATTAACAGGAGACAGAGTGAGGTTTAAGCAATTAATTTCAACTTTTCATAACTATGAAAATGTCCTCCTATCATTTACAAGGGTTTGTTTTGTGTCTTTTACCTCCTTCAAACCCTCCTCGGCTCCACTAGTTGTCAGCACGTATACATGCATAAGGACAGATTTACAGATGTTCATCTTAGCTCATCTAGAACATGTCTCACTTACTCAAGTTGCTTTGCCCTTGCTAACATTATACCATTGGAAATGTGCTCGCAGCTGACATAATTTCCTGACATTGACAATCCTGAGAGCTTTTATGTTTGGCACAGCCAGTTCCTCTAGATTTAGTGTCATTAAAACGTCACCACCATCCTTACAAAAGCAGTGTTATTGAAAAGCATATAGGAGGATGGAAAGAAAGATTTTCAAAAATAGAAGTTTTGTATCGCTGACAAAAACAGGTTCAAAGGTAACAGGGAGGAGACTGTTTCAATAGGTAAAGAAAACATCCTGTTTATTAACTACTACTACTACTCCAAATGATACACTTTCACGCTTCCCTCCATCATCAGTTGCCTCACTCAATTTCAATTTATTTACATTATGCCAAATAAATACAAGAATCTCATAAATATTCTCAGTAATATCTTGCACTGTAACTTCAAACCACTGCCACTTCTTGCAACACTGAAGCGGTGCCTCAAGCCTGTGCTTTTGGTTTCTTGTTCTTCAAGGGATTATTAGCTCTTGTATCTTAAATACAAGTGAGCATTGTCATCTGCATATCTGTAGAAGGATAACCAAATTTAGCCTCAAATTAAAAAAATTACAACCTTCCACTCATTCCTTCACACACCTTACTAGCAAGTACATTAGTTAGGAGAAAAAATGGAAACCTGAAGACCATCTGAGTATCTTTGTGCTATAACCCACCTCCCCAGGGCAAGGTAAGAGATAGATTTTCCCTCTATTACAACTCCTTTTTTTCAACTCTGTGGTCAGTTTGAAAAATCACAAAACAGGCCAACGTATATGACAATATGGAACACCAATAATTACCATACAAGTATAAGAAGGTAGCCAAGAAAACCTTTATTCCCCCCCCCCGCTTTGAGAACAATGTACAATCTTAACCCAAAAGAGATGTCCTCCAAGAACTTAGTGGGGCATATTATGAAGAAAAACCCCACTCAGTTATCTTTTTAATGACAGGTTTTTGGTTCCTCAAGGTATCATCTAAATAATTCATATAGAAAACCATGTTCAAAAGCCATGTTTTCATGCACACACCACAATGTATATATATTAAATAGAGCACATCAGGCAAGATGGCTGCATAACTTTGACAATTTTTCTTTCCTCCAGCTGATCATAATAGGCGCATGAAAGTTTAGTACTTTCAACACATGTTCAGCTTTTGTATCTCTTTCTTCTTACAAGCTTGGAGATAATCTGCTTCTTGCCTTGATTAAAATCATATTTTTTGTCTGTGCATTGTTAACGAAACGGAGCAGCAGCAGGTTCAATGCCTTCACAGGTGTAACAGCACTTTTGTAAACAAAAGTGGATTTTACTCCCTGAAGTTCAATTAACTGCTGAGGTAAACCTAATCTCAAGATGATCAATTAAGGCACTCAGATGCTGAGACAGAAGTGCATGGGTAGGAATGAAGCTCAGTTTCTAGGGATGAGTAGTATTGTCATTCAGTCTGTTTTCCAAGTTAATTCTTAAGTATGAAGTTAATAAGTTACTTTTTTAAGTATGAAGATAAACACACACTTAATCTGACAAATCAGCACAGATCAAGAACCTTTCCTTTTATATATATCCATAAAGGACACTAGCTTACGATAGGAGGTAGCATTAAGTCAAAATTCTAACTGAGCTTAGAAATATTACAGTATGAAGCACTCAGTTTCTAACACAGACTAAAAAGGTAATCAATAATTTCTTCTCTAAAAGGCAAGTGATTAATCCTCTATAAATTCAGTAGGTATTTTACTGAGAAAGCGCACCAAGGGGATTGCTGCAGAAAGAAATTGTTTCCCTTACATTTCTTACATTCAACTTATTTTTCTGTGCCTTCCTGTGGAAGAGGCCTATGGGCCACACAACCTGATTTACCATTGAAAGTAAGGTCTGGCCTGACAGTTTTTCACTTATCTGAAGATGCAGACTCTGCCTATATAGAAATATCTCAATAAACCACGTCCTGCTGAAGCAAAACAAATGCACTAACAGGTGTCACACAAAGATGCATTCTAGTGACTACAGAGAACAGCAGGAGCCCACCACATCTCATCTTGAACAAGCACATACAGACTAAACCAGATTGTGTATGTATCACCTCTGGAGCACACGGTTGTTGATCTAAGTACATGAAATCACGGCTATTTTTAGTATCAAGCACGTCACTATAAAATGCTTCTCTTGAAGTGTCATATGTTCGTAATAATTTACTTCATTCACAAGGGTTTCTGAATAGTTAAAGCTCTGGCTAAATCCCAAAATTCCACTACAACTGCTCTTGTCAAGCTGAACAGCATCCCAGTGTTTAACCTCCCTCTGAGAACAGGAAAGGGAACAGCAGGATATAATCCATTCCCTAAAACGGATGGAAAGATAGTCTAAAAGTCAAAGGACATTCAGAAGTGCTCACAGGGAGAAAAAGCAACTCCATACATTGTCTTGAATGGCAATTACCTAACAAATGCTGCATGTCACAGAGTGTAGCAGTCTTGCATAAGCACAAAGCAGCTGTATGCTGCACATTGTTCTATAGGAAAGGTAAACTCAGAACATGGAAACAGCTATGTCAGCAGCCTTCCAACCACAGCAGAAGAATGACTAAGCTTGTTAAAACCATGCATTGTTCAGGATCCTTGTAGAGCGGTTGGTCTAATTCCACCCCGTGAAAACTCCTCTCTTCCTATGTGGTATGAATGCTAGTCTTCAAGTTTCTTAAACTTTTGCAGGCTGCAGTGAAGTAATGTATGAAAAGCTTAAACTGAGCTCAAACCAAATGCTTAAAATCATCTCAGACTAGGTTTAAAATCCAGGCCTGCAACGGTACCGAAGTTTGCTCAGTTGGATCTAGAAGACTCTAGTCCATAAAGCTCCCTGGTTGGACACTTGTTTACAATTCCTGCTGCACAAGCTAAGGAAAAATTTCTCTATGGTTCTGTCCAACTGCCTAAAAAGTCAAGTCCAGAAGGTTATCAGTATATGATTAGACCATATTTGCTCCCAGAGCAAAATTGTAGCCACTATGTGGAATTCCCCCAGTCTGTACTGATATTTGCACGGTATGAGTTCAACAGAACACCAAGTAAAACAGTCGATTCTAGTCAACTGCAGTGTTTTGCAAAATAAAAGCCTATGCTGCGTGAAACAGCCCAAAGTTAATGTTCAGCATAAGCAAGTTATTTTCGTTTGTTTCTGCATGGAAATGATGTTCAAAACTGGGTTGAACATTTCCAGCGCGCAGCTATATTTATATTGTTTACACAAAGACTGTTTGAGAAGCTCTCCACATACCGTCCACATCAAATTACTCTGTCAAGGTATGATCGACTACTCTCGAGTCGTTAACACGCAGCCCTGATTATTTAGCAGGCAGCTAACCACAGGAAAGGCAAAGCAATCATGTGACCTTGTGCTGAGAGAAAACTTGTTACTGGTGTAACGTGATGTACACTGACAATGCACTGCAGTTCTAGCACTGCATTGCATCAGAGGTGAAACCGGTAAGAACAGCACATTTAACTCTCCAGAGACAGGCACAACAAAGAGCAGAAGCAAACGAAAATTAGCCAAAGCATAACTAGCACTGAAGAAATCCCCTTATTTAGGTCTTCACCAGACTAATCTGCTTGGGGCACAGGAATGTTTATAGAACACAAGCTTGCAGTCTCAGGATGCGTGCACACGAAGCTCCTTCAAGCACGCTGGAGTGTACACACAAGCAAACAAAGATGATGCTTCCCTTCCTCCCTGACCCTGGTGAAAAATGAGTTGCAATCTTTCTGAACAGAGACCAACATTTCAGCTCACTGCCTGGAGATTTGAAGGCTTTTGCTTTGTCAAATGCAGCACTGGGATTGCTTTATTTCTCCTGATGCTCTTCTAATCAGTTCGTGAAGGCTGGGGGCATATACTCTGACCCACGCCATCTATCTAAGAGCATGCCACGTTTATAAGCCAAACCATAGCTTCTTTCCCTTTAAAAGTTTACAGCTACATCTCTGCCATAGCCTGCCTGGAAATGTCTGGAGGGGAAAAAACAAAGGACAGAAAGCAGATAGCACTCTCTTCGTATCCCTTTTCCCTCTTCTCCACACGCAGAGCTCAGATCAGATTTTTCAGGTTTTGGCTGCCATTCCCAAGTCATAACTGAGTTTGTACTTTCATTCCACTACAAGCTTTACATTCAGGTGTTCTTTCCTTTATAAGATTTTGAAGAAAGACTTGAAAGGAAACCTGAAGTACGGCCAAAGCAAGATGGGTCTCACTGAAGCACAGGCTTCAACTATTTCACAACTTTTTGTGAAGTTTTAATACATCGCTTGTTAAGAACCAACTCTGTCTGCTTCATATGCCAGGACAGACAGAAGAATAGTTTTACCAATCACTTTTATCCCAACATTCCTCACACTGCTTCAGCATTGGGACCACAGATTCACTTCAGTGGGTCTGAGTTTGTATCTCAGTCCCAACTATTCCCGTCAGTAAGTAGGTGAAGAGGCACTAAATGTAACAGAAAGAGATGTTGCAGCAGAGCCAGAAAGCTAGCCTGCCTCTTCCACGTCACCTTCTTCTCTTCCCAGCATACCAGCATTTCCATAGGTGTCATCATTGTGAAGCAAATCTATATTGCCTATGCAAAAGCTTCAAAAATTTATGGCTAAAGAAGCTAAGTGATCTCTGCTAAAAAGTTAGGATGGAAGAGGAAAAAAAATGTATGTGTGGGATTTTCTCCAACTAGAGCTCTGTCCCTCACTTGCATTTCAGCATCTCACAATCTTTTAATATAGTTATCCACAAAACTCCTCTGATGCAGAAGAGGGGCAAATGTTTTTCCATCAGCTTTCTTGGTGATGAGTCATTTAATCTCTTTTTACCTTTTTATCTTTACATAATATTACATAATGATATAGAAGTGTTCCATTTCCCATCAAGGAATATCTCACATGTTTTTAAAACACATTAAAGCATATTTTACTTTGAAGCTTTGAATTGTCTGTAGCTTCCTCCAACAGAAGCATGGCAAATACGGCTGTGTGAATGAAAGATATGTTCAGTTCATTGGTTAATCCCAGACATGAAAACAATCTTGTTCACTTTAAACCAAAACTTCATTGGTCAGTGAGGACTGGGTTAGAAATCACTTGGGGAAACTGAACATGCACAAATTGATGGGCCCCAATGGGCTGTACCCACAAGTGCTGAGGGAGCTGGCTGATGTTGTTGCTCTACCGCTCCCCATCATCTCTGAAACATCGTGAAGAACGGGAGAGGTTCCTGAGGACTGGAGGAAAGCCAATGTCACTCCAGTCTTCCAAAGGGCAAGAAGGAAGACCCTGGTAATTACAGAGCAGTCAGCCTCACCTCAATTCCTGGAAAGGTAACCGAGCAGCTCAATCTGGAGATCATCTCTCAGCACATGGAAGAAAAGAAGAAAGTTATCAAGAGTAGCCAGCATGGATTTACTAAAGGGAAGTCATGT
>WUAM01000262.1:66537-118871 GCA_024336885.1 Actenoides hombroni
AAACAATCCCAATTCCCTCAGCCTCTCCTCACAGGACTTGTTCTCCAGACCCTTCACCAGCTTGGTTGCTCTTCTCTAAAGTTGTTCCAGTAACTCAAAGTCTTTCTTGTAGTAATGGGTTCAGCACTGGACACAGTACTCGAGGTGTGGCCTCACCAGTGCCAAGTACAGGGGCACAATCCCTTTCCTTCTCCTGCTGGCCACACCATTTCTGATCCAGGCCAGGACGCTGTTGGCCTTCTTGGCCAAGTAGGCACACTGCTGGCTTGTGTTCAGCCTAGTGTCCACCAGTACCACCTGGCCCCGGCACTTGGCCTTGCTAAACCTCATACAGTTGGCCTCAGCCTGTTGATCCAACCTGTCTAGATCACTCTGTGGAGCCTTCCTGACCTCAAGTAGATTGACAGTCCCACCCAATTTGTTCTCATCTGCAAACTTGCTGAGGAAGTGTTTGATCCCCTTATCTAGATCATGGTTAAATATATTGAACAAGACCAGCCCCAAAACTGAGCCCTGGGGAATACCACTGATGACCTGTCACCAGCTGGATTTAACACCATTTACCACAAGTGTCTGGGCCCAGACAGGCAGCCCGTTTTTAACCCAGTGAAGAGTACACCCACTCAAGCCATGAGCTGCCACCTTCTCTAGGAGAATGTTGTGTGAGACAGTGTCAAAGGCTTTACTAAAGTCCAGGTAGACAACATCCACAGCCTTTCCCTCGTCCACTAGGAGGGTCTCCTAGTCATAGAACAAGATCAGACTGTTCAAGCAGGATCTGCCTTTCCTGAACCTGTACTAGCTAGGCCTGATCCCCTGGTTGTCCTGCATGTGCCATGTGAGCTCACTCAAGATGAAACTTTCCATAATTTTTCTGGGTCCTGAGGTGGCATAAAGTATCTCAGCCTTCTCCTCATCCTTCGTTGTAATATTCCCCACCAACATTCAATAAAGGATGGAGATCCTCCCTGACTCTCTTTTTATTGTTAATGTATTTGTAAAATCTTTTTTTGTTGTCCCTAATGACCGTGGCTAGATTGAGCTCTAACTGGGCTTTTGTCTTTCTAATTTTTTCTCTACATGACCTAATGAGACCCCTGTACTCATCCGGAGATGTTTGCCCCTTCTTCTAGTGGAGGTAAACTCTTCTGTTATTTCCTGAGTCCCAGCAAAAGCTCCCTGTTCAGCCTGGCTCGTTGCCTTTCCTGTCATTTTGTCTTACAGCACATGGGGACAGCCTGCTCCTGTGTTTTTAAGAATTCCTTCTTGAATATCATCCAGCCTTCCTGGACCCCTTTGTCTTTCAGGACTGTTTCCCAAGTGACTCTCTCA
The DNA here is from genome assembly GCA_024336885.1 of Actenoides hombroni. Classification (NCBI taxonomy): domain Eukaryota; kingdom Metazoa; phylum Chordata; class Aves; order Coraciiformes; family Alcedinidae; genus Actenoides; species Actenoides hombroni. The sequence goes on from WUAM01000262.1 coordinate 67,870, forward strand.
ACCATGGAAGTCCATGGTGAAGGTTTTGCTAGCCCCCCTCCTTACTTCACTAAGGATTGAGAACTTAATCATTTTGTGGTTCCTAAGCCCAAGATGGTCTTTGATCACCACATCTCCCACCAGTGCTTCCCTGTTTGTGACAGCTGACTGCAATCTTAAATTTCACAGAAAACAGCAAAGCACACTCATGGCCTATGGTATCTTCAGTTTACAGCAGAACCCTTTGGTTGCAGAACTAAGACTTGCCAAGAAGAAAAAAAAATCTCGCAGGTGCATTTTCATATGAAATAAATAGAGTGGTTTTGAAATCTATGAAAAGTCCTAATGATACATTCAAAATATTTTTGGCAACAAATATTACTGAAATGTAAAGCCTGCTGGATACTCTTTTCTTGGAAAAAGGCACTTTCTTTTCATCTTTCCATCCATCCATTAGCCATTTTATATTCCTAAAATATCATCATAATATCAACGTTCTGTAAAATCATTAAACAACCAGCAATTTCCTCCCATTTAGGCTAGTCATTTGAGAAATTCTTCGGGAGTGGGGAAAAGAAGATAATCTCATAAAGTTATCCCGAAAGCCAAATGTCATCTTGGATAAGAATCTTCTTTATTTGTCCCACCGTCATGTTTCTAGGTCACATACTGGAAGCTTCATCCAAGTAACCTGTCCACTGAAAGCTGTGAACTATGTCCAGGTGCTGAAATCTTGCAACACCTGGGCAGACACATTCCTGCAGGGCATCAGCCATTTTCCTACCCAGTCTTGTGATCCCTTCTTTCAGCTGTTAGGAATGCAGTTTTCTACTCTGTTTTATTACTTTTCTATCACATTACTCATTTCTACCAGTTTTTGCAATTAGGTAAAAAATATACTGTTTCAGGGTGGGAAGAGAGAAACCTAAGTTTCCAAGGGAACAATATTTGAGCATTTGTTTAAAAATGTTTTAAAAACAAAACAAAACTCAATTTGTTTTACACATTAGATTTTGTAATTTTATCATCAAGTGCTAGGGGTTGAAACATGAGGTTATCAGCAGTAGTGAAAAAGGGAGTAAGTAGCTGTCTCTGCACTTCAGTAGTAGATACAAGCAAGTGTAAAGAGAAAACGGGGTACAAACCAGGTTGTACACTGCTTCCAGGTAGGGAAGGAAAAGAAAAGAAGATTTGCAAAATTAGAAACCAAGACTTTCAGACATTGCACTTCTAAATCTGTAAGTTGTTCATTCGTTCTGAAAGGGAAATTAGAAGGAATAGTGAAAGGGTGTCAAACACTGTAGTTCTGAGATGTCTTCCTGGCCAATGTTTACAACTTTGACAACATTTCCCACTGGAGCAGGTGCTTCTCAGAGCCAGGCACCAAGTTCTTATTCCCCTTACATTATACTGTTACTGGATGTCACTTTTTTCTTTTCTCAAAGACTGCCTTTATACAAAGTTAGAAAACTTAAAGTCTCCAGAAATGGATGGTGAAAGCCACTGACAAACTTTCTACATGTCACATCAACATTCGTTTCTTGCTATGCCCATAGGAATAAAGAAGCAGATTGAGCTTCCATCAGCATGGGGCATCTTGGTGCCTTACCTACAGAATGTGCTTCAGCAAAAGAAACTTGAGAAAGTAGACTGTAAATAACAAATGGAAAAAGGAGAAAATACCTTCAAACCTAACAAAATTAAGGGCAAGGATGAAGAGAATACACAGGGTAAATTGTCAAACAAGCTAATAAATTGCTGAAGGGAACTTGCATTCAGGACAGACGAAGAAAGAGATGTGCTTTCATGGCTTTGAAACCCTATCACCTGCTTACATTAAGAATTCATTCCTACTGGCATATGTACAAGAGAAAAGTCTTGCACCTACATCCTTTTCTAGGCTTTATGTAAAAAATATTAAGATCAGTAGTATTTTCTTTCCTATAAGACTATTGAACTGTTACAAACAAAACCACACAAATATCAAGAATAGGTTGCTTGTCTTGTGGTTTATAATCATGTATGGAAGTTATTGCCTGCACATTTTTATGTCCTAGAAAGACATACATGTGGCTCTTTAAATACTTTTAAGTCATGAAACACAAGCACGAAGTCAAACTTGCACAGGCCAATTTAATTATAAGGAACTTGCTCTGTTCTTTTTTCTTCAGCACAAGACTAGCTCAAGGGACTTTAACCGGCTGATGTATGTCTCTTTGTGCAGAAGAAACTATATGTAAGAAAAACATAGTTTAATATGTACAAGTATTCTAAAGAAAAGAAACATTACTTTTCTTAATTAAGTATCATGAAATTAAGGGCAATATTGGTATAGAATATACATCTGAATAAGTTAAGAACCACATGTCTCCAGTAGAGTTAAATATTCTGGGCTCAGTTCTCTGACTTAAAACTAGGGAAAAATCAGAAATCGCTCTTTTGAGATAAATTGAATTACCTTGTTTTATATTAGCAAAAGCTGTAGAAAACCAAGCTCTCTGACACTAGAATTTCTGGGATAAGTACATTTAAAGAATTTATAAAGTTCTGTGGGAAAAAAAAGGGAGGGGGGGGGAAGTATTTTCACAGACTTGTTCTCAGTAGGAGGTGCAGCTCTGTATTAACTTTCACTCAGCAATGCTTCATTATCCAAGATTATAACTTCACTTGGCATAATGGAAGGACAGGATAAATTATTCAGAAAAGATGTAAATAGTTTATATGCCATCAGTAAGTTCTCAAGGACAGGGAGATTTCAAATATTTTGAGGCATAAGGTTAATTACCTATCTGATGTGAATTCATACATAGCTATCCTGATCTGAAGGATGGATATGCTTTTAAAATATACACAGAAAAGAATGTTCTGGTCTGCTTATTTTGTTGTCTTAATCAAAGTTTTAGTACAGATAAGAGAATACACATTTCTTCAGTTATTTCTCCTGCTGATAATTTTCAAGGCAAGCTGTGATTTCATTTGTTTCAGCCATGCTGGAATATTTTTAGTATTTATTCTAGATTTTCTCTCTTAAATTTGTGGATTGTTGCAAATGAGGGAAGACATAGCATGAAGATACATGGCTGTGAATGCAGAATACAAACAGAAAATTCAGAGGATGTTCAGGACCTGCATATGAACAAAAATATTTCACAGGCAAACTTTTTTTATAAAATCTTGACATTCTAATATGGTTAAATATCATTCTTTAAGCTTTATAAAAAGGCCACATGTAATAAAATGCAGATGAAAGAACTGCTAATTAACCTCATTTTGTAAAGTACTTAAACACACACTTTAAAAAGGTCGCACCTGTCTCAGTTCTAGTGTTAGACCAAACAGATGCTTGTGAAACTTTCTGGAGTAGCCACTATCTGCCATTAGCCTGTGACAACCATCTTTGTTTTCACTCCCATTGAGCAGACCCAACAAGCCTTCTCATCATCTACTTACTACAGAGTTAAGAAATGCATAAATTTTGTTGTACAAAGAATAACAAAGTATGGGAAGGAAAAAGACAAACAATGCTCCCAGATGAAGGCATATACTCTTATCTGTGTTACTGAACACTAAGGCAAAAATTCATGTTGATTCTCCTGTGAGTCTAACTTGAAAGAAAGTGAATGGGCCTTCATGGTGTTACGCAGCAAGAAAGTAGGCAGTGTGTGAACATGAGGGGAAGCCTGGAAAAGCTAAATATGAGAGTAATTTCTCTATGATCAAGAGACTTGAGCCATTAGCTATGCTTTCCTAGTCCTTTTCAGCACAAAGCAAATGGCTATAGGACAAAATATAAGAACAAAATATCCCTAGAATTTAGAAAATACACCAGTCATTGCTATTTTGCAAGTGTAAGCATTTGATCTTTTATGGATTGCATGAAATGATCTGCATTTATGGACTTCTTAATGAACTAGTAGTCCTCTCAACCTCAACACTGCTGTGGAATAGGTCAAAGAAGCAGGTTCATAGAGTTTTGAAACACACCAATGAATTACAGAACCACTTAAGTTGAAAAGACCTTTAAGATTACCAAGTCCAACCATAAATGCAACAGTGCCAAGTCCACTGCTAAGCCATGTCCTAAGTGCCACATCTATACATTTTTTAAATACCTTCAAGGACAGTGACTCAATCACCTTCCTGGGCAGCCTGTTCCAATGTTTGAGAACACATAGCATTTAGCACCTTAAAACACAGCACATATTTCTGACACTACTTAAAATCTGATATAAAATTACATTTTGAAAAAACTATTATTGCAATATTGCATGATCTATACTAGCTAGGCTTTCAGAGATGCGCTATAAAACCTGGGCCAAAATCACTTTACCTTTAACAATGACTTTATCTGCTGTGACTAATACTGATTATTTTCCCAATGACTATGTTTTGTTTAATTTTTACTGGAGTTTTTTCAACACTATTGAATACTGTTATAAATTAATTCAAAACTCTTAATTAATGTTTGTGTTTCCAAGACATGCTAGTGTAATTACAGGAACATTAATCTGTCAGCAGTAGTTTGAGAAAGGTTCACAGACTCTCTGCGCTCAGGGCATTTAATAGGGTCACTCTGCCAGAGGAAACCAGTGGGAAAGATAAGCTGAAACTCAGACACTTGGTTCTTTGATAGAATGTTCCTGCCAGGACAGTAGAATAGCAAAGGAGAGTAAACAGTTTATTCTATCAATTTTCAGCGGTGGGGTGTAGGTCTGTTCCAAACTCCCCTCAGATCAACAGAAAAATTTACTTTTATCAGGCTCAAAGCCACCAAGAGCTGCTGGGCTTGCTTGCAGTGCTGAAACCAGAGACTGTCAGCCTAACAGAGCTGGAGTCACCGCCTGCAAAGGGGAAAAGCTGGCCCTGTGGTGCGCTGCACTCTCAAGGCAACAAGGCTTGGATTTTCACAGTTTCACAGAACCAAGCAAAAAGACAATGGGGAGGGAGCACTCATCTGCTCTACAGACTCTTCAAAAGACCAATTCTATATTTGAATGTCTAATTAATATTCCAACCTGGCTCAAAAGATGGGTGTCAAGATCCAGATCTGCCCTTCTGTGGGTAATGAGTTACAACTAATATCTACCTGGAGAGTGTGATACTTGATGCAAGTGTTACCTGATCCATAGGCTTAGCAGGTGTCAGGGTTGATGAGGCTGACCCTTATTTACTTGTTTAAAACCCTGACTGTCTTTACTGTTTTTAATATAGCTGTTTGTGGAACAAGCTGCCATGCCTACTCACTGAAACGCAGAGCATCTTCTGTTAAAGTATGATTGGGACTGAAGTCATCCCTGTTCAGGAAAACACCCTGAACCTTTAAAGGGGAGCAAGGACCATCTGCCAGCTTGTGTCAGAGTAATTATACTATTGTCATGCTTAAGTAACTTCACTAAGTTGTGGCCTGTAGCCTTCCACCTACCACTCCGGGATGTCTACTTCCAGTTCAGCTGGCCCCTGGAAGGACTTACTGAAGCCCAACCACCAGCTGAACCTTGTGACAAAGAGAAGACCTTGTGCCATGGGCTTGTCTGGCACAAACAGGTGCACCTACATTGACTTCAGCTGCATTAATTTCTCAGGAACTAACTCATACCAGCTGAGGCTCTTACCTTTTAATTTTGAGATCAGTGCATCAGTGAATAGGTTATCTCCTTAATTTAAATCATTGCTACACTATGAAATTACTCAGTATAATTTGATAGTTGACCAAAACTAATGAAAAATTTGTCTCACTAACAGCTTGTACAAAGTTGAACTTTCCAACATTAATCTTGGTAAATTAAGATGCAGTAAAATATGCCTTGTTAGCAATGGATGATTTGTGTCACAAAGTGAGTGCTAAAGGAGTTAAGATTCACTGTTTAAATAGGATGATGAATCCATTAATTTTGTTCTTGTTATGGACTTTTCTCAGGTGTGGGCATGTAATCTCATGGAATGCTTTCTCATTGCTGCGTGGGTGAGCAGATTGTAGGGACCAGCACGGGTATACACAAAGCTACAACTCCATGGGATGCTTGAACCCATGATCACAGGAGAGAGGGTACTTGTAAACCCCAGATCTGTGAGAAGGGCTGCAAGGGTACCGTATAAGGGAAGCTGGATCTGTTCAGGATGAGTCAAAGGAGGGTGTTGACGAATTCATACGTGTTTATTAAGCCACAGCTGCTGACAAAATGCTACCTCTTCTATTACCAATACCGAATATTTAGTTCACTTATTATCTGTTAATTATGTGCCACTAATAAGTGACTAAACCACTTTGACCCTAATTTGATGTAAAATGTGCAAGCTGAGCAGCTTTTCCCCACAACATGACACTGCAGCCAGAAACAGCACCGGGCAGTCGTCACATGTAACCCAGGCAGCTCCCATGTAGCACACCTTTTTTCTTGCAGCAGCTCCCATGATAGGTGTCAGAAAACAGAGACACTGACACAGAGGCATAAGGAAATATCATCTCAGGCAAAATTATTTAATTAGTTCTGTGAGAGGCAATAATTGCTAACATTGGTGATAAGTTGCAACATGTGCGCTCACTGAACTACGAGACAGTGTGGAGGCCACCACCCACTCCCCTTTGTCCTTCTTCAACCCACTAAAAAATATCTGACCATGGACCACTTCAATCACATGTATTTTCGGCATTGCAATAGGGTAATCATGCTCACTGAGGGAGGAGGAGAGAGGTCTCCTTCCCTCTCATTGCTTCCTAGCACAGCTCTACCAGACACCCAAAACCTTGCCTATCTACATTCCACCCCATACCCTCCCATCATGGAATAATTTTGATTCACAAATATGTTGCTTCTGAGTCTTCGCTGCAAATTACAAAGTGAGATCCGTATGACCTCTTGCATCAAAGCTAGGACCTTGTTTTTCCTGCTATTGCAATTCATCAATACAGGATACTTTCAAGGGTTCATGACACATTCATATATGTTATATTAGGCAGTCTTTGCAGTCGTATCTGCTACCACCATGCCTGAACGTGAAACAATTTTTAAACCACAGAAAGGGTCCATATAGCACATTGAAAGTAAACCGTGTCTTTTGCAAATATTTTCAGCAAGATGCCTGGCTACAGATACAAGATAATTTTTTATTTTTTTTTTAAAAACAGGATACGTATCATTTTGCTGTAACCTCAGTGCCCTAGAAGTTGTTTTTAAAGTCTCTTGTAAGGGACAGAAATTTCTTGATAAACCTGAAAAGTTTAGGAGAACACGGTCACACGTAAAATCTATCAAGGTTCTTTGGTTATAATTTAAGTGGCTGATAATTAAAAACGTGAAAATAAAATCAAAAATATTTTGAGAGGGAAAACAGCCATCTCTGTTTCCTATATGGTACGGTCCAATAACATAGCAGAAGTGTTTTTAGGAGCTACTTTTAAACAAGAGTGACTGCCCTGCGTAAAAATTTACTTCAGCAGCGAGTCATCAGGAAGGGTACCAAGGTTTCTAGATGTAAATTAACCTCCTAAGTTCAGAACCCTTGAAACAATTTTTATATTCCACAGCCTATGCCTGAAGCAAATGTGGTTGAAAGTGTGGTCTTCTAGGTACAAACTCAAAGGGAAGCTGCTGTGACATTTGACCTGCAATGCTGGCTATCTACTTCTAAACAAAAATATTTCTACAAAATTCTTATATAAATATATACAAAACAGATAAAATATATACAGATATGTACAAATTTATACAAGCTATCTATACAAAATATTTATCCTAGAAAGCTCAGTCCTGGTGTTCCTAAAGGCCTGCCCTTGCCTCTGTTTAAAGGGTAGTACTGTAGCATTGCAGAACACCACAATCACAATCTAAAATTGGACTGCACAACCACTGACCTTGAACAAAGTTGTGGAAGTTCATGGATTATCTGTAAAAGACTCAGGGATGTGATTTTAGGTAGGAATTGGTCATCTTATACTTTCGTTATGAAAGGTTTCATAGATTTCTGTAACAAGGTTCCATTTAAATGCAAAGCAGGTTCGTGGACTGTACTGGTCTCTTCATTTCCCCTTACCATCACACAAGCATTTACATGCTCACCTGGCAGTGTGGACATCTGAACTGCACATACCTCTGTCTCTCTCTTCATTAACTGCCTCAGTCCTCAGTCTCAGACAGTTTGAGGAGTGGCAGGAATAATACGATGTAGTCTCCAGTATAAGATCCATGTCCAGCGGAAAGGCTTGTAAACTTAAGTCTGGACAATCTTTACTGTTCTGAACAAACCTTAGCTTGTGCTTTCCTTCTCAGTGAAAAGCAGAGACAGTGATTTTATAAAGTTTCTTATATGAGGCTGATCATTTTCTTATTCACAGAAACATTCTGTAGCTGTATCTCACGTCTACCTGGGATTAAAGATGCAATGACAGAGCATGGAGACCCTTTGAGTAATCTCAAAATACTTTCCTGTTTAAATTATATGGGTTTGTGCTGCAGGAATCTTAATATGCATTTATTCTAGTCTATGTAAAGCTTTAAATCTGTATGAATCAAGTTTAAGTCAAAACGCATCAGGAACTGCAATGCTTTATGAATGTGCAAAAGCCAGTGAACTATCAAATTAAAAAGAAAACGTTTCTTATTTGTGTCCCAGCAGTGGTTCCTTCAGATAATCCCATTACAAGTTTCAAGGAATGTCAACCTATAAAGCATAGACAAGCTATAAATTCCTTCCTGTGTTTAAGGCTTGTAGTGCATCAACTAAAATTATCTAAATATTTAATACTAGATTGCATGTGGCACTATAGATTGAAGATCCTGATCTTCCTTGTTTACTCCCACCACTAATATGGGATTATTAATACTTTTTCTACTTAGGAAAAAACAGCAATTGATTGTGTCATTCTTTTGATCTTTTGGATAATAAGAATGAGCATGCATTACTTTTTTCATGCATGGATATCATTTTAGATCCATAAATTAATAAAAACCTCACAGCAGTGTAATGTTTGCATATTGACGGGATGGTGGTTTGTTGTATGTTGTGTTGGGTTTTTTTTAGTCTAAGTTTTGCTTTTCTTCTTGCTTTTACACCAGGGTAATTTCTGGGAAAATGTCTTTGTTTTCTTCATTGGGTTAATCAATGTGCCAGAGCAGCTTGTATTACTTGCATTCAGAGTAAAACTTGCATACTGCAGAACAGATGGGTACTGTGAACTGTTATGATGGCAGAGAAGTAGGTTTTAAATAATACATGGGGAATTTTTCTGTCTCATTAAGTTTCCAATTTCTTTAGGAAACATCTTTAAAATAAATGCAAAAGATTCTTAGTGGAAGCTGTTCTTATTTTGTGTAATTAGATGCTGATAAATGTTATGCAGAGAAATATTGGTATCAGAACAAAGGTATCAACATGGCTTTAACTCTGATTTACAGCTTTTGTGCACATAGTTGTATGGCAAGTTCACGGAGTTCCTGGTGCTACTTCAAAATCACCAGGGTCAAACACAGAAATTTGTGGGAACTAATAAAAAAGGTGGTAAAAATACCTTCCCTTCTTCCCCTAATTTTCTAGAACATAAAGGCTCCCACCTCCCCCAGATTCATTCTTCCCATCTCTTTTTTTCTACTTCTTTCTCCTATAGATGTTATCCTTGAACTTTTCACTTCATGTTTCATTTTTGACAACATAGCCCATTTAGTCAGAAACCCTGTTTGTTTGCATATTATCTGAATTCTATTAAGAGATAAATTAGTGAGCATAGAAATATCTTACAATTTTCACTCACAGACTGCACAGTGCACTAAATAATCTACTTTTGAATGAAGAAAGGGAAAAAGACAATATTAAATAGGAAAAAATGTAATTAGTTTCACTTAGAATACTTACTATTAAATGGATAATGGAAGAGATAGTCTCTGAGTCCAATAGCCTTGCAAACATTCCAAACATAAATTTTAGATTTATACCAATCACAATAACGAAGAAGAGATGTCAGTTGTCAGAATTCATTTTCCCTCTGAATAAACTGAGCTAGAATGCAATTTAAATGAGATGAGCCAGAACAGTAGATCAGCACAGAAGGACTATGGCACAATATAAAAAACGTATTTTGAATCTGAGCAATGAGAATACTTTCATTTATTAAGACATGTACGATGGGAGGGAAGACTGAAATCTTGCAGGACGTGACTGTGCCATCAGGATGGTCAGCCTAGTCTGCCATTGCATGCTCCAAACACAGTCAGGATAAACCATGAACAAAACCACCTGAAAATGCCCTATTTTTGATTAGAACAAGAGCGAGTTCTCTCTTTCTTGACAGCTGAGCTTCCCTTGCCATAGATCTGCACTGAAGATAACAGCTCAAACAAGAGAGAGATGTATGTAGTTTGAGAGTGCTGTTAAGAGACAAGTTTAGCTTATGGCAGTTTAAAGTATTACTTGATCTGAGGTATCTGCCCATGACTTACAGACTTCTCTCTTGTAAATCAAATCATGTGTCTTGATTTCACATGCTCACTTACAGACTGATTTTAACCCACCTAAACCTCCATATAACTCTAAACTACTAGCTGAACAATGCAAAATTAAATATTATCCCTTCCTAAGAATTTGAGAGATAAAAGAGAAAAAAAAAAAGTGACCACCTCTAAGTCCATTAAGAGCTGCTCAAGACTTTCTTGTTTCCATAGGAAACATCAAACACATTGTGGCTCAGACATGAGTAATCAGCATTGGAATTTGTATTACTTTTTTTTTTTTTTTTAATACAAATGCCTAGCATTAGATCCACAGTTTAACAACCAGAGTGTTTCCTGCTTTTAAAACATTTATGAGCTGACTCAGGTGACATTGGTTTACTGTTCAGAGTGAACACAAGTATCAGCAGTTCTGTTGAAAAGTGGTTAGTTTTGCTTAGTCTTCACAGCTCCTTAAAACTTGTTAGTTGTTGTCCTACAGAGGACCCTTCTATCAGCACTTACAAGCAAGTTGATGGGTTTTTTGTAGAATTACTGAGCAATGCCTCTCCTTTTTTTTTTTTTTTTTTTTTTGAGTCAGTGGTGACAGTAAATAGGATTAGTTATAGCAGTTAGTGCAGCTGATAGAGTTTGGCTGTACATGAAGGCTTGTGGCACGTGGCCATTGCTTCTGGCAATGCATGGATTATAGAATTGTGCATTCAACTCTTTCCTTCTCATGTTAGTATTCTGCCAAGTCTCTCAGGGCTTATTCGTGCTTCTCAATAGCATCTGTACCTCCTACTTCTCATTAAAATATACTAAATGGAAATGCAATGAGATATTCTCAACATTTCCTAGTTTAGTCAAGAGCTTGGTTGATTCTGATTAAAGTTGTTAAGCAATTTTAATTTGGGGGGGGGTGGTGGTGGATAGGGAAGTCAGGATTAATCATAATAGAATTATATACCTCATTTAACACTTAAAAATGATCTATGAGGCACCAACAAGACATGATGGCTGTCAGCACCAGCAAATGCAGCAAACAGATCAAATATAGGCACAGTCAAGTGGGAACTGGCACCTGCAGAAAAGAGTGTAAAGGAGTAATGTGACTGTGGAAGCAGTGAAAGAGAACAAGAGCCACCTAATGGGGCAAGGAGCAGGCCCTCCTCTCCTTTTCTTCTTCTTGTGCCTCTTCTTGCAGCACATACTTTATTCTCCAGGTGCCATATACTAACCTCCCTGTGCAAGCCCCTTCTCTTAAGGGTTTTAAAAAATGAAGGGAACTAAGACAGGCGGAAGAGCCGGAGGACCAAGTCTGATGGCATCTGTGCAGAAAAAGAATGGAGAGGGAACCACGGGATGAATCACAGCAAGTTAACACAGCTTAAAGTTATGACCAGAGCCGAGACCTGTGTTTCTTCAGCCTAGTGGAAAGTATGGATCCATTCTCTGTAAGGTGTAGGTGATCAGATGGGGATGCTGGTGTAGGTCATTGAAGCTCCCCCAGTTTCACCAGAAGTAGCTGACTTACATCACTATGTTTATCATTAACTTCATAACAAGGACCCTTGACAAAGCTTGCATCCCACTTTTTGTTAGAGTTCAAACACAATTTTGTACCATCTACATGCATAGCTGTTTCATTTGCTCCACAGAACAGAGTATCAAAAGATAATTTAGACCTTTCTCTCTGTAAGCATTAAAATATCCTTTCTTCGCCTTCCTTCATCTCTCCCTTTCATTTGAGAGTGGATAATTCACCAAATAAGAACTACTGTTTCCTACAGGAGTTGCCCAGCTAATAACTGGGCAGCTTGTGGCAACCCTGAGCAACTTGCTTCAGTAGTTTTCCAAATGAGTGGATCTGCTACCATTCAGTCTGTGAAGAAGGAACTGTATCCAGTTTAATAGTCCTTCAGACTGAAGGATGTTAGTTCATGGTATTGTTATTGAACTTGCCCAGAAAAAGAGCCCACAAGTGAGTTTTAAAACCTCTTCTTTTGTTAAAATATAATCAAAGCTTCATTTTTTCCTGTTCTCCTACACTTTCCCAGTGAAAGTGGAGAATATAAGATAGCCTTCAGAAAGAACTGGTCCTACCTTCTTCCTATATGTGCCGAGTGATTTTTCTCCACATAAAGGACTGAAAGCCAACTAAGTAGTATTACCATTTCCCTCCCTCCCTCCCCACCACCTTCCCCAAGAGTAATTTTAGTGGAGCTTTGATTGATGTCAGATGAAATTAACTGGAAACATTTAATGTGTTTAACATGTAAAGGCTTAGGGCTCTATTCACTTGGAGTTAGAGACCTTCAGTGCTTCATAAACTCACAGAGGACACTGAAGCCTGAATTTCAGCTCTGCAGCCAGATGACTTATTAAACAGCACCTTGACTCCTGCCATCACTGCTGCTTTTCACTTCATTATTAATAGGTGAAGGACTTGAACTGATGACAGTAAGGATAGAATCAAAAGTCCTGTGGAAAAGATGCTGTTAATTTTAGTGTTGTGTTGATCATTAAGCATTAGATTAAATTAAGCTATATGTCCCTCAGCAGCTGTTGAAAATCCTGGTATAACCAAGTGAAAATGAATATTGTGCTTCAAATGGAAGGATGTATGACGTTCCTGCTAACAAACAGAATAGAGGGAAGGGCTCTGAATGAAAAAAGGGGTTCCATGAAGCATCTACTCAGAGGGCACTGTCTTCAGCTTTCTTGAAACTAGAAATGTCTCTAGTCATTTAAAGTATTGAAAGCTGAATCATTTTTTTCTTCCTTCTCATGCTTGTCGCTGTGTCCTGGAGAAGAGAGATTTATTAGCACTTGGGTTAACTGAACATGCACAGATCTATGGGCCCTGATGGGATGCATCCATGAGTGTTGAAGGATCTGGATGATGTTGCTCTATCACTCCCCATCATTTCTGAAAGATCATGGGGAACAGGAGAGATGCCTTAGGACTGGAGGAAAGCCAATGTCACTCCAGTCTTCAAACAGGGCAAGAAGGAAGACCCTGGTAGTTACAGATTGGTCAGCCTCACCTCCATCCCTGGCAAGGTAATCAAGCAGCTCATTCTGAAGGTCATCTCTCAGCACATGGAAGAAAAGAAGAAAGTTATCAAGAGTAGCCAGCATGGATTTACTAAAGGGAAGTCATGTCTGACTAATCTGATAGCCTTCTATGGTGGTAGATGCAAGGAGAGCAGTGGATGTTGTCTACCTTGACTTCAGCAAGGCTTTTGACACTGTCTCCCAGAACATCCTTGTGGGTAAGCTCAGGAAGTGTGGGTTAGAAGAGGGGTCAAGAACTGGCTAGCAGAACAGTGCAGCTCAGAGGACTGTGATCAGTGACTTGGAAGAAGGGACAGAGTGCACCCTCAGTAAGTTTGTTGATGAAACTAAACTGGGAGGAGTGGCTGGTACACCAGAAAGCTGTGCTGCCATCCAGCCAGATCTGGACAGGCTGGAGAGCTGGGCAAAGGCAAACCTAATGAAGTTCAACAAGAGCAAGTGTAGAGTCCTACACCTGGGGAGGAACAACACCATGTACTGGTACAGGTTAGGGGTAGACCCACTGGAAAGCAGCTCCACAAAGAGGGACCTTGGAGTCCTGGTGGACAATAAGTTATCCATGGGACAGCAATGTGCCCTTGGGGACAAGAAGGCCAATGGTATCCTGGGGTGTATAAAGAAGAGTGTGGCCAGCAGGTTGAGGGAGGTTCTTATCCCATTGTACTCTACACTTGTAAGACCACATCTGGAGTATTGCATCCAGTTCTGGGCTCTCCAGTTCAAGAGGGACAGGGAAATACGAGAGTCCAACGGAGGCTATGAGGATGATTAAGGGACTGGAACATCTCTCTCATGAGGAAAGGTTGAGAGCCCTGGGACTGTTTAGTCTGGAGATGATTGAGAGGGGAACTTATGAAAGTTTACAAATATCTGAAGGGTGGGTGTCAAGTAGAAGGGGCCAGTCTCTTTTCAGTGATGCCCTGTGATAGGATGAAAGGTAATGGTCAAGCTGGAACACCGGAAATTCCACCTCAACATGAGGAGAAACTTCCTTACTGTGAAGGTGACAGAGCCCTGGAAGAGGCTGCCCAGAGAGGCTGTGGAGTCTCCTTCTCTAGAGACTTTCAAAACCACCTGGATCTGTTCCTGTGTGGCCTGCCCTGGGTGACCCTGCTCTGGCAGGGGGGTTGGACTTGATCTCCTTAGGTCCCTCCCTTCCAACCTCTACCATTCTGTGATTCTATGATTGAAGGAAATGCTGAGATGTTCCAAAAACACCAGGTCAAAGCTATTTCTGTAACAGACAAGTGCAATAAGATTAGACAGCAATATCATACCATCCTGGGTTAGGCTGAGATAGAGCCAATTTTCCCAAGAAGCTGGGAATGGGACACAGCTAGGACAGCTGACCTGCACTAGCTAAGGGGATGTTCAATACCATATGATGCCATGCTCAGTATATGACTGGGGGAGCTAGCCAGCAGGAGGAAGGATCATGGGTCAGGAACAGACCGAGCATCAGGTTCTGGATGGCGAGCAATTGCATTGTGCATCACTCACTTTATATATTTGTATATAGTTTTATTGCTATTATTACTTCTCTCCTTGTGTTGTCCTATTAAATTGTTCTTATCTCAACCCTGGACATTTTACCTTTTTCTTCTGATTTGCTTCCCCATCCCATCATCAGGGGGAGGAGTGCATAAGCAGCCATGTGCTGCTTAGTTCCCAGCTGAATTTAAACCATGACACAGATCTTTGGCTGACCCAAATCTGTATTTTCTACTGAATAAATAAGTGGCCAGAAAAACATGGCCCAGTTCTACTCATAAATAGAATAAATTAGAAACTTCTCACTCTGTGTGCCCCTTTCTCTGTCCTGATACCTCAAAAGAACTGTTGGTCCTGTAGGATTCCAGTGCCTCTAGTGAAGGCTCCTCTGCCTTCCTCATGAATTATTTTGAGCAGATTAGAGAGAGGCTTAATTGCTGCTAACCACTAGAAGTACACCATAGCACCTACCTTACAGTCTTACTCCCTGGAAGGGCAACCTTTTTAATAGTCAGTGCATAAAAAGAGTCTTTACTCCCCAGGGCATTTTGGGAATGTTAACCAATAATACGGTCTACAAACACTACCTCTGATATTAGAGAGGATAAATAAATTTGCACATAGAAATGTCTTAGTTGTAGAAGGAACTTGCACTTTAAACCATAAGAACATTTGCCAATAATGCAATTCAGATTAATACGACAAATGCCGTGGAGGGAATGCGTTGATTTGTACAAAACTTCAATGGAAGACAAGCTCTACATTGTAACTGCAGAGCAACAGAAGCCAAGCCACTGTTACAAGTTCAAATTTTTAAACAAGTATGCAAAGTGAAAAATTAGTCAACATTTTATTTTACCCAGAATAGGTATACTTTAAATACAAACCTGATAATATTAGCAGCTCCAAGACATGAAAAACTCATCGTTACAGGGCAGGAAGCACATGGGATTGATTTATAACATTATCAGGGATACCAAACACATTGAAAAATACTTCACTGCTTTAATGCATAATCACAAGAAATTAAGTTACCAATAAGCAAATTTTCACTGTTTTTGGTGTAGACCACTGTGCATTAAAGGAGGTCAGAGTTTATCTTTGCCAAGTTCACTTCTGCTCTTTGAAAGCTACAACAATATTTGTAGATGTCACCATTCTACACAACCTGAAAGGGAAAGACTAACCAAAAGGAACTAACAATGGTTGCTGAAGAAAACTGCTGGAGTGGGTCTGTACAGCTTCATTTGGCAAAGAGCAGCGATATGTTCTCGGCTCATGAGGTGTTGGCTCTTCTTTGTAATGGATTATTCCCCTCTCTCTCCATACTTGAAAAGCTGCATTTTTTTGTTGTTGTTTTGCCCTAGTTTCATCATTATAAATTATTACATTTCAATCGGCTTCTGACCTAGATCTTAAGAAACAGGATATTTCCAAGCTAGAATTCAGAGCTTACATATTCTCCGTGACAGCCACAATTCTGGGACACAAGCTTAGATTAATGCAGGAAGGGGGGAAGTATTGGAAAGTGGGTATTGACTTTTCTTTCTGTTAAGTGTCTGAAATGGACAACAAGCAAATACAGAAAAAACACTACACCCATAATGAAGAAATGGGCAAAATCAGCCAGTAAACTAATTGAACTGAATGGCTACAATCCAGAATGCTGCATTCAAGGTCAGATAGAAGAAACTGCTCAGGAAATGAGCAGGAATGAGAAAAGGTCTACAATAAAAGCCTTTTCTTTTTCTTTTCAAAACCTGAATCACATAACTGATTTCCAGGACTAACCACACAGCAGAAATAAAAAGTCAGCCATATAACAGTTTGTTCAGAACCCATTTTCATCAGCTAAAAGTCATCCATTTCCACACAATTATGATAACCAGTAGATAAAACAGGTGGCTAACTGGCCATTCACAGGCCATTTCCACAATATCCATTCTTGAGGTCTAGGAATAACTGAGCAGAGACACCTGCTTCTTGGCAAGGCAGTAAAAGTGTTTCTATTCGCTTTTATTTTCACCGTGTTCATTATAGGTAACAATAAAAAGGGGTAAACCAGAGTAACAGTAAGACTTTGCCAATACAACACATTCTGCTGCTGTAGCCTCAGCACAAGTGGCAAACAGCAGGTGCCATCCATTCACTTGAGTGAAAACTACTCACCATCCCCCAGATTAAACACACTCTGAGGGAATTCATGTTGGCTTGGGGGTTTGGCTTGGTTTTGGTTATTTTATTATATTTTACTTCCTGCTCAACTTCTGGGAACTGCACTGGATAGTGATTTTGGCCAATTAATTCATTTATTCTCAACAAAAGCCCACAGGAACCATCTTCAGGGTAAGAAGATGGGTAATTTCTAGTGGACCTGCCAAAGAGAGGTGTGGCCTCCTGTTGTGGACACAAGCAAGCTGGTAATGCAACCTGCTCTCTCAGGAATCACTAGGATTTCAACATCCAGTTCCAACCAACTCCCTCACGCCTTTGCAAAATGTATGAACATTAAGGAAAAGAGCACCTGGAATCCACTGAGCACAGGCAATCAGAGGAAGAGGTTTTTGGCACTCACAGAAGTGATTGAAGAAGGGACTATTTCAGCTACGGAGGTCCCACAGCTGCCTTATCCAAAAACAAAAGCCAAGACTTGATACTCTTTCTCAGTGCAGAAAGCCAGCCAGTGCTCTCTGCAAAGAGCCATTTCTGTGCTTCTGTATTTCTTTTATTCCGACCACTTGCAGGTTCTTTGCTCATCTGGATGAAATACTCCCCCCCAGCTCCTCTCAAGATTTGCAGCTTCAGAATCAGTCCAGCCTCTTCAAACACCTCGTGTACTGCTTGAACGTTAACTTTTTGCTGTTTTCCCTAGATACATTTCTCTCAAACTCCCTAACACCACTTTCCTCTACTTGTTTTCATTCCCAGCTAATCACAACTTCATTCCATTTCCGCTTTGTCTTCCTCTCCTAGGTATTCTCTCTGTTTATCTTCCCCTCTCACTACAGAACAGAGAACACCATCAGAAATTTCTCATCAGTCTGCTCTTCTAGAAAATAAATGTTTTCACAGGAAGTACCAGCTCTAATTTAAAAAAAAAAACAAACCACAAAACCACTACTGAATTTCCAGTCATAACCAAAGACTGGCCCAGCTAAGAAAACAGTTCACTGAAAACAACCTGGAATACCAACTCCCTGACTTGGTCTCAGCCCACATGATGAAAAGCCTGGCTCCCAGTTCGAAACCTTTGGAAGAAGCTGATTTATCTCCACGCAGAATAGGAAACACAGTAAGCCTCAAAGTCTGAAACCAGATTATGTAAAGTGAGAAAAGCTTCCCATCTTGCTACACCAACCAACTGTCGTTCACAAAGAGTAAAGGAGGACCAGGGCAGGGCGTGGAGCCTAAGAAAAATTCACATTCTTCATAATCAATACAGCCATAAAGAATTTAGTCTTCCCTAATAACTCATGTGAGTCTCCCTATAATCCCTCTCTCGCCTACTTTGCTCTGCTATTGTTCTTTGCATCTATTTGTTCTATGTATTTGACGAATTTTCTTAAGTAGAAACTTATTTTCTTACACCTATCTAGGAAATTAATACATAAACGTATATAAGATATATTTAACAGCAGACCAATTTCCACGTTTGCTTCCCAACTCTAGCATTTTGCATCAGAAGCTGCCCCCAAAGAAAGCCATCGCATACACAGAACCAAAGGCATTACTGTCGGCAGCCCAATCCCAAGCAAAATTAAACGACACACAACTAAGCCCCTTAAGACTGAGTTTCAAAACAGCCAGCACATTCATTCATACCACCAACAATGCATCAGACCAATAAACTCATTTGCAGACTAACGCCCTTCAACAAGCAGGGAATTCTGGCCAAATGTTGATCCGAGATCAATGGTAATACCCTATAATGCAAACCAGGAGCTTGATTTTTCTGCTTCCTTGTTTGAGCAAAGTGTAAAGTCTATTACTTGCAACAGTTATGTGTACGGAATGAAAAAGGTTACCCTTCTGTTACCAAAAGAGTAACCTTGTGTCTCTACATTGATTAATTAGCATATTAAAAATGTAAACACTCAGTTCTTCGGAACTGGAGAACTGTGACGGTCAGAAATCAGCTCAGACAACTGTGATTGTATTAAAGAGTCCTGGTCAGGTACTGAGTCAGCAGCACTAGAAAATAGTTATTGACCACTAAAGCAGTTGTGAAACTGGTATAGTGAACCATTTTAATTAACACTCAGCACTGCGAGGCAGATGAAGCATTTCCAAATGTTTATTTTCCATCTCTGGACAAGTTAATTTTTAATGATTTCTTCAGCTTTTCTAAATTCATTTAAAAGGTAATTTCCAACCTATATTCAACATCCTGTCCTCACAGTCATAGCTGAAATAATGTTTTAAACTAAAAGATGGATGATGACCTTCAGCGAATGATGGTGCTGAGCACTGCAGTTGTGCACGATTCACATCACAGACCATGCTGCAGCTGAATGTACATTACTTCCTTGAGATGCCAGGGACATGTGTAGTAAACTGCCACTGACTAATGGGCAGTTTCTCTAGTTTATTTGCATGACAAGTAATAAAGCAAAGGGAATTAATTTGCATTGCCCAAGGATTTTACTCCCTAGCTAGCTCTCCCTCTCACTTGCATACAGTTAGGAATAAGGAGAGGTACCAATAAAGCAGGCTGATGAAAAGCATTAATTCCACAGCTTCCACAGTCAAGCTGGTCTGTGGTAACCAATAAAGCAAGAGACACCTGAATATGGGTGTCTCAGCCCCATAGCTATCTAGACAAAAAATAGATCAGGAACTGCACTTAATAGAGCATTTATTTTTGTCATGTTTAATTTGAGGCAGTAGAACTCTTCATTTCAAATCAGAGCTTCTTCTGAAATCCAATATAGATTTCACCTGAAGTAGTAACAATTGAAATGTACCACCCTGCCACTTCTACACACCCCTTCCAGGAAGCAACCTATATTTTCACTAGATGGGATTTATGCATGTCAGCCCATACCTTATTTTTCTCAGTTAGATTTGGGGGGTGGTAAGGGGGTAATTATTTTTGGCCTGAGAGAGGGGTTGGATGCAGTTTGGGTTGGGAGTGTTGACTTTCATCTACTCCAAGAAAGCAAACAGTGAAGATTTTCACTGGTGCATATTCAACAGTTCAAGCTTGGGCTCACAATCAGTTAACTTTGATAGTCAAGAGACTCTGATTATCTACCCCGAGACAGAGAAATTAAGTAATAACTCATATTTATGGCTAGGCCTTCAAATCTGAGAGCTGATCTAAATTTAGTAATTTGCTTCATTCTACTGTGCATTACTTTTTTCCACATACTTCATTCTGTTGCAAGTTACATCTTAGCTATTTTCAACATTTAAGTATTAATTATAAATTGACATTCTCCCAAATGCTCTATCTAGAGACTTCTAAGAAGCATGTCAGGAGTGAGTGCCTCATCTAAAGCACTCATGAGATGAGACACAAGATGTAAAAGCAATGGTTTTCTGTATACTAATCAGATGGTTTATATTAGTATGAAAAAGGGGTGTAAATATTTGTTTTAATGTATCCTAAATTAACTAACAGCTCTGAAATTTCCTTGTCCTTACTAAAGGATACACATCGACACCTTTCACAAATCTCTTGCCCCTGTGCCCACAAACCTGCAGTTCCAAGGAACTCTCTGGAGTCTTGTGGAAATAGCAGAAGAGCAGCTCTCTCACTTGGGGAAAAGGGTACACTGCACAGACTCTGAGGATTAGATTTCCTTTACTTGAATAGGAGAAATTTCCTGGGCACTTCTTGGTTTTTAAAAGAGGTGGGAAAATGCCTCAAGTCCCAGATGCTTCTAGTGAATGCTTCTAGGAAAAAAAAACCAAATGGCCAAAAGCTGAACCATCAATGCTTTGAACACTTCACAAGTGTAAAAAAGTGCTGGAGATTGAAGCCTGAATTCTTTGAACCCCTCTGCCCAGAAAAAAAAAACAAAACAAGGAGGGGAAAAACACTGCTAAGGAAATTTCACACGATTTTTATTGGTCCCATGCTCTGAGGTACATACAGCAACCAACCCCATCCAATGTACATTCAAATGCAAGCAGCCACTGTTTTCTTCTAGAACTATGGAAACATTGAACTTGCTATTCCTGATATATGGCAATTTTCTACACCACAAAACTCCAGTCTAATCTGCCATCAGTCACCTCATCCTTAGCTTCATCCTTTTGGCAAGTTAATCTATAAATGAGCTGCTTTACGTTAATTCTGAGGCATTAAGATGAGTCAAAGGAGGTTGGCAGGCAGGCAGTTTCTCACTGGCCTGTGGCACAACAGGAATTTTAATACCCACTTTACTCATTTAGCTGACCCAATCCTCAACAGCACACTTACTAATTACAGCTTTAAATCCTATAAAGAAGTTTATCTTTTATTATAATAGCCTATTATAAACTCCAAGCTGTAGTATTGAACATTTTTGGAAAACTGCCTCAGTACTAATTTTTCAGACAGTATCTGCATTTCTTCCATAAACATTAAAGCATTGTGCACCTCTCAGCATATTAAGAAAGCACATAATTAACTTTATATCAAAAGCAGAGCAAAGACCTTCAAAAGTGGTTAGCATTTTTGTAATGAGCTATGAAAAATAAAATACTCTGAATTTTTCTTAAAATTGAGATTTCTTTTAGAGCATCTCCAAATAGGCTAAAGCAATGAACACACTGAAGAATCACAACTTGTCTTTCAAAAAGCCACTACCATGCCCAGATTAAACGAACAGGGAAGTCAGAAGAAAGATGTCAAGAAAACAAAAAGAACAACCGAGAGGATGCAAAAACCATTCGTGGACTGTCTCTTTGCTGTAGAATCTGAGGGAAAAGGAACTTTCACTGGCCATTGTATCTCACATTACAGAATCTAACTGTTCTCGCATGCTCCGTATTGAGTTTCAATTCCTTTTTCTTCCTGCTAACATATGCACCAACACTGAAATCCACCTCTTTAAATCTAGGTGGTTTTTCTCCAACCAGACCCAGGCAGGTAGAGAAAAGCACCCCATCAGAGCAGACAGCCAGCAAACAGGAGCTGTAAGAATAAAGCCCACACCTCCTACCTGCCACAGCAGCAGCACTGTCCCAGGCTGCAGCCTGGTCTGAACTCTCAACAACATTCAGCACGGTTCTGTAGGCTGGCAGCAAAAGCAGCACACTATTGCCATCGCTAGTCCCTGGTCACAGGCTTTGTATTAACTCATCTCTGCAAACCTCAGGACCTGCCAGTCTTTGTCTGGACTTGTCTTGGTGGGTCTGGAGATCAAACAGGAGGTGGCTATTGCAGCCCTTCATTTAGTTTTAGTTTAGCTTGGTGCAATGGTACGGTGTAAGACCTAGTGTTAAAGTAACTGAGAGATATACTGCTAATAACAAATAGTCATTCTGTGTAAACTGTTTATGACCCTAGAATAACAACATACCATAGAGTAGTTATTAAGGTGACTTAACACTTATTTACCTCTAAATGAAAACTAAAATCTGATACCAGCTGTGCAGGGAAGATGACACTTATTAAAAAACTGAAGTTAATTTGCTTCCCTAGCCATGTGTCTATAAATTACTCACTTTGGGAACACATTTCAGCATCTCTATTTTCTTACCCTCCTAAAAAGTGGATAATGACTAGAAAAACTACCCTTTAAACAAAGCACATACAGGATGACAGCAAAGGGCTTGAAAGTGCCAAAAACAGGCTAGTGAAAGATATCTTAGCTATATTCAACTCAGGAATAGTTGATGACTGGTCATTAAATGCATTCAAGTCCGGGAGCTGGGTACAACTCGATGTAACAGAGAACAAAGTAAATAAGCATCCAATATAGATACATATACAGTATATTTTACATCTGGGAAATTCAGCTGTAATGTGGAAGTTCAGACACAAAGAAAGAGTAAGGTAAGAGCATGTATTGGAAAACAAGAATAGCCCCAAGTGGGCTCTAGAAGAAAAAAAACCCCAAAACCCAAACTACCACCACCACCATCAGTGCCCTCCTTGTGAACAGTTGGCAGCTATAATTCCCCCTCCGTTGCTTTCTCAGGAAGGCTTTGACTGTTGACCTTAGGGCACCAAAGGATGCTAAATGGATCAATATCACCCCAGAGGAAAGAGAAGAATAAACACCAGGGTGCACGTCGATAACAAAATCAACTGTGTTAGAGCTGAGACCTTCTCTACAGCAGTACTCTTTCTTTCTCCAAAATAATTATTCTTATGCTAATAACAGCTCTTTGATCAGACTGTTAAGACCCTAATTAGGCTACCGCTGAACGCCAGGTTTTGCCTTTGCATAGGAGGTGTTTCTTCAGCTCACAAGCTGCAGTGCAACCACCAGTGCAGGCAGAGGGAGTGCACCAGCAGGAACCATTTCAGGAAGGGAGATGCTGTCTGCCAGCTCCAGTTTCAAAGCCTGCTCATAAATGTCAAGCTAAGCAGCCATAAATAAAAGAGAGACAACTTTGTAAACAGTTGTATCCCTGATGATAAACATTTCTTTTTTCTACAAGGGAATAAATATCTGAAAGTGGTTAAAATCACATATAAAAGGTTGTATTTTTATTCCTTAAGAACATGTACACAAACTGCTTATTATCACCAAAATTCAAGTGACTTAACACTTATTTACTTTATCTAAATGAAAACTCAAATCTGATACCAGCTGTGCAGGGAAGATGACACTTATTAAAAACCTGAAGTTAATTTACTTCCCCAGCCATGTGTCTATAAATTACTCATTTTGGAGACACATTTCAGTACCTCTTGATTTTCATACCCTCCTAAAAAGGGGATGATGACTAGAGGCACTGCCCTTTAAACAACACACAGAGCTTTTGTGGAAATACCTCACAAAATTGTTCTCTGTCCAAGTGAGTAAGAGTTCCCCTGTTTGAGATACGATAGTCAGGTGATTATCACACACTGGAGTTTGTGCTGACAGCAGTATTTATATTACCAAGCACAAAAATGAAATATAAGAATATGCAACTATGTGATATTTACTTTATACTAGTTAAATATCAGCAATAAACACTACCTGGATAACACAGACTAGTCAAAATAGTTTTCAAGTTGGTAGATTTTTATCTTATTTCTTTTTTCCACTGTGGTATTGCTAATAGGCTTCTGTTTTCACATACCCATCCATTTTCTCTGCAAGTAAGTTTTGTTCAAGCACCTCAGCTTCTGTTTATCCAATTACTCAGCTACTTAAACATCCCTTCAGGTCAAATAACCCCGCACACAGAAAGTAGCTTCCAAATGACTGCCAGAGGTTAATATACTTCAAAATGTGCAGAGTATGGGCAGTAGGACAGGATAACACACACAGTAAGACCAGTGCTTTCATTAGCTCCACTGCAATACAAATGTGTCTTGAAAGAACTATGTAGTGCCCATGTGTGCTGCTTTCTCATATATTTCAATATTAAATCATAAAAAAAACAGTAGTCACATATGTAAGGAGACCAACATAGGATAGGCAATTATGCTTGGAAAATTTAGAACAGTAGTGCTGAAAACTATGTATGTTGATACCTGCCTTTTTATATGCATGCACACCTGTGGGAGAGTTGCATTGTGCTCTTTCTCCATCTCAGAGTATTCCCCATTCAGAGCAGGACCTAGTTCCCCCCAGAACATTGGGTCTGTAAGTTCTGGCTACCAAAAATTTGGGACTCACAAGCACAATTCTGAAGTATTGTTTCATTGAATTTTAGGAATCACTTCTGGAATTAAGGTGTTTTTAAAGTACAATGTTCACACACAGAAATTATGTTTGTAATCAGCGTGGATTAAGGTACTGGATATGAACCCTCAATTTACCTGATATTTTGCTTCCTGGGTAGCCTTAGTGTGCCCAAAGTTGAGGCTTTAGTTCATCTTGAAGCTTTAGTTCATCTTATGCATCAGAAGGGCATCCTGTGTGCAATGTAGTCTTTCAAATTCTCCAGAAAAACAAGCTCTAATCTCATTTTAGAGACTCACAAGACCACATCAGAGAAAACCAGGCAAGAAAACTATACAGATTTCACTACAACAGTAACCACTGTCAAATGCAAGGATTTAGTCCTCGGAAGCTGCTGACAGAGTCAAGATACTCCCTAGTCCAAAATCAGTGAAATTTAAGAACTCAGATGGAAGAACTGGACAGCCACAGCAGGCCCCTAGTATCCAGCACTCTGGATTAAATAGCATTAAGAAAAGAATTATACGGAACAAAGAAATTTCACTGAAATTGCCCTTACTGAAGAGAGCAATAAGTTTTTAAAGAGATCTATATATGATCCTAAATCAATGGGTATTTATTTATAACTCTTTCCTGGATAAAATCACTGACTAGTCAGTAACAACTGAACTCCTGCTGTACCTGTCCTTTGCCAGTGTCATTAAAACCTGACTTCAGGTCAATTCAATCACATCTACTGCTCAATTCTTTCTTAGCTGTGAACTGAAATGGGAGGGTAGGGCTGAAAACATACAAAATCCTAACAGATTTCCTCAATTCTATTGTCACCAAGCGCAGCATCAAGACATTCTCCTCACTACACTCCCTGACCAAGCGCAGTTGAGAAATCACCATATGACTTTTGGGTCGGAGATTTCACAAGTACATTGGGATTCTGCAAAATCCAAGGGCATCTTAAACCACCCCAGACACATAGTTGGAGAGTCTACAGGAGGAATTCTGCAGGTAAGGATTCTGGATCAGACACAGGAAATTTCTTAACCTACTTAATCTCTGATTAAGATGCAAGTGTTACGCAATTTAGTGATTCTTTTTCCAGAAACCTTACCATCCAAGATTTGATCAGAAAAGGGGGAAATTGGAGGAGAATAGAAAAGATATAGAACTGTCATCATACAGGAAGAGTATCTGATTAGCACAGCCAAAGTCTTCCTCGTTGTCTGCCAATATGTTTCATCTACTAAATCGTGTAAGATGCAGTAGCAAAGAGTCTGTTAAACTCTTCTATAATTTGCAGTTAACAGAGGAACTCCTAAATTTCACCTGAACATCTGGAAACCACTGCACACTCTCCAAAAGCTACAGCCTTTAAGCAGGAGAGGCAAAGCGTATCTTTAGTAACATGACAACTTATACACAACGTTCTTCTGCAACCAAAGCTCTGGGAACAGGAACCAGAAGTGGAAAAGGGAAAGCAATACAAGCAAATACTGTTCATAGGAAAAACGACCAGGAAGAACAGTACTGGAGAATGATTAATAATCACAGGAATATACAGGTAAAAAGCCCCAAGCATGGCTGCTAAAACCTGGGAGAAAAGGACAGAACTAGAGGACAACACCCATATAACAGTGCCAGAAGTTGGAAGCCACACATTTTTGAGAGGAGCAGCTGCTTCTTGTTCCCCCTGAATTCCCAACCTTCATGATATATTCCCAGAGCAACTGGGAGCCACCATGCCTTACAGAGAAGATGCTGCCCACTAACTGCTCAGCCACGTAGCATCTCACAACTGGCCAAAGCAGAAGCTTTTAGCTCATTATCAATTTCAGGAATAAGCAGAAACTATTCTTTTTATCTTCAAAGTAGGGATTTATACTTTCACTCACTGCCTTTGAAGCTGCCAGCCTCCATACTTTTGGATTCTCCCTCCAAGTTACACAACAGCAATATTAAGACTTTAAAAAAATATTAGGAAAACTGTATAGTCAACAAAGGCAACCCAGCCAGATATTCTTTGCAACAGCAAATCCCAGGGGGACTCTGGAGACTGGTAACTGAGGATGGAACTAACCTCATCACAGCAAAAAGCAAATGGTCGCAGCTCCTCCTGTTTCTGCTCCTGAAGCTCTTTGCCGAAGAGTTACCAACTCCCTAACCAGCAAAAATAGTTCCCTTCTCTTGGCTGTGCAACTCAGCTGAACTGGCTCAGCAAGGAGTCTGACAGCAGAAAAATGGAGAAAGGGAAGGAACTGCATACCTGGAAGAAGTGGCGAGTGGAGGGGTGACATTCTTTTGGCAGGGACCTTGAGTTTTTAGATCAGCTGTTCTGATAACGGAACACTTCACTCTTTGAGCTCTACAAGAAGCTGACAAAACTGCATCATTCCCTCACTCTGCGGAGAATAGTCACAGTAAAAAGGTGACATGATTAAATGAGGGGAGGAAAGAAGATTGAAAATATTGTTTTGCTATCACATACTTCCAATAATTCATGAACCAGTTAATTTCAGTATTTTAGAGATCTTATAAGCAGGCAGCTATTCAGCAGCAAGTCACTACAATCCTGCAATCACATCTGAAGTAGCTTTTATTTATCAGCAGATATGTAATGAACTGACAGTGCAATTTTTTGTTACAGTATCAATGTTACAACATATCAGTAAAATTGGGACCTGGTCTTGAGTCTTTCCTAGGTGGCATCCCACGGGGAGACAGACAGTACATTTTTTACAGTAATCTGTGTAGTTCTGTCTCTTATAAATGACCATAAGAGCCAGTTTCAAAAAATTCCTTCACTCCCGATGGATCTTCTTTAGGATCTGTTTCTTCCATTGTTCTAAGGGTGTAAGAAACAACCACACTTCACTAAGGGTAGTGAATAAAAGGAAGAAGCACAGGAAACCTAAGAACAAGTTTGCAAGCTATTTCAACTCCCTCTAGGCCAGATAAGGAAAGCCAATCTGAACTCAAGGCCTTGTACTGGGACAGCAATCCCCAAAGAACACGAAGACCTGTTGGCAACAAAATCTGGTAGATTACTCTGACTCTGGTTTTTGGCTTGTAGGTTGGCAGCCCCCAAGTCAGTTAACTACATTATCTTCACTACTGCTTCCCGGCGAATCCCTCAGAAGCTTGAAGCCTCCAGGTAGTAGTAGCACAGTTCCCAGGTATATTGTTTCTGTTTTCACTTTTTGGTCTGTGGTTTTGATAAACTACTTTGTTCATCACTTCCAGCTAAATCTAACTTGCATAAGGCAAGTTTTCTTCTGCTACAGCTGACGAGCTTGTTATTGCTCTACCACTTTCCCCCCTCTGCTGTAATACTCATTGGCAAATATGAGTATACACAGTTTATTATTCACACAACAAATTAAGCAAAGAAGCCTGGAAACCGGAAATGCTTGCTGCATTTACAGAAATGAAAGAAAATGATTCCTTATATTAGCTTATTTTTTAAAGGGTATATCAAACCAGCACAAGACTGAGTCATCTACACAGTTACTTCACTTTCTGCCATTCTCCATCAGTGATCTGGAGTTCTATATAACTCCTAGAATCACCCTCCCATATCTCACAGGGCAATGAGTAAAGCAAGTAGCTTTGTGAATAAGCATGTAGCTAAAGCCAAGAAATAATTTAAGTGATTGCTCATCTCTGCAGTGTGTTTATAACATATCTGAAGCATGCACTGCACATCTGAAAAAGGAGGATGGCTGTGATCAGCTGTCAAGTTCAGACTACTGACGAAGCTACCACTAGATCTATATAGCTAGTGAGCTAGAAAGCAAACATAAGCCTAGAAGTGGTATTTCTAAGTACTTGTACGTGCAATACCAAGAACAGTAGCAGCTAATGAAAATGATTTCACCAATTGTTACATATAAAACAAATACTTAAGGACATGTATTAGTTGTTGTAGTCCCATGTCCTAGCTTAGTGTGCATACCCAGCAGAAGACTGGGGTCATGGTGGATGCCTCCGGTATCACTTCACCATTTATCTTCACTTTAATGCAGGCGAGTTAATAGGACAGTTTGATGTATCATTTGGACAGAAGAAGCTGAGCAGAAAAATCTGTTCTAGGGAATGGAGATATTTTTTGCATTGTGTAATTAAAAGTAATAGAAAAGACACTGAACACATCTTAATCAATTGAAGAACAATTTCATTAAGCATTTCACTCAAAGTCAGGCACACTTCCTTTGGAAACTAGATATACTGTAAATGCAGGGAAGAAAACAGGATGCAATATCAAGGCTAACTCTTCTAACAAAACAAAGAACAAATTAATATAAGCTTTTCACAAAGAAATAGTATTTCCAAAGGGAAAAGTCATTCTTGCTGAAAAGTCACACATTACTAGCAGAATAGAACAGAAAGAAATCATTGGCAAAGAGAGTTCTGCATAACTTGAATGAACTCTGTCTCAAGATCTAAAGTTACTCCAGATTAGCACTTGTGCTTAAAGAGTTAACATGGTAATAGCTGTTATGCAGTTCCAGTTGAAATCTCTACAGATATTAAGAATACAGCTTCAAATACCAGGTAAACTGTCATAAAGATCTGTACTTGAAAACTCTGATGTGACATCATGGGCTACAGCAGTACCATTACTACCTACTCAACAAACATCTACCCCTAGATTCCTCCAGCTATTACAACACACATATTGTCCTTAAAAAACCAGCTCATTTCAGCAGAGCTGTTGACCTAGAAGAAGCAATTATTTTAAATGAATACCAGTATTTTGGAAAGTCACCCTGAACAAATATGATTTTTTTCCTTATTTTATTACACAAGGAATTATTGGAAAGATAAAAATCTATTAAAGCAATTCACTTCTAGAAATGGATACATTCCCCTCTGCCAACCTAATACTTTGAAGGAATAAATAAAAAGGAAATTGGTGATTTTCCTTGAGCCTACCATATTCCAGCCAATAAAACAATTGTCAAGCTACAGCAAGGGCTGGCTGTTACCCACAGGACAACAAGCCCAGCACGGCCAACAAGGCAAAGGCCTTGCCAGCCAAAGCCAACACCCAAGCAAGGGCACAGGGCAGGTTCAGCCAAGAGCCCAGCTCACCCAGCAAATCCAGGATATCAACACAGGCCTAAGGTCAAATCAAGAAGTGAGCCCACACATGAAGGCCACAGCTAGTGACAGCACCCAGGGTCAGACACAGCCCAGTGACAGCCTGAGCCACATGGTCAGGCCAAGGCCAGGACATCAGCCCACAGGTCTGGGTGCAGCTCAGCAGGACCCACAGCCAGGCAGAGCACAGCCTGGCAGAAACCAACAACCCAAGTGGGCCATAGGCTGAGTTTAAATAGGGCCTGGGCCCATGGGTGTGGGAGGAGACACCAGGTGAGGCTGGTCAGGGCACTAAGGCCTGTAAATGCTCTCAGGGCCCAGGCAACAAGAGTCAAAGCAGCAATTCTAAACCCTGTATTTTTCTGGTTTACTTGTTTCTCTTTAAAGGCTGCCTGCCTTCTGAAACAAGGCAAAGACAGGAATCTCATTTTGGCTTTGATATTGCAGCTGTGGCACACTCTGGTGTGTCAGCTTGTTCTGACTCATCTGCGTTTAAGTTTGTCCTGGATACTGTTTGCTTGCTCCACTTTGCACTTTATTTGCCTACACTCTTCATCTACCAAAGCCTGTTAAACTTTCCTGCGTCTTCCATTTCCAATTTCCCCTATGCATGTTGTTGCCTACAGCCACACTCAACCACTTGCTGCCCTAAACATTCCCTGCCCTGATCTTTCTCTTCTTACACTATCCCCTCTAATAACACATATACTGAGTAGGAATATGTAACTCTTAATGCACAGGTGAAATACACTTCAGTTTTGCCTCTTCTTAAAGATAGCCTTTTTCAGGGATGTTCTTAATAGTACCCCCAAGAGCAATCTGCACCACTGATTCTTAGTTCTGAATACCAATTCAGATGCTAAATGATGCAGTAGGGGAAATTTTTTTTTCCTCACTATTTAAAATAACCAATTGTTAACCCAAGTTAGTGTCTCCTGCTTCCAAGTCTGAGATATATTATACCGTATTTCAAGAAATTAAAGATGTTGCTAAATAGTAACTGAGTGAATTCACATTTCACCTTTTCTTGCTGTTCAAGCAGTTTTGAAAGCCTCTTTCATTTTCAGTCTATATAATTCAACAGACATAATTTGGCAGCTATGTCATATAATAGCATCCTAGTTTGAACGGGTTGAAATGATAGCTGAGGCAGACTCCAGAGCTTTGTTACCAGAGGCCAATACTATTCCTTCCTTCCTCCCAGCAGCAGCAAGCTATTAGATCAGCTTAGCCATCCATGCATTTCCAAAACAGCTATGATAATCCAAGTCAGCATTACCACAGCCTGAATTATCAGTCTGTCCATCACATGGGTGCTGGCTCTACACCAGCCCAACATAGCTGACTTGGAAAAAAAAAGCACAATGCTCATCCTGTTAGTCAGCTCCCTGAACTAGCTCTGCATGGATTATACAAGTGTCCAGCAAAGAGAATATCAGATTGCATCATATGGAGGGAAAGGGAAAGGTGGAACCAGCACAATGTTGACCTGAATTAGTTTAAGCTGTCGTGTAACAGCAAGTAGAACTACTTGTTTAGTGGCTTAAATGATTAGAAAATCAAGACTTGAATGAATCGGATTCTGTCAGACGGGGTGCATACACAAAAATTGCATAGGTGATCTCAATGCACACTTAGGCTTCCTTCAGGCCTGGTGGTTAATATTACCTAACCTATGGTATTAAGAATAAGTTGCATCATGCTTTCTAGATGAGACACAAGTCTTTCAGTTCAGGACTTTATTTTAAAGAGAAATGTGTCATTCTCTGTTATTTCCCAAGCCAGAAACCCCAAGTTTTAAATGGCTATATTATTGCCAGAGGAAGTAAGTTAATGACTGAAAGATTAGATGAGCCAGAGGCAACAGCTACAGCAATAAATCAAATATATGAAAACTTGAGAAAATGATGAGAGGGTCAGAAGTTCTTCAGCCTGGAGTGCACTCAATAGTGCTAGGCTTCCCCAAGGAAAGCAGCCATAAAAACCTAAGACCATGAGACTCAAATTCTCACCATGACCATGTGAGCCAAAACAACTTGAAGACTTGTTAGGACCTCAAAAGCCTTCTGACCAGTCTGCCAATATTCTCATGAACCAACAGATGTAAGCAAGACACTGGGCTAATTGTTTTGAAGAAGAGGCAAGTCTTCTCCTTCTCCTGCTACATCCCAGTGATTAATTCTCACCTCTGCTTCATAGATAGCATACCTAGACTCCAACTGAAGGTGGCCAAAACCCTACAAACTTCATCATTTAAAAGGCTTTTACTGATTTTACTCTAATGTAGATGGAAGAGGTAGAGTTATTTTGAAATACATGCACCTGAGTAGCATGTGTCTTTATGACAGCTTACTAGTACCGGCAAAACGAAAGCAGACATACTCTCATTTGCTTCTATCAAAACACTAACAGATGTTGCAGGAAGACAAAACAAATGAACAAAACATATGGAAAACCTTGGAAGCGGGTCCCTAGAAGAATGACAGATCTGTGGAGACGAGCATACCTTGGAGCATGCCAGCATCCACTCCTGGTGTTAACAACAGCTCTCGGGGCTCCCGTTTAGCAAGATGTAAGAGAAGTGATGTAAGTGTGCTTACAGAGATGAGGAAAATAACTTCTCATATTATAGGCTAGGAGTGCTCAGATAGAACACGAAGGATACAGAATTATACAGAAAGAATACAACTTACTCATTTTAAGTTGACATAATAGCATTGTGAGTTACTCATACCATTTTCCATTAGTATTCTCAGTAGTCATTCAGTCTTAGCCCAGAGTGCAATCTGCAACTGCAGTTCAAGGGAGGGCACACGATCGACAGAAACAGCACAGTGAACTCTCCATTATTTTTACACTGAGCCCCCCTGTCTGTCTCCAGACAGTGCTGGTTTTAAAGCACAGTTAACTCTGTCTGTGCAATGCAGTACTGTAGTTTCAAAGTCCACCTTTCATAATATTTTGACTCCTGGCACTAGAAGCAAAGAAACATGCACTTTTACTGGACTAGGTCAGAAAAGGTATTTTTGTTTATCTCTTGTAAATACAAAAGAATGACAGTCTATCTGCAGGACGGTGTAATGCAGGAACCCAGGATTCCATTTCGTTCAGAAAATGTGGCCAATTCAGATGATTGTAGATGTCATAATAATGTTACTGACTTCACAAGAAAATACCAGCCTTTAGGGATGACAGGAATATTCTGTATTTTATGTAAGAAGCTCATCTTTTAGCTTGGTAATGGAAAACTTAATATTCATAACAGGAAGGATAACAAATATCAAGTCATTAATGACTCTAATGAGCCAAACCAGATAACATGCACCACAGAACATCTAAAGAATATGCTGGAGAGCTCCATGAACTATTTATATTGATTTTTAAATCATTCTTGAATAAACTGGGAAAGCCTCAGATGTTTTGCAGAAGGAAAGTGGAGGCAAGCTTAGCCTTGTGTTTTTATGAAAGGAAAGAAAAGAGACTTTTCAGGAGTTCAGAAATCCTTTGTCCTGGAGGTGCTGTTAAAGCAGGTAATGAAATCATGGAAGGTAATCAATAAACACAAAAAACAAAATACTTAAGCAAAGTTATGCTACTTAACACAATTTCAGGGAAAGTTACTTAATATGACCACTAACTTTCTGATGTACTAACTTTTCCAAAGTTTTGAAAAAAATATCCATAGCCTGCAAATTTATGTAGGACATTTATTTATTTAAAAAAAAAAATTCATTTTTTAATCTGGCTAATCAGTATAGATTTTTTTTTTTTAATTAGTTCTCCCTTAGATATCTTTGTGCTATCCCAGACCTGTTTTAAGAATTCAGAAAAAAAAAAAGTTGAGTTGGTAGATAACAGCTAAATTATTTATCAGCACTCTGCCACCACCTCTTGACTTATTTCCCTTTCATTTCCAAACTCTTCGATTACTATATGACACTTACTGCTTGTTAAAACCCAACTAATTCTAACAGAGATGCTCAACAGGCAAAAACATTCTGTAAAGATCTGTACCAAGTTACTGTACAATTCCAGTTCTACATATCTACTTAACATTTGAAGTTTAGTTTCTTTCTCCATCTTCCTCTCCCTAAGAGGTAAGGAGGAAAAATCATTTCTTATCAAAGATTCACACCACACTGCACCAGACTTTTGCAGTTAGTGCAATTTGTTACAGTTAAGGAGAACAACTGGGTATTTTCTTTTTAGTAATACTTCAAATGTCTCCTCATTTTAGAACAAGACCATACTTCCCAGTAAATCTTCACATATTTGTCTTGTATCTGCCATCTCTTTATCTGGAAAGTATTTTTACAGTTTGGGTGGATTCACAATTATTAGCCATATTTAAGCATCCACTTTTGCTCTTACATACAGATGCTGGCAGCCATATAGACTCTCCCTACAGACAGGACATATAGTACAGTGCTAAAAAATACAAGCCATAAGTGGAGGTGGTCAATCTGATTTGTGTCCCATCCATACTTGTGCAGTTCATATGCATAATTAATGGCTGATCACCCTCCCTACAACTACACCAAAGTCTCTGCTTCATGACAGTAAAAACCAGAAGTGTACATCTCTTGTGGAGTTAAGGGGGAAAAGGGTTCTTGGATTTTCTGCACAACATGTTTTTGTTTTTCCCTTGTTGTTTATTTTCCCCTGTTGCCCTGTGCTGTAGGGAAACAAGTTTTTCTCTGGTTCTTAAGAATATTTCCCTTAGATCTGTGGGTTATTTAAATCTTTCAGACAATGACAAAATTTAGCATCATGTACCTCTGAGAACCTCTTAAGGATCAGTTTGAAAAAAGTCTCACATTATCCTATGCTACTTCATACATAGTTTTGAGTATCTTTTAAAAATAAAGCCTACACAAAATTATAACTTCTATGCTAAACTATTCCACTATCATTTTATCCTTTTCCTCCCAGACAAGAAAATACCTCAGTCTTTTTAATTTCAGCACAAGAATTGGGAAAAAGTAAGATGTAAAGATTCATCTGAGTGATTGTAATTTTTCAGGATGCTGAATGCTGTCTTCAGTCCTGATACAGAGAGTACATACCCGTATTTCCAATCTTTGGACCATTCTGCTAGCTCATTCTTGACCACTAGATCATCTTTTGCTGTAAACATAGTTTCAGAATGAACGCTCCTTATATGAGAGTTTAAATGTATTTTATTTGTTGTAGAGTGGCATTTCTTTTGAGCTGTTTCTCAGTAAAAGAAGAGGATGACTCAATTTACTCCCTGCTCCCAGACTTTGAGGAAAATCTCATATCCAGCCCATGCAGCAATTGCACCCCCTGATGGAACTATTGCTGGAATCTCACTTATCCTCCAGATTTTTCCCAACAGCAAGTCAGAACTTACCCCCAGTGACTGGCCTGGCTAAACAGGGCTTCAGAAAATTTTTGAGCCACACTCAATTTAAGAACAGAAGTGTAAGTACAGAATAGCATGTAGCAGATAATTGCTTTTAGTCTTGATGTCCTGTTTGTCATTACAGTTGGTAGGCAATGAACATGAATTTGAAGCCTCTGCCACATGAAAAGATGCAGTACGGGAGCTCAGTGGATTAAGGCACGCACAAGGAAAGACACGACAAGACAAGACAAGACAAGACAAGACAAGACAATACCACAACCTGCATCTAAAAAGGAAAAGTTGAGAACACACATTCCATATCCTGATTTGTGAATATAAGGTTCATGTGATTTTAAGTCAATTTTTCCAGACTTGCGTGTAAATGCCACATGACAGAACTACTCCACATAGCCATACAGTGTTCATCTGCTCTTTTCTGGTGCAAACCAACTCTGTTTCTGTTATCAGAGGCAAGGAACAAAAAACCCATTTACCTGAAGCCACAGCAGACAACCCCTCCCTAGCTGGTTTGTTCTTTTCAAGAAGCATTGACATTCTGTAGTACTACATACTCAAAAATATCAGACGTATCTTGCTTATCTATTTCCACAGTAAATTAAACAAAATTAAATTATGTCCTTGGACTGTAAACTTTCCACAAAGTAAGAATTAAATCAACTATCCAGTGTCAGCAGTATTTCAAGCGACCTCCTGAACCTGAAGCAACTTACATCACAATCCAACAGTGAGGAGGAGGGAGGATAAGAATGCAATAAAAGTTGATGAGAGCAAAGAATTTGCTCCAAAAATGACAGTACCACAGCCAGCATTAGTCAGCACACCACAGCACAGCTGAATTTCCAAGATTCAATCAAAAGGAAATGTATTTCCATCAGAAACATCAGTCATTTTTCCTAGGTGATTTAGAAGCCTCCTGTAACTTACTTTTGTCAGTGGCCACTCAGACTCACCCACTGTCAGGCACCACAGCTGTCTAATGCTGGGAGCCAGAATCTGATCCTTTCCTTCTACCTAAATTTGCTCGTTGTGCAGGCAACCTGCAAGCGCCTTTCTGGATGAAAAGTAATTGAATATGACCTTGAGTACTACTTCACATTTTTAATACTGATTCAAAGGATGTTAAGAACTACCTGTGCCTACTGCTGTAAAATTAATTTTCTTTGCTTTAGGAATTTATTTTTTTTTTTATTTTTTTTTTAGCGTATGTGAATTATAGTAGCATTCAGGAATTGAATTCAATTTCATTTAAAATGTTTTCTCCATCAAATTCATGTACTAAGAATTGACCTTGTTATTGCTTCTATTTCTCCCTGCAGAGCAGGGCAGACCATCATAAATGTGTCAGAATTTGGGAATGAAATGCTGGTGTTAGGGCCTCTGAGATCGACTTAACTCCGTAAAAATGACTTTAAACTCTTAACTTTAGGACCTGGGCTTGAAATGTGGTCAGAGCTGAAATTTTCACTACAAAAATGGTTAAAGCATTGATACTTTGTCCCTGAAACTGGACAGAGTAGTAAAACTGACTCATTAATAGGTAGCCTATGCCTACATTTTTCGTTTTCTTCTATCATTCTTCCTCTTTCACATTTTGTCCCTGGTTGAACTGACTGGGAACTGACGAACATCTGCTCTACTAATGCAAATTCAAACCTCTGGCACTTTTTTTTAACCATTGCAGCCACTAAAACACTTGGCTAGAAAGATCATGCGAAGGCAAAAAAAAAACCATTTCTATTTTTAAAGACCTCTCTAAAAAATAAGCAAACAAACAAACCGATTTCTTCAGCTAATGACAATCAAAAAACCACTTACAGGAGGAGAGGAGGCAAGACAATGTGGATGACCAGCAAACAAATTTCTCGACACCAACCCTCTAAGACTCATAATTTTTAGATAACTAGAGAGGGAGCCCATGAGACATTCTAAGCCCATTAAATGTCACCGCTTCTCCAGAAGATGGAGCATCATGCTCAAATATTACAACCAGAAAGCCTAAGTGAACTTCAGAAAGCATAACATAGATCTTTGCCTGTTTCACTTCTGATGAAGTAAATATGGTCCGTGGGGCAAACACACCACCTCAATGCACTGAGAGGAAAGAAGATGACCTGGCAGTGCTCAAGCTGGTTCAAGCCTGCTGCCACACCTTGACCTTCCAGTCAACTTATGGCACCATGGAGCAGGCAAAGTGCTGGGCCAAACTTCCCTCTTTTCCAGTTCTTCCCACAGCTGCCCCAGCAAATGCTGCCTAGATGCAGGAATATGATCACTCTAGAGGGTAATGAAGCATCTCCAGTGAGAGCTCCAACTACTCCTATCACCTCTCCAAAGCTTCTCTTGGCAGATTCAGAACCTAATGGTCCTCAAAAAGACTTCAAAAATCAAGCTTCAAAATTCATTTGGAACAGAGATGCCAGTTTTCTTTCCTTTGAAAGGAATCTAATTTATACATGCAAACACTGTTTTAAGAACTGAACCAACACGAATTAAATTGAAATAATCAGGGCATTCCCCTCAAAACTGCACTACTGCTCTGAACCTAACTGCTAATGCAGACAGAAACCAAAGTCTCCAGTAAGGAACTGAGGAGACACAAGTGCTTCTACCTCCCTCCAGAGAAGAGGAAATGACTACGTAACAGATTCAGATAAAAAACCAAACCAACTTCAACTGATACATGCTTAGAAAGCTTACATTTGATTTTTGAAAATCTTTAAAACAGACACTCAAATAATGTACTGAAGGTAATACAGTGAACTGCACAAGTTCATCACGCGTTGGGCACAACACAAATGTAATACAGCATAGGAAAAGATTCCACAGGTATGTCAGTGATAAAAGGAAACTAGGGAAAATGTGGACCCTCTCCACAAGGATATGAG
This sequence comes from Actenoides hombroni, assembly GCA_024336885.1. Lineage (NCBI taxonomy): Eukaryota > Metazoa > Chordata > Aves > Coraciiformes > Alcedinidae > Actenoides > Actenoides hombroni. Next base: position 105,986 of record WUAM01000262.1, read on the forward strand.
AGACCTGGTTACCCAGGACAGGGAGAAGGCTGAGGTACTCCATGACTTCTTTGCCTCAGTCTTTACTGGTGAGTGCTCCAGCCACACCACCCAAGTTGCATAAGGCAAAGACAGGGAGTGGGAGAATGAAGAGCCACCCAATGTAGATTAGGTTCAAGACCATCTACGGAATCTGAAGGTGCACAAGTCTATGGGACCTGACAAGATGCATCTGCAGGTCCTGAGGGAACTAGTGGATGAAGTGGCTGAGCCACTATCTATCATATTTGAGAAGTCATGACAGTCCAGTGAAGTTCCCACTGACTGGAAAAGGGGAAACATAACTCCTCTGGAACTACACACTAGTTTGTCTCACCTCTGTGCCCAGCAAGACCATGGAGCAGATCCTCCTGGAAACTATGTTAGGGCACATGGGAAATAAGGAGGTGATTGGTGACAGCCAACATGACTTCACTAAAGGCAAATCATGTCTGATAAATTTGGTGGCCTTCTATGATGGAGTTATAGTGTTGGTGGATAAGGGAAGAGCAATTGATGACATCTACCTGGACTTGTGCAAAGCATTTGACACTGTCCTGCATGACATCCTTGTCTCTAAATTGGAGAGACATGGATTGGACAGATGGACCACTCAAGTGGATAAGGAATTGGCTGGATGGTCACACTCAGAGATTTGAGATCAATGGTGCAATGTCCAAGAACAGATCGGTGACAAGTGGTGTTCCTCTGTGGTCAGTACTGGGACCAGCACTGTTTCACATCTTTGCCAGCAGCATGGACAGTTGGATCAAGTGCACCCTCAGCAAGTTTGCCGATGACACCAAGCTGTGTGATTCATTCGACATGCTGGGGGGGGGGGCGGGCATCCAGAGGGACTTTGACAGGCTTGAGAGGCGGGCCCATGCCAACCTCATTGAAGTTCAACAAGGCCAAGTGGAAGGTATTGCACATGGGTCAGGGCAATAAGTAGGCTGGGTGGGTTGAAATCAGTCTTCCAGAGAAGGACTTTGGGGTGTTGGTGGATGAGAAACTGAGTATGAACTGGCAACGTGCACTTGCAGCTCAGAAAACCAGTCACATCCTGGGCTGCATCAAGAGAAGCATGGCCAGCAGGCTGAGGGAGGTGATTCTCCCCCTCTACTCTGCCATCTTGAGACCCCACCTGGAGTATTGTGTTCAGCTCTGGGGACCCCAGCATAAGAAAGACATGAACCTGTTGGAGCGGGTCCAGAGGTGGGCCACAAAGGTGATCAGGGGCTGAAGCACCTCCCCTGTAAGCACAGGCTGAGACAGTTAGGGTTGTTCAGCCTGGAGAAGAGAAGGCTCCAGGGACACCTCATAGCACGCTTTCAGTACTTAAAGGGGGCCTACAGGAAAGATGAGGAGGGCCTGTTCATCAGGGAGTATGGAGATAGGACAAGGGGTAATGGTTTCAAACTGGAAGAGGGTAGATTTGGATTAGATTATTAGGAAGAAATTCTTCACTGTGAGGGTGGTGAGATGCTGGAACATGTTTCCCAGAGAACTTATGGATGCCCCATCCCTGGAAGTGTTCAAGGCCAAGCTGGATGGGACTTTGAGCAACCTGATCTAGTGAAAGGTGTCTCTGCTAATGGCTGAGGGGTTGCAACTAGATGATCTTTAAGGTCCCTTCCACCCCAAATCATTCTATGATTCTGAGTTTGCTAGTATATAAGCTTGTATACTTAAAAAGAAAAAAGTTCCAAGAGCAGCAACTTGAATATTCTTCCATGTCCTGTTTAAATTTGTAAATCAAAATAGCAAGTAAAAGGTTATTGTACTTCAATCCAAGAGGAAAAACAAACAAACAAACAAACAAACAAACCAGCACAGACAGTGCCTTGCAAAACAAATTTTAGCAAGACAGAATTTATTTTGCGAGGCTAGTAGTAATACTGAAAAGTGGCAGATGTCCAAAGCCTAGCCTGCTTCTTAGAGACTTTGATTCCCTAGTCAGTCTACCAGGTACTTAATTTGAACAAGTCCAAATACTGTCTCGTCAGCTTAGCAAGCAGACTTACTTACTCTTCTGATGCTTATCAATGCTTTCTAAAGACATTTTCTTCTTAGGTAGAGCTAAAACATCTCTACCTGGACTGTTCCAGTGTTCATTCCCTGTTTGCAAAAACTGCCAACCTCTCAGCTTTCCTTCCTAGAGAAAAATTGTAAATCACATTAAGCATTATTAGGATTAATTGGTTTAGGTTTCACTGGCGCGACTTTCTTCTTTTTCTTTGTAGGTTTCAGCAATCTTAACCACATAGCAATGTAGCTTCTGAGTAACTTCTCTATAAACAGATTTGCTTCTAACAAAAGTTACATGAGAAAAAAAAATAAATCAAGTAGACCTAGCTAGTCCTGGTCCACAGAAACATCCTTTGGTGTAAGAGCCTGCTAAGGCTCAAGAGCATATGTAACAATGCTGAGGTAAACTGTTTGCTGTAGAATGTTAGCAAGCAACAGTCACTGAGGGAGAAGAACTGAACTGAGTGAAAAGAAAAGCCTATTTAATTATTTGATCTATTTTACATTTAGCCCAAAAGTAAAAACTAGTGTCTAAATTCAAACAAGGTGAAGGAAGAGATTACAGGAACAGAAAGAACCTGTAGAATGGGCACTAAATGTATTTGAAGCTAAAATCCAGACAGTCTGAAAAGAATTTCTTTCATTACCTGAAGATGCCAGGCCATCTCAGATATATGTAGTTCTATAATCATTTGCTCATCCAACATACCAGTAACCTATTTTTCTATGGGATTTCTAGACCACTACTATACCTAGCAGAGAAGCAATGAACTTTCTTGTAGTATTTTTATTTTGTAGTTATTTTTTACACAGGAATAGCCAAGCTAAAGTCACACGGGTTTCCCTGTATGTGGGGATTTTGTTTAATAGTCGCTGAGGAAAAATACATGATATTTTATGCTCTAAATACACTTCCCTGGGAAATGAGAATTGCCATGTAAGGCTGCAGTCTGAGCAATGATGGAGCAACCAGAGAAACGGCAAACATAATAAATCATTTTGATTCATGAAAATCATGCACACTATAGACCTTTTAGAGAAAAATAAAAATAAACCCCAACCTCCTGTGTATTTCTAACTGTGAGTTTGTGATGAAAGCCAGCAAGACAAAAAATTATAACTCAGCAAAGATCATCTGTCATTCCTCTGTGCTGCTATTTTTCACCTAAGGCTAAACCAACAAAAATCTCTGAATGCAAAATACTACCTTTTTAAGTGTCCACATGGCCTTTTACGCCAGTGTATTTATCAACCCTACTCACAGCAGGCTGCATTTGAGAATCTCAAATCATTTTCCTTACAAAAAAGCTTCATAAGCTCCTTGTGAGCTAATAAAATACTATGCATAGTTATGAATGGAAGACAAACACGTCCTCGGATGTACATAGTCTCTTAATTACCATTCTAATGTTCATTAATAGCTTTATATATATATGAAGAGATTTATAAAATTAAGGTTGCTATTGAAAATGAATAGCATAATTTTTAAAAAGGAAGCATTCTTAAAATGTTAATCCAGCAACAAACTCCTACCTGTTGACATTCAAACTGCAAGCATCAAGTGACATTATGTTCTTCTGAAATACGATCCCTGTCCCTCCTCCCTGCAAAAAAACCACAACAGCAAAGCTTGGCCTGTAAGAGAAAGTTTCTCAAAGTCCTGCTTCTCATGGAGTTCTAAGGAAAACAAGCCAGACCTCCCGAGTTTGGGTGTCCCAATTCCTCTACAATACTGTCAACATAGGGACAGTCACATTAAAAGTGACAATACACTAACCTCAAGAACTTGATATTAGCAGAAACTCCTCCAAATTTAGTCGTGCTTCTCCTTATCTTTGAAAACAGAATGATCAGGATGAACTTTAACAGTTAAACTCCTATTTACCCTCAGCTCCCTACAGACAGTTATGCAAAGGGGCAGCCCCTGAAGCCTGAACAAAACCAGGGCAGAATCTTTTCTCATACAGAGATAAAAACAAGGCCCCTTTCTTAAGACAGATTTGAAACGTTGCCATCATTCTTGTTTATTATGAAGACTCGGGCTGCACAGAGAGGACCAGCTAAAAAATTGCTGTAGAGATAACAAATGTACCCAAAATAACCTTGTTTCCAAATCAGTTATTGGAAGCTTTAATGCACTACCACACCGTTAATAAAATGTCAGTGCTCACAGTTTTAGACCGTTCTGTTATGCAAGTAACAAATCTACTAAAATGAGGCATCTCAGGAGTCCGTTTGCTTACTGCACTATGAAATGCTTCAATATAAGCAATAAACAATAAAAGCTTCGCTGGGTTTAACAGAGCAATGAAATTCTTACAGTAAGTACTAGATAGCCTTTAGCTATTAGTCACCATTATTACCATAATTCATTAAGTTAAATAACTACTGTATTGCAGGGATCAGTGATACAGTAACACTTAAGCAGCATTTCATGTATTTATAATGCTAAAAATCTAACTTGAAGAGTTGAAAAGCTAAATGTTATAGAAAAAAAGTGGCTGAGGGTGATATATGATAGTTTAATCAGATTTAAAACAGATGAGGCCGATTACTTTTAGAAAAGAGAGCCCAAAGGAAAGGCTGAAGAAGAAGCCCTTGAACAATCTCAAACAGCTGTTGTCCTTGACACAGGAAAACTGTTCTAAAATCGAATTGAACTTCACTGTAATAAGAATTTGGCTCAGCCTTTAATAGCAGGACTAATTGTTTGCTGGGTAGCCAGCCCCTCAAGCTGGAAGACAGGGATGGGAACAGAAGGAGGCCTCCATAATCCAAGAGAAAATGGTTAGTGACCTGCTGCACCACCTCAACGGACACAAGTCCATGGGGTCAGATGAGTTACAGGCAGGAGTGCTGAAGGAGCTGGCGGATGTGCTCCCCAAGCCACTCCTCATGGTTTCTCAGCAGTCCTGGCTACATGGGGAGGTCCCAGCAGACTGGAGATTAGCAAATGTGACACCCATCTACAAGAAGATCTGGAAGAAGCATCCAGGGAACTAAAGGCCTGTCAGTCTGACCTCGGTGCCAGGGAAGGACACGGAACAAATCCTGTCGAGTGCCATAACACACCATTTATGGGACAACCAGGTGATCAGGTCCAGTCAGCACAGGCTCATTCAGGGCAGGCCCTACATAACAAACCTCATCTCCTTCTATGAGAAGGTGACCTACTTGGCGGATGAGGGAAAGGCTGTGGATGTTGTTTACCTAGGCTTCAGTAAAGCCTTTGATACAGCATCCTAGTGACAACCTGGCTGCCCTAGGCCTGGATGGGTGCACACTCTGCTGAATTAAACACTGGCTGGATGGTCGGGCCTGGAGAATGGTGGTGAATGGAGTTAAATCCAGCTGGCAGCTGGTCCCAAGTGGTGGTCCCCAGGGCTCAGTACTGGGGCCACTCCTGTTTAATATCTTTATCAATGATCTTGACAAGGAGATTAAGAGCACCCTCAGTAAGTTTGCAGACAATACCAAGTTAGGTGGGTGTGTTGATCTGCCTGAGTGTAAGAAAGCTCTTCAGAGGGACCTAGACAGGCTGGATTGATGGCTGAGGCCAATCATACAGGCTTCAACAAGGCCAAGTGCCAGGTCCTACACTTGGGCCACAACAACCCCAGGCAATGCTGCAGGCTTGGGGAGCAGAGGCTGGAAAGCTAGTTGAATTGCCATCCCTGGATGGATTTAAAAGCTGTCTCGATATGGTGCTAAAGGATGTGGTGTAGCAGTGGCCCTGGTAGAGTTAGGTAACAGTTGGACTTAATGATCTTAAAGCTCATTTCCAAGCACAGTGATGCTGTGATTCTGTGAAGAAAAACAAACTGATGAGTTTCGTATTGTATGGGCAAGAACTAATATAGGAAAGAGACACCTACTTTTCTATTTCTTCAAAGCTAGCCTACAACATTAAGCATACCACTTTCAGTTACTAAACTTTATCTCAGAAAAAAAAAAGTAAGAAAAAAGCTCTCAGTTATAGATTCCTTCCCCAGATGGTTTTTCTGTCCTGTATCAGAAGGTCTCTGATTTTTCCTGTGTTCCAAATGGAAAAAGTTTGAGGCTATGCTTTGAGGAATACCTAACTGGCACACACTGGCACTGCTGCTGAAGTAAACAGTTCTGTATGGTCTGTCATCCATGGGAACAAACAAATACCAACAATACTAGGAGGAAACAAATGGGCTTATATTTGTACACGTTGACTAAGCAACACTTGGATTTTGAAATTCAGGTTTTATCCAAAAAATCAGTTCTTACACTTTCATATTTTAACTATTTTCCATAGTACTTTCTGCTTGTTGAATACATCTTCATGTCACAAATATAGTATATTACAGAGATGGGCTGCCTTACCTTGGAATTTCACACAGAGGATTTTCCATACCTGGAACCAGTTAGGACATCTGGAGCTCTGCCATGGCTTCGACTTCTCTGAGAGAGTCACTCTGGGGCTGAGATCCCAAAGCTTGCACTCCCTCAAGCAGACAGTAAACATCTACAGTCTGTGAAAACTTCAAGGATTTTGTCTTCCCTGAAGCCAACCAGCAAATCCTTTCAACCTGTACCCATGGGGACTTCCAAGTACCTTCCCTCAGCAAATCCTCCCCAAAATTCCCTCCTCTGCACCTCTTTTAACATGGTCTGTCTGATAATATGTCAATAGGTGTAAGCACAGAATCAGAGAGGCATGAAATTACTTGGGTTGGGAGGAGCCCTTGTTCAAGTGGGAACTCCCACTGCAAGTGGGTCTGGCTAGGTCAGTTTGCTCAGGGTTGTGTCAAACAAACCCGTTTTCCTCAGCCTCTCCTTGTACATCGTGTGCTCCGGCCCTGTAATCCTCTTGGTAGCCCTTAGTAGGACTCCATTATGTCAATCTCTTTCTTGCGCTGGCAAGCCAAAAATGGGTATAGTACCCCAGATGCAGCACAGAAGTGTCAAACAGAAGACAAGAATCACTTCTCTTGATCCACTGGCTGCGTTCTTGCTGACAGAGCCCAGTGTGACAAACCTTCTTTGTTGCAAAGGGCACACTGCCGACTAGTGTTCAACTTGCCCACCATGCCCCCAGGGTCCTCTTCTGAGAAATTTCGAAGCTTTGGAATTTGCTGCGTTTTTGCAGGACTCCGGATGCTTCTTCACAGTCATAAACACAAAGTATTATTTGAAGTCCAAACCTTGAAAGCTAATGCGCTCTGCCACTTAAAAGATCAGCAGATAAATCAAAACTAACATGAAATTACTGGGAATATCAAGGGCAAGGCTGAAGAAATGAGAAGATGGGCAGTCTTAATTTTTCAGGTGAGGAGGGGGATGAGTGTCTTTAAAAACAAGACTGCCTACAAGGAGAGAGTTCTGCTTATTACAGTGAGCTGCACAGGACAAACGTTAGACCTGTACTTGTTACAGGAGTCGCCAATTTGCTGCACTAGAATAAAGAAGTGGCCAACTTGAAATGAAAGTCAGCATATAACAAGTGCATAAATTTACTTCCAAGAAGCAATAAACATAACTTTAGAAAGCAAACAGAAAGTATATGAAAAAAAAAAAGTATTCTGACTTGTCATATGCAGCAATAAAGACCCTATATTTCATATCCCCTTCAGCCTCTTAGTAATACTCATTTCTAGCAGGACAATTCCTGAGGAAAAAAATCATTCCTGCCACGGGGATTTGTCACGAGGAAGTTGTATTGCCCTAATTACTCCTCTGGTGTGTAAGTATCCTGGAAAACTTCCTTCCAAGTGCTGGGTCTCTTCTCCCAGGTGACACAGCTGGAGTATAAACCACGAAATGGGGCTGAGCTTGGCCCTGCACAGGGCTGAGTTGCCAGCCCATGCCCGTGCTCCCCCAGGGGAGCGAAGCGAGGGCTGGGCCTGGATGGGGTTGAGCCTCAACGGTACAGAGTGACTGCAAATAAGTGCAAAAGGACTCCGTTTTGCTTCCACTTTGGAACACGGTGGAGCAGGCGCCCCCCGGGGCAGGGATTCAGCCGCTCACCATCAGTCTCCCCTCTGCGTGCACCACCATTTTAATAACCAATTCTCGCGGGTAAGTAGCCACGTCTACGGCTACAGTAAACCTCGAATTCGTGACCAACGACTCACGCGGCTGTCTGGGGAAGTTGGTGGAGTCGCGACAGAACGCGGCCGCAGATGGCGAGGGGCGGCTGTGGCGGGAAGCGCCAGGGCAGGGGCGGAGAGGGCAGGGCCGGTCGGAGGGCAGCGCCGGGCGAAGGGCAGCGCCGGGCGAAAGGCAGCGCGGGCAGGGGCGGAGGGCAGCGCGGGCAGGGGCGGAGGGCAGCGCCGGGCGAAGGGAGGGCCTGGTGCAGCGGTAGCGCCCGCGAGCACAGCTCCTCCGACCGCCGGCGCCCCGCGCATTGTAAGGATCGCTCGCAGCCGCGTCAGGCGGGACGCGGCGGATTCCCGCCCCATGAGCCAAGGCGACGGTTCAGCGCCGACCCCTTGGGCTGCAGGAGGGCGGCACTCGCCGCCTTTCCCCTTCTCCTGCCCTGTGGAAGGCGCCCGTGAGCGCGGCGGGTGGCAGCTACCGCCCGGCAGCGCAGGTTCTGTCAGTGGCGGGCAGCTACCGGGGCGGCCGGGGGCTGAGGAGCAGCTCGGGGCAGCTCCGCTGCTGAGCGGTCGGGGCTGCCGGGCCCCGGCTGTCTTCCTCGGGCGGTCAAGGGTGGAGGGAGCAGGGGAGAGTCAGCCTGTTGTTTCCTGTCACAGCCCCGAAGCCCGGCGCTGTCCACAGCGCCGTGGGGCAGCGCTTGTGATACAGGGGCCTATACTCATCACCAAGCTAAATGCATAGCTGCGAGACAGGCCCGTGAAAGAATAGTGCTTGTTGTCTAAATTGAATCCAGTGGACCGAGAACTTCCTCAGTTTCCTTGAAAATCAGAAACCAGCTCCAGAGGAGTGGTTTAAACCAGCCCTGCAGTCTGGATAAAGGCCAACAAACTCTTGAGGATGCGCAAAGACAAAAGGTTACTAGTGGTGACGAAGAGGAGCGGGCAGCCTTCCTCCTTGCCCCCGACGACCACCACCACGAGGCATCGCGCAGGCTCAGGGAGGAGGAGATCATGTCAATAGCCGATTTTAACACGAAGCGGGATAGGTAATGCGTATGTATAGGTGGATTGCAAAATAGAATGACTATGTAACACTTTGCTCTGTAAACACAAGGGCGAACTGCTGGGGGTGCGCACACGGCTGTGTAAAACGCATAAACGTTTGAGAGAAAGTCCATGGCTGGAAGTGACCAAAAGCAAGTAGAAAAGCTGAGTAACATGAAGAATACTTCAACAGAGGAGGAACTTAAAGATCATTCTCTTCAGCCAAGTACCTTAGATATAATCTGCAAAATTAAGGAACATGTCAAAAGAAAAGTGTTACCTGATCAAATGTGCCTTCAGTGCTAACTGCAAAACACCAGCAGTGTTCTGACCAGCAGTCAGAATGTTCCTTTGGTGTAAATGTTCATCAAAGTATTACTCAAGAAGTGTCTAAAATCCTGTGCGTGAGATCATTTGCAACAAAAACTCAGACGCAAAACAACTTTTAAATGCTGGATGTTTAAAATACACGCTTCGTAGAAGTTGCAGTGATGTAACCATAGCACCAGCAGCACCAGCTGAAGTGCAGTTTTGCTGGAGTCTTGAGGTGACTGCCGTGCGAGAGAGTGTTGCTGGGGAGATTGCAATTGGCAGTGACAGTAAGGGTAAGAAAACTTCCATTCCCATCCTACGAAAGGTGAACATAAAACATGGAACAAAATCCATTCCAAATGCATTCCAATCTTAAAAAAACCCACATTGAGTAGATACCTCAAAAAAAAAAAAAGGAAAAAGAAGGTTTTGCTGTCTTAGTTGCTTCTATAAAGAGTGCAAAAGACAAAAGACTGACAGTGGGGCTAAAGTGTTGGGTGGAAATGGCAGTTCAAATATTTTGGAAAATGAAGAAATTATGTTGCTGGATACATTGTGTGAGTCTAAGAATGCTGAGAAAAGCACAGTTATGAACTAATTCCAGAATAACTATTTTTAATTTATTTTTTTTCCTTCTAGAGAAATACAAGATCAGAAAGTCTTCTCTTCCAAAAAACATGCCCTTTAAGTGAACAGTTTCTCCGATGGACAAATTATTGTTGTTTATTATTTGAAAGTCTCTGCCTTTTAACCAACCTATGCTATGGGAATATTTGTAGCATTTTGCTAATATTCATTTTACCTAACGTCATGAAATATATTGGCCTATTCTGAATGCATAGGCCAGGATAAATTGTGTTCAAGCACCAGCAGCTAATTTACAAAGTCTGGTTTAGGGTTTCTAAGGCAGCTGCTGTTGTTGGATTTAGGTCTTTCAGTTACAAGGACTGTATTGAATTGGAACAGGGCTTAACAGGTATTTCACATCATCAATTGTTAACAACTTTGCATAGAATATATCAAAGCGAATCTGAAACAATAGAGTGAATAAAATGGTTACAGTTTAGTTTCGAGATTTGAGGCAAAATCAAAGCAGTTTTCTCAACCTTGTTTTTATTTTGTATTGCAACTGTCTGTAAGCTTTGTTTCTAATTTCTGTTTTAGTGATACTGTGCTTATGCATAAGGGAGTAGAGCTCAGCAAAACACTTCTTGTCAAAGATGCCAATGACGACTTCGGTCTCTTTCAAATAACAGCTAACTGACTTGAAAGAAAGAAACACTATTTTGGCATACATTTTAGGTACCATTTTGTAAATTCAGAATTGTTTTTTTCTCTTGAATCTTTGAAATGCTCATTCAGCACTTGGTACTGTGTTGAGTAGTTCCTGCTTTATTGATATGAAGAACAGTATATTTGCTTTAAGGGTTGCCTTGCTAGGAGGAAACAGATACTGAATTTCATAGTTACCCCGTTCTGTTGTGGAGTGCTGTGAAAGTTACTGTTCAAAGAAAATTAAAGTATAGGTAGTGGATTCAATTGTTTTCTCTGTCATTTGAAATATATTTGTTATAGGCAGTCCTAATTACCTTGTTTTAACTGTGTTTGACTGCATAAGAGTACTCTGTATCTTAATATTCTATTTTGAAAAAGTATTTAACCTTTCACATTGTAGCTCGGTTACATTTCTAAATTAGTAATTCAGACTTTCTTGGAGGCCAATATCCTTACTAGCCTACTCATTTTCAGCTCATTGGCTTTTATGTTGTTAGGACATGCTGATTTAATTCCAGCCCTATCGTTTGCTTCAATGACCATGTCTACTGCTGGTGTTACTTCTTGAGTGATGATCAGTGGAGTAAAACAGAAATACCCTCTTCTGCTTGGTAGTGGTGCTAAACAACTGTTACACAGTCATGAAATACTTGTTAAATTTTACAGCATCATGGTCAAGTCATGAGTCAGGAATATTGTTCTTTTTGGCAAAATAAGTATAATCTTAAAGTTCCAGGTGCAAGGTTCTTCCTTGACGACAAAGTATTACCCCATCAAAACCCCTCGTGAAAAATCTCCTCTGTCATTTTTCATTTCAATAGAAAGAGGAGTAGGAGGAGAGATGTTTCATTTGCTGGTAGTAAGAAAGAGTGCTTCGAAAATGATGATGGTTCTGACATGCCTCTGAGGCTGCCTTCTCCGCTGATAAGGCTTAAAGAATCCTTAATCCCAGGAATTGACTCTGTATGATATGTCAAAAAGCTCTTAAGTAAAAGAGAGATGAGAAGCACTGGCCCAGAACAGGGTAGGAAGAGCCTTGAGGCATATCTCAGTGTTATTTTAGCAGAAAAAGCATTGTCTTATTTGCTTGTCTGAAGGTAGAGAGCATGATGTTGTAGCTGGAAGAAAAAAGGAAGAGTATAGAACAGCTCTCAGTAAGTATCTCCAATAAAACTAGGTAGTGGGAAAATTAATAGCAGCAACCTAATCTAGTTTCTGTCCCCCTCGTCCCACTCTCCATGCTTTTGCCTGAGTTTATGGTTTCAGGGTTTTTTTGCACAAAATACTACGTCCCAACTCTATTTCAAGATCAAACTGCTTCAGCCTGTTTAAGGAGGAACTTCAGTGATTTGAATGATACAACTCCTCCATCCACTGTCCTCAGCTGTAATTATTTACATTGTCATGAAGAAAAAAAAATTTGAAAGTTTGAAAGGTTGATGGTGGCTTTTTCCTCCCCCCCCCAGAGACCACTCAGAGGAAAAGGATACACTCGGTAATCAAGAAAAATACCCAGTGTAAATGTAGTAAGATTTCTGATGGAATAAAGAAAACTAGTATTTGTACAATGTCAAAAAAGGAAGAAAGTCTTTTGGGAAAGGTAATGTGCAGTGATTTGAATTGTTTTATATGTGGTTTAAACCAGATAGAACCACCCTGTTTGTAACAAGGTGTATTTGTGGGGAGGACTGAGGATTTAGATTAGCAATATTGGTAACTGTCTTTCGTGGGAGAATACAAATGGGTGTTTGGAGGGGAGAAAAGACTGAAGTTATTTTTAAAGCATCCTCTACTTACAAAAAAGAATAAATATTTTGATTGCTATATGAGAAAAAAAATTACATATGAATGCATCCAATTCTTGCATGTTTTAGGTGAAGGGTCGTTTGCTCTGTGAGTGGATCTGACTAAAATTTTCAAAGTGTGTCAGACTGCAAGTGTGCTCCTGCATTGGGTGGCTTTTGTTAGACAATATAGAATCATAGAATTGTCAGGGTTGGAAGGGACCTTAAAGCTCATCCAGTTTCAACCTCCCTGCTATGGGCAGGGACACCTCCCACTAGGGCAGGTTGCTCAGAGCCCCATCCAGCTTGGCCTTAAAAACTTCCAAGGATGGGGCTTCCACCACCTCTCTGGGCAAC